>OZ020191.1:61188549-61669582 GCA_963971165.1 Philopedon plagiatum
TCAATTTTGTGCGATTTTTCAAATGGCTGAATCTTTGGTAAAAATGGTCATATTTGAGTGAAAAACAAAGCAATTTGAAGCTTGAAGTGTCTAGTTTAAGGATCTTGCGATAAAAAAATTTTCCAAGCAACATTTAGGGCAAAATCCTAATGAATATCATGGAGAGAAAATTTTTCGAAATTGTGTGCAACCTTATTTTTCGTGTACGGACTTGAAAAAAAATTTTCAACCTGACCACTATATGGATTGGATAGGTTGTTCATTTAGCTTCACTTTCTTTTTGTGTCGGCCTCGATACGACCATTCCTCGCTGAGTTATCAGACTTTGAATGCAAATGCGTCATTTTCTCTTCTCTCAGCAATATCTCGGGAACCAATGGTCCCGTAGAAAATGGAAGGGGGGTTTCGGAAACTTGGATCCATTCTCTACAATGCTATAGCATGTTTTTTCAGAAAAGAAAAATTTTCATCCTTAACATGACTTTGAACAATTGTGAAAAACAGGACTTTTTCAGGTATTTTAGAAAATCACTTGCAATATTGGGAAAATGACTAATGTTAAGTGTGCATCTTACAGGCCATTGCACCCCTAAAAGCCCTACAGAGTTTCAACCTGATCCATCAAGCCGTTTTATTGTTTAATTCGATTGAATTGTTGAAAAAATTGAAGGATCGCGTTTTTTTGCCTTGAGAGCTCATAATCTGTAAAAAAATGGGAAAAAAAATTCTCGTAATTTTTTCCACCGTTTTATTGCGTAAAGCGTTTGGAGTCATGAAAATTTTTTTTTTCTGAAAAATTAAAAAAAATTGTTTCTGAAAAATTGAAAAAATTTCTTTTTGAAAAATTTCTCTTTTTGAAGCAATCTTCACAAATTTTGCAAAACCACCGGCATTAGAGTTACCCAAGGCGTACCAGGTGGAGGTCGCACGGTCGGATTTACGCTCCTTTGTGTGTGTGTTCCCTTAAGAGAAATGAGACCCGGTGGTTCGTCATTTCCACCTTATTTCATGACTCCAAACTAATTCTTTAAAGAGTGTGTGTTTATGAGTGTGTATGTTTTAATCCGTTCAATAACGGGGTTTGCCGCCCCTGCTCTCTAACAGCCCTCAATCGTTCGGCCATATTGATGCATCGGGATATTTCGGGTTGCGGAATGGTGTTCCAAATTCACTGATTGAATCTGAAGAGAGAGAGAAAACACAAAATTCTGGATCAATTACACTTTTGTTGTTGCACATGGAGTATATATCATACACTCTAATGTGGCAATGTTATGGAAATTGTTATACTCCCTCCGCAATCAATAGAGAATATTGGGAAAATGACTAATGTGAGGTGTGCATTTTACAGGCCATTGTACCCATAGAAGCCCTACAAAATTTCAATTTGATCCATCAAGCCGTTTTTGTGTTTCATTCGATCGAATTTTTGAAAAAACTGAACGATCACGTTTTTTGCCTTTGGAAGCTCATAATCCGTAAAAACCTGGGAAAAAAATTTGTTCCTGATTGTTTTTCACACACTTATTGCGGGAAGCGTTTGAAGTCAAGAACAGAGAAATTTTTTTTTGATTGTTCGAAAAACAATTTTTTCCAATTTTTCAAAACAATTTTTTTTACTTTTTTAGAAAAAAAACTTTCTTTTCATGACTCCAAACGCTTTTCACAATACAAATGTGGAAACAAATTAGGAGAAATTTGTTTTCCGCTTTCTTACAGATTATGAGCTCTCAAGGCAAAAGAACGCGATCCAATTTTTTCCAAAATTCAATCGAATGAAACAATACAACGGCTTGATGAATCAGGTTGAAACTCTGTAGGGCTTTTAGGGGTACAATGGCTTGTAAGATGCACACTTAACATTAGTCATTGTCCCAATATTCTCAATGTGGCACGTGATTTTCTAAAATACCTGAAAAAGTCCAGTTTTTCACAATTGTTCAGTCATGTTAAGGATGAAAATTTTTTTTTCTGAAAAAACATGCCAGAGCATTGTAGAGAATGGATCCAAGTTTCCGAAACCCCCCTTCCATTTTCTGCGGGACCATTGGTTCCTGAGATATTGCTGAGAGAAGAGAAAATGACGCATTTGCATTCAAAGTCTGATAACTCAGCGAGGAATGGTCGTATCGAGGCCGACACAAAAAGAAGGTGAAGCTTAATGAACAACCTATCCAATCCATATAGTGGTTAGGTTGAAAAAATTTTTTCAAGTCCGTACACGAAAAATAAGATTGCACAAAATTTCGAAAAATATTCTTTCCATGATATTCATTAGGATTTTGCGCTAATTGTTGCTTGGAAATTTTTTTTATCGCAAGATCCTTAAACTAGACACTTCAAGCTTCAAATTGCTTTTTTTCACTCAAATATGACCATTTTTACCAAAGATCCAGCCATTTGAAAAATCGCACAAAATTGAGATGTTTTTTTTATCCCTTAATTTTTTATATATATATATATATATATATATATATATATATATATATATATATATATATATATATATATATATATATATATATATATATATATATATATATATATATACAGGGTGTTTCAAAAAACATGTGCCATCGCTTAAAGGAAGGTTCTTTGAAAGAAATTAAGTCAAAAAGTTCTTATGAACATGGGTCCGCAGATGCTTTGTTTCAAAGATACAGGACGTTCAATTTTTAAATGGTCTACATGTTAAAACCGATGCATGGTTGGGAAAACTAAACCAGTAAGACGGTTAATAAAATTACATTTATCTCCTAAACGAAATGAAAACTGAAAAAATATGAAGAGATAAGTTTTGTTAAGAATTTAAGCTACTATTTGACCGGTATAAGAAAATGTGAAAAAATCAGTGGCGTACATGTTGTTATTGGAAAAATATTGTACCGTCTTCTCATATGTGCGCCCCTGGAGGACCTGTCAAAGTCTTTTCATGGTCAGAATTATGCTTAATTTAAGTACTTTACACAGTGTAAATTTCATCAAAATTGATGAAGCCATTTTGAAAATATTTTGGAAAAACTGAAAAAAAATTAAAAAATTTAACACCCTGTATCTTTGAAACGAAGCATCTGCGGACCCATGTTTATATAAACTTTTTGCCTTAGTTTCTTACAAGGAATCTCTCCTTGAGCGATGGCACATGTTTTTTTGAAACACCCTGTATATATATAGGAGAGAAAGAAGAATATCGGCTTTGCGGACTGTGGAAGTGTGTTCTTCTTTTGCATCAAAGTACGGGGAGTCCAAGAAAATGGACAACCCCGGGCCAGGTAGACCATGACAGCTGTTTCGTCCTTATTAGGACTCATTCAGACAGCCATAAACCAGTGTATCTTAAATCCGTTTTGCAAAACACAAGCCCTTAGAGTTTACCTTTCAGTGTGTTCTGCCTTTTGCATTAGAGCCAGCACCCGCTAGGTGGCGTTATGGTATGTTTTTTCCTGCTTATTAATTTTAATTACTGAATTTTGAGTCCTTTAAATATATATATATATATATATATATATATATATATATATATATATATATATATATATATATATATATATATATATATATATATATATATATATATATATATATATATAATTCCTTTTCAAATTATGTTTCTAAATTTTTACTTTCCTTCATTTGTTTACGCGGCTTTACACCCTTAAATAAATACTTATTGGCCGTGATGCCACATTACTCCCCCTTTTACTCATGACGATGTTGTAACTAAAACTTCTTTATGCGTGACAGCTGTTCAGCACCCCAAATGGGTTCCAAATAGGCGTTAGTAGGTCAGCGTACCCTAGGTCAAGAGCCTGTCGTTAAATACTTGTCGGGTTTTGGAGTCGCGTGCCGCGTGCCCTTAAGGGTCTTTCTTTCAGTAAGTGAAGAAGTAGGTGATTATTAAATTTTCAACAATAAATGGAATTTCTCTACTTAAACATTCAATAAATACAAGTATTAATCTACATTTAGTTACCTCATTATTTTCTGTGAGGAAACGCTTTCGTTCGTTTATTAATTTTTATTTAGATATTTATTTCTTATTGGTAAAACTTGGTCTTTATATTTTATTTTATAGACAAGACTTTTACTTCTTTTTATACTTTTTTATTTATATGACAACTGACTAACTATTTTCTATGACAACATATAACATGAATGGTAGGTACTAATATAGAAATCTTTATTATTCAACATTCAATTATTTCTTCTAAGCCCAGTTTTGTTCTTAGATCGACATTCCTTTGTGCTGGGCAACGGCTTGGGAGAATATCTGCAAGTTGATTTTTACCCTCGACACATGAAGTATGTCTATTTCTTCTCCGATCTTTTCTCTGATGAAATGGTATTTTATATCTACATGTTTGGTACGTCGTAATGCTTTTCCATCGTTATTTTGTATCATATGGATAGCACTGGTGTTATCAACATATTGTCACCAATCGTTTTTTTCGTCCACCCTGGCTGGTCACCCTTGCGGCTTAGTGTCGAAGTCCGGTAGCGACGACGCAGGTCATTTCGACTCGCGTCGGCCTATCGGCCTGGAGCGGGGCAGAGGGGTCTACCTGCTAGGTGGGATGAGAGGCGAAACGTCAGTGAATACCTCGACGCAAGCGAGTCTACGACGTCCCGAGCCATTTTCCTCTGGCCACGCGCTTTTAGACAGTATACAGGTAGGACTCATTTTGGGTTATTTTAAAAATGTGTAAAATATAAATTATTTCTTTTTAAATTAATAAATATAGCTGCAGAATTAGTAATGAAGCCAGGGTTTTAGTATTTTTAGTTAAGATCCCGTGACAATTTTGGTGGAGGTCGCCGTGTTTCGGCCAGAACGGCCGTGTTTTCTGAATAATTGCCTTTTTGGTTTCGTTATTAATTTTTGCAAAATTCGCAAACTGCTTATAGGTATCGATTTTATATTTTGTTTTACAGGGAAAAATGTATTTTTGAAATTGATATGAAATTATTAAGGTAATATTTGCTGCTAAAATTCCAAAAAGGTCATGTCAAGGTTGTCGATTTTTATTTGCTTTTTGCGGATTGACCAAATGTTTTTTTTTTACGTACATTCCTGGTGTGAAGTGAACAGTCTTTCATGCTTTTAACGATATTATTTTATATTTGAAATTTATTTAGAGCGTTTTTAAACAAATATTTTATTGGCTTATGTTACATTTTGATACGTTTTCGGTGGAAAAAACTTAGTTTATTTTCAATGATTTTTAATTTCTCGTTTCTGTAAAATACATATTGAATTTTTTTTTAATTATTAGGTTTTTTTTAGTAACTAATGCCGGTAGAAAACTTGTTTAAAATTTGTTTTTAACTTTATTGAGTTGTTTTTATTTAACAAATATCTTCTGCCTTTTTGGGTTTAAATGCTAAAAATAAGCAAAATTAAAATTATGCCAGTTATACAGTATGAAAATTGCTACGTATTTTTTTTACTAGTTTGGAAAAAGTTTTAAAATAAATTTTTGATCGCGGTTTTAATATTTAAGGATGCGTTCTTTTTTTAAAATGTGCACTTTTCTTACTACATGGAAAAATTAATGGTGTTAAGAAGTCATTCTAAGAAGGCAGGAATAAAAATTAAAAAATAAAAGTGAAAATAAGGCGGAAAACAAGGAAATAAGCGGGTACTAAAGAAAACGACAAAGTTGTTGAAACACCCTCAAATTTTGAGTAAATTGCAAAAAACGCTGAAATGGCTAAAATTGCGAAAAAGTGCAGTTGTGAAAAAGAAGAAAGTTTTATGAACTAGATCAAGTATGTTTCTTATGTATTTTGATGCGCTAAATCCAAATCCGACGTCCGTTTGGCCTGTACACCATCAAAATTTTGAGTAAAGTGCGAAAAAACGCTGAATATGGCTACAAATTGCGAAAATTGCAGTTATGAAAATGAAGAAAATTTTATTGAACTAGGTCAAGTATGTATGCATGTGAAGTTCGTTCGGCCCGTACACCCTCAAAATTTTGAGTAAATTGCGAAAAACCGCTGAAAATTGCTAAAAATTGCTGTTCTGAAAATGAATAAAATTTATTGAACTAGATCAAGTATGTTTCGTATGTATTTTGAATCCGAAGTCCGTTTGGCCCGTATACCCTCAAAATTTTGAGTACATTGCAAAAAACTTCGAAAAATAGCTAGAACTTGCAATTCAACTTCGGAGGACTGATTGCTTGTGCCTGTAACCAGGGCACCTCCACGTGGTGACGGTGGGCAACAGAACCATCTGGCAGAGTCCCTGGGTTAACGGCGTGTATGCCGTCATGGCAGACACAAGCGATAATTTTACGATGCAGGGATTCGGAACCCTAGTATCGGCGTCTGGTCAGGGTGACAAAGCAGGCCCGCAGGCGTCGTCATCAAGCGACTGCAGTTCTGCAGTAGTGGGTATCTTGGCTTCTGTAGAGTATAATGTTACAAGAAATCACTCCCACATATGTAATAAAAGTCCTCATTGGTGCATAAGAACAATACTATTTTTTGCTATTAATTGCTATTTTTTACGATTTTTGATAAATATATGAATGATTGAGATTGACAGATTCCGAATTTGGATTTAGCGCATCAAAATACATACGAAACATCTAGTTCAATAAAATTTTCTTCATTTTCATAACGGCAAGTTTCAGCCATTTTCAGGGTTTTTTCGCAATTTACTCAAAATTTTGAGGGTGTACGGGCCAAACGAACTTCACATACATACATACTTGACCTAGTTCAATAAAATTTTCTTCATTTTCATAACTGCAATTTTTCGCAATTTGTAGCCATATTCAGCGTTTTTTCGCAATTTACTCAAAATTTTGAGGGTGTATGGGCCAAGCGGACGTCGGATTTGGATTTAGCGCATCAAAATACATAAGAAACATACTTGATCTAGTTCAATAAAATTTTCTTCTTTTTCATAACTGCACTTTTTCGCAATTTTTAGACATTTTCAGCGTTTTTTGCAATTTACTCAAAATTTGAGGGTGTACGGGCCAAACGGACTTCGGATTTGGATTCAGCGCATCAAAATACATATAGATAGATGGGTCTGGTCAAATGTACAGACCACTTTTTTTTTGTGTGCCGGTGTTATTAATAAACAAGTAGAAGAAATGTTGGAAAAAGAGGTGATAAGAAAGTCTGTAAGTCCGTATTCCAGTCCAGTAGTCCTAGTTCCCAAAAAAGATGGAGATATGAGGTTCTGCGTAAACTATAAAAAATTAAACGCAAAAACAATAAAGAATGTGTATCCTCTGCCAGTTATAGACGACATTTTGACCTACCTGGGAGAAGCTAGATATTTTACTACGTTGGACATGTTTTCAGGGTACTGGCAAGTGGAAATTGATGAGAAAGATAGGCATAAAACGGCATTCGTCACTACCGGTGGCTTGTTCGAATTTAACCGACTAAGTTTTGGTCTTACAACAGCACCAAGCACTTTTCAGCAGTTGGCAGACGCAATTTTGGGAGACATGAAGTGGAATGGAGCAATTACGTACTTGGATGACATCTTAGTCTATGGGAAAAATTTGGAAGAACATAACGAGAACCTAAGAAAAGTATTGTCAAAGCTAAAAGCAACTGGTTTAAAGCTAAAACCATCTAAGTGCCAGTTTGCGTATAAAGAACTAACAGTACTAGGCCACACCATTAGTGAGAAAGGTATTCTTCCAGATTCTTCAAAACTTGAAGCAGTACACCATTTTGCAACTCCAAGAAATAAAAAAACACTTCAAAGTTTTCTAGGGCTCGCCAACTACTATAGAAAATTTATTGAAAAATTTAGTGTCATTGCCAGGCCGTTATACGATTTGCTGAAGAAAGATACACCATTTTGGTGGACATCAGCTCAAGAAGAAGCTTTCCAGATATTAAAAAGAAAATTAGAATCGCCTCCAGTGTTAACCCACTACCTTCCCAACGCAGAAAAAGAGCTACATGTAGACGCATCAGACCAAGAGATAGCAGCAGTACTCTTACAAAAAATGAACGAGGAAATGCATCCCATTTGCTATGTGTCTAGAACGCACACAAAAGCCGAAAAAAATTATGGAGTTGGAGAAAAAGAAGGTCTAGCCATAGTGTGGAGTCTAACGTATCTGAGAAGCTATATTTGGGGAGAACATATAAAAAAAATTTCGGATCACCAGCCACTGTGTTATCTAAAAAGTCTCAAAAATGTCACAGGGAGATTAACTAGATGGAGCTGCAAACTACAAGAATTTGATTACGAAATAATCCACAAATCAGGGAAATGCAATCAAGACGCAGACTGTCTTTCCAGACAACCCTGTGTACAGGCAACACTAAAGGACGAGTATGATGCCAATGAAATTCCCACATTTTTGCTCCCCTTAGTGGACATCACGGAGTTCCAGGAAGAAGATACAGTCGTGTCAGGCTTGCTACAGGCAGTCCAGGATCCGAATTATGGCAATTCACATTTGCAACGTCGTGCAAAAAATTATACTGTCAAAAATGGTGTGCTATATAAAAAGTCGGCTGTCCCAAACCAGGAGGACAAGTTGGTAATCCCTCAAGGACTGAAAGCACAACTGATGCAACAGCTGCATTGTGAGCCATTGTCAGGACACCTAGGATATGCAAGAACTTACGACAGAATAAACACACGCTATTATTGGGATAAAATGCATTTTGACGTTAAGAAATTTATTAGGGGATGTCCTGATTGTCAGACGAGAAAAGGGCCAAACAATGAAAAACCAGCAGGTGATCTGCAACCAATAAAGATTGATAATTTGGAGCCTTTCGAAATGATAGGCATAGATATTTTAGGACCCCTAACAAAAACAAAAAGTCAAAATAATAATATAGTTGTTTGTACAGATTATGTGACCCGTTATGCAATAACCAAAGCAATACAAAGTGCAAAAGCAGAAGAAATAGCAGCGTTTCTGGTGGACCAAGTAATAAGCATACATGGAGTACCAAAAAAAATATTGAGCGACAGAGATCAAGTTTTTAGGTCAGAATTGGTAAGAAAAATGGTGCAGAATATGGGCGCAGAAAATGTATACACTACGTCATACCACCCGCAGACTAATGGGCTAACTGAGCGATTTAACAAAACCGTAGCAGATATGCTCAGTCTGTATGTGTCTACGTCACAGGATGACTGGGATAAGTACCTGCCAATGGTAACATTTGCCTATAATTCAAGTAAACAGGACACAACGCAGTTTTCGCCATTTTATTTAGTTTTTGGAAGAAACCCACAGCTTATACCGGACGCCATGTTTTTAAAATCAGCCACTATGCTTATTCCGAACCCGAATATAGAGAAACATAGACAGGAAGCAAAAAGAAATATTACTATGAAACAGAAAAAGGACAAAACCCGATATGACAGTAACCACAAAAAGTGACATATGAAACTGGAGATAAAGTCAAACTTAGAGTTTACATTAGAAAGAAAGGAAAAAGTGACAAGTTGCAGTGCAAGTATCACGGACCATTTGTAATAGTAAGAAAAGCATCGCCAGTAAATTACATTATCCAGAGAGGTGAAGGAGCAAGAGCTAAACAGGAAACAGTCCATGTATATAGATTGGCCCCGTACCACGAACCATATAATTTTGAAGAGTAGTAGGAACAATGCATATAGTTATTTTTTTTTGTTTTTGAAAGCCGCTAGTGAAAATAGGTAGTAAAATAAATAAAAAGTATTTTGATTTTTTCCCCCAAGTAATTAAAGAGGTATAAGGTATATAGAGGATATAGGTGTTAAAGGAATATAGAGAGTGAAAAATTAAACGTTTGTGTTAAGAGAAAAAAGTAAGAGAGATCGTGAACGGTTGCACGAGGCTCTGTGCAGTTGAGCGTCGCTTGAAAGCGTGCCTGATCAACACGCATAATCTGGCAATGTTCAATGATGCTGTGTCGTTATTTTTGTTTTTGTGTTTGTTAAGGGATAAACAGTAATAAGTAAAGCCTCTAAATAATCGTGTTTTTTTCCGGTAGAGGAGGGGGAGAAATAAGCAATTTGCGGAAAATTTTTGGAAAATGGAAAATTGAAATTTTTGGAAAAAGTAAAAAGTTTTAAGCGATGAAATTATTTAAAGAAAGGTAATTGTTCCGAGCACGGTCGTGCTGGGTGGCCACGGGGGCCAAACACAGAAGTTGGACGGGAAAGAAATTATTGCTTCACGAGATATAAAATTGTAAATAAATTGTGTAAATAGTTTTTGTAGCGTCTAACTCCCTGTTTTATTTTTCATGTACACAAACCACTGAGGTCCTAAGAAGCGAGCCAACCAGGGGGCGGCGACGACCTGCCAGGCCAGCGGACCCCTGACGGTGCCAGAGGGTGACAAGCCCACCTTGGGACCACAACACCTTGGGACCACAACACCCTGGGACCACAACACCATGGGACCACAACGCCTTGGGACCGCAACCTGGGGAACGGCGACGGCCTTCCAGGCCAGCGGACCACTGACGGTGCCAGCGGGGGACAAGCCCACCCTGGGACCACAACACATGCGGACCACACTAGGGACAAATGAAACAAGAGGGAGGAAGACCTGCCGGGAGGAAGAAGAGAAAGAATAAAGACAAACGCAAAAAATGCAGCTTTTTAAATTGTATATTCATATTTTTTTATTAAACCCAAAGGAGATTGTTTTTTATTGTAATAGAGAATAGAATTAGGGAATTGAGACACAAAAATCCTTCAGATTTTTGTTTTCCGTGGAGGGGGAAAGTGTCACCAATCGTTTCTTTCGTCCACCCTGGCTAGTCACCCTTGCGGCTTAGTGTCGAAGTCCGGTAGCGACGACGCAGGTCATTTCGACTCGCGTCGGCCTATCGGCCTGGATCGGGGCAGAGGGGGTCTACCTGCTAGGTGGGATGAGAGGCGAGACGTCAGTGAATACCTCGGCGCAAGCGAGTCTACGACGTCCCGAGCCATTTTCCTCCGGCCACGCGCTTTTAGACAGTATACAGGTAGGACTCATTCTGGGTTATTTTAAAAATGTGTAAAATATAAATTACTTCTTTTTAAATTAATAAATATAGCTGCAGAATTAGTAATGAAGCCAGGGTTTTAGTATTTTAGTTAAAATCCCGTGACAATATAATGGAACTCGACCATTAAAAGCTCTCAATTCTATCGCTAACTGCCGAATCCATAGTATCTCTTTTACTAACTCACTGGCTGACACATACTCCGCTTCTGCTGTTGAAACTGCTACACTTTTTTGCTTTCTAGATCCCCATAAGATGGCTCCCCCGGCATAAGTAATATCGTAGCCACTCGTGGACTTTCTTCCTTCTTTGTCTCCTGCGAAATCAGCATCACTATATGCTCTAAATTCGTCATGTCCACAGAACTTTATTCCAAGTTTGATAGTGCCTTTCAAATATCGAAAAATTCGTTTAACCCCTCTCCAGTGACAAATTTTGGGATTCTCCATATATCTACTCAAAAAATTAACCATGTAACAAATGTCTGGTCTTGAAATGTTTGATAAGTAAAGCAAACAACCTATAGCTTCTCTATAAGGAGTATCAAGTGCATCTTCGTCCTCTTTAAAATAATCTCCAACCTCACCAGGTGTAGCAACTGAATTTGAATTCTCCATTTTAAATTTCTTTAATACCTTGCAAATGTACTGCTCTTGATTTGGGATTATAAAGTTATTTGTTTTAAGAATATTTATTCCCAAATATGATTCAGCATTTCCAAAAGTTATTTCAAATACTTCATGCATTTGACAATAACTTTTCAATGTCAGTCGAATTGACACCTATTACTAAACCATCATCTACGTACAGGGTTATTAGAATTTTATTTGGGTGATTTCGTTGGAAAACACATGGATCACTTTTACACATGAGTTATGTCGCACAACAACCACCATACCTGCTGTATAGACATTATTAAATTGCAACCGCAGCATATATTTTACTTTTATTGTTGTGATAGTGTTTTACAGTTCAGTCAGAGTTTAGCATTTGTAAAGAATAGACATAAGCTGTAAAGCACTAATTTACGCCTTTTGTAAACTTAATAAATAAAAACGTTTTTTAAAAACAGATTTCCTGGTTTCGATAAGTTAACTGGCGCAGTCGCACGGTGGGCCAGATTTAAGAAAACGCGATCGAAAATCATTTTTTTATCTTAACCAATTTAGTTAAAATTGCATGAATATCTAGTAATACCTGTAGATTACTT
The DNA here is from genome assembly GCA_963971165.1 of Philopedon plagiatum. Classification (NCBI taxonomy): domain Eukaryota; kingdom Metazoa; phylum Arthropoda; class Insecta; order Coleoptera; family Curculionidae; genus Philopedon; species Philopedon plagiatum. The sequence goes on from OZ020191.1 coordinate 61,200,749, forward strand.
CTTTTACTAGTATTTAACATCAGCATATGCATTCCAACTTCATGCTTTACGCGCGAAGTGCGAACAAATTAAGAACTTGTAATAATACACAAATTACAGCAAGTATATTTTCTTTTCTTTTATTTTATATTCATAAACTCACTGTTGGTGTATACATTACCTTATAAAGCATTCTTTGGGCTACAAAATGCATATTTACTTTTTGTTCCTTTTTGTATATATACAGTTATAAAATACCTCATCGTAGAAATTCCTACAGATTACAATAAATGTAAAAGAGAATCCGGCCTTGCAATACAAAGGAACCACCAGGAATTTATCAATTGCTTATGGTCATCTCGTTTAGTGTCTAAGGGTAAGGAAGACAATTATACCAAGAAATGCTGCAGACACGTGCATACTTGTACAATACCAGCCCGCGCGGCGGCGCCGGTTGGGGTGGCAAGTAAACGGTAAATTGCCTTGTCCCGCATTTTATTTCATTAGTCGAGCCCCAAGGGGTGTCAATATTTTTTCATAATTTTCCCCTTTATTACTTTAATGCCATAAAAGCTCAATACCAAAAATCAGGCTGTGTTTATATTTTCAACACCCTAACCGCACCCCTAGGGGGTGAAAATTTTTTATGACAATTTTTTCTTGAGTATTGTAATACCATAAGCAAATATACGAATTTTCAGAATTTCGATCGACAAAATCCAATTTGGGCCCACTGTGAGTCGGGTCGAATCGATAGAATTGATTTTGTATCGTACATATCAATTTCGGACACCGATTAATCTATCGAACGAACATTGTGACTCTTGGACTTGTGGAGGTGTGTCTTATACAGAGTGGCTTCTCAAAAATCAGAAACCCCAATCCATTGTGGAACTGTGCAACCCACCATCTTCAGGGAAGACCACGGAGAAGGAACAAGAATAGTCCTTTTCGCAAGAAGATTTTTGGTTGGTTTCAGATAAACGTTGCTGAGTCATCAATTCTTCTTATAGACCGAAATGCCAAGGATAATCTACCTAGTTATGTAAGTGTAATTTTAAGTGATAAATGTCTGCCGATGATTTGGTAAACTCTTTAAGCAATTTAAGTTTAAACATAGAACCTTCAGCGGACTCTGACTCCACTTCCCATCCTCAACCGGAAGTGTCATTACAAGAATCGAAAGATTTACAAAATTTAATAAATTATTTATGCGACAACAATAGAAATTCTAGTCTACAAACTAATTTAAACTCTGAAATAAATTCAAACGATAATTTACTTTTAAATCGTGAAAATATGGCTAACACATTTAAACCCGAATATTTAAATTGTGTTCCAACATTTGACGGGAATCCCACAGAACTAAATAGATATTTAGCAACCTGTGAAACAATAATAAATAATTTTTATGATACTGCTAATCCAACGAGCTTTCAAAATGTTTATTTATTAAACTCTTTGATTAGTAAACTTACAGGCAATGCCCGCCTGGTAATTAACATCCAAAATGTTACAAATTGGGCTAGTGTAAAAGCAACACTGTATCGAAATTTCGCAGATCGCCGAGACGAAAGTTGTCTTAATAGAGATCTAGTTATGTTAAAGCAATTACCAAATGAGTCACCCCAAAATTTCTATGATAAATGTCTAGAATTACTTAATTTATTATGCAGTTACGTAGATGCACATGAGGCTGAACCTGCAGCTACTGTAAAACGAGAACTTTGCCAAAAATTAGCTCTTAAAACATTCTTATCAGGTCTTAGGGAACCTCTAGGAACCACTATAAGATGTATGCGTCCAAGCACATTGTCAGACGCCATACAGTATGTAATTCAATAAGGAAATATAAAATATTTTCAAAATCACTCATCTCAAATAAAAACCAACACAAAAAATTTGGGAACACGTACCAACTATCATCAAAATTTTAATCATAATATGCAAAGGTTACCTATACCGTTTAACTCGCATAATAATAATAACCAATTTAGATCGAATTTTCCTTCACAACCTGTAACAGTTAGGCCAAACCAAAATTATAGGCCCCCACAAAGGTTTCTAACCAACTCTCAAGTATTTGGTAAACCAAAAAATGTCTTTAAACCAGATCCAAATAAACCATTACCTAAGGCAACATCAATGACAGTGTCAACCAGACAAACGTTTAGGGTTAATAATAACGATAATACTAACTATAATAATTATATCAGAAACAATCGTTTTGCAAATCAATCTAATCAGCCGCCTAGGTATACATTTGAAGAACTATATAACACCGATGCAAATCCATATTCTACAGAAACAGAATATACCTCATATCACGAATATCAAAATGAATGTCCTAACCCTAACCTACCGTACGATTCTCAATATTGTGAATACCCGACAAATAGTTACTATAATGAACAAGAGGACTCACAGTTGCAAACTGACGAAGATGAGTCACCCGTAAATTTTCAAGTAGACCCGCAGAAGAACACGGATATTTGACTAATCAAATAATATCCCTTAATACGACCAATACTAGTGAACTATCTTATATAGTATTCCCTGAATATAATTTAAAATTTTTAATTGATTCAGGATCGACAAAATCATTTATAAATCCAAATTTAGCTTTTAAATATTTCCCAAACTGTATAAAAAATGATCCATTTATTGTATCAACTGTTTTCCAACAATCATCACATCAATATAGTGCAATGATCCCCGCATCTAAAATATTTAATTTACCAGAAAAAACAAATCTTAAATTTTTCTTATTCAAATGTCATAACGTATTTGATGGACTAATAGGTCTTGATAATTTAAAAATATTGCAAGCAAATCTAAATTGCGACAAAGGACTTTTAATCACCCCGCGTGCTAAAATAAAATTATCTTTTCATAAAACGCAAACTGAATTAAATTGCATTACTATTTCCCCTAGATGCCAACAAATTATAAAAGTTAAAACTTCTATAAAAAATGGCGAAATAATCATTCCTCACCAAAAATTTCACAATTGCGAAATTCCTGAATGTTTAACAATAGCACGAAATGGAAAGGCTTTAACACCTATTTTAAATAATACTTGCGAGTCTATAACTTTAGATATTTCTGAACCTCCAGAAGTCGAAAAATTTTGCAAAAAAGATTTGGAGAACATTGACCTTAACAATTTTGACGATACCACTAAAATAAATTGGACCTTTCACAGATACGTACAGATCACTTAAATGTCGAAGAGAAAAATGCTGACAAATTCTGCAAACCAACAAAGTTAATTTCTGTGAATACAAAGCGCAAAACTGCAAAATCAAATTCTCATGAAAAGGTAGGTACATCTTAGTAATATAAAACGTCCCCTGAGAACGAAGTACAGTTTTAATAATTCTAACTAGTATTTTTATTCTCTCCTTTCAGAATTCTTCAAATAACATTCGGATATGAAGAAAAAATTACCGTGAGAAACATAAATGACAACCCCGGATTAATTCCATTTAAATTAGGTAGTGCCAAAGTCCAAGAATTTACTTACACGTTAATACATTATTACGACATTAGTCTAATAATAATTACAGAAATTAATAAATTACATATTAAATCAAAAAATATATCAGAGACAGTTAATTCCCATTTAGAATATTCTTTTGAAGCTTCGCATTATTTTAAATTCTTAACATTAATACAAGATAGGGTTGAAACAAAAATAAAAGAAATAATTCCGCATCCAAACAGATCAAAAAGAGGCCTAATAAACGCATTAGGATCAGTTTTCAAAGCCGTTACTGGTAACTTGGATGCATCTGACGGAGAAAGATATGAAAAACTTATTACCGAACTCCAAATTAAATCAAATAGGGTTTATAGTACAAAAACCTACTTATAGAGAAAATTCAAATTTTATTAAAGATGTTTTAAATCAAATAATCAATATATACGAAATTATCCATTCTACTCTGCAAGATATAGAAAATTCTATTGCTTTTTCTAAGCGCATCCCAGCATTATAAGAACTGAAAATCTTTATTTCGAACTATTAAAAATTCAAAAGCAAATTGGTAAAAATCAAATGCCTTTGGAAATAGCTTTAGAAAATACCTTAATTTTTGAAAAGTTGATAAAAATAGATTGTTTTATTTTAAACAATAAAATCACGTACCTTTTACGTATTCCTATAACCTACCCTGAAACATTTAATTATCTTCACCTCTATTCCGTCCCTGTAATCAGAAAGAGTCTATTTAAGGTTAGTATACCGCGAAATAAATTTTTGGTAAAAAATGAATTACACTACGCATATCGAGGTCAAGAATGTCAAGAGATCACGTCCCACGTATTCATCTGTGATAGAATGGACTTAGAAGAAATTTCAAAAAACAACCCTTGCACAGTTGAAGTTTTGGACTCCAGTCGAGCCACCTCCACTTGTCGACAAATCGAAGCTAAAATTACACAACCAATCATCAATCAGTTAGATGTTGCTGATAAATGGATTTTTATACTGCCAAACCAAGAAATTGTCAAACCTAAGTGCAATCAGCAAGAAGAAAGCCAAAAATTGTTTGGTACATTCTTAATTGAAATACCCAATGGTTGCCTAGTCAATGTGAACCAGCAATCAATAATTAACAATCAAAAGCCAATATTAAGCAGCAGTAAACCAATACTGTTTCCTGATTTTGATAACAAAATCGACTTAATGCCGACCCTTAATCTTAGCCTTCATCTACAAGAAATCAAACTAGATGGACTTTATGAACTTGAAAACGAAATTCAAGACAATCAACCCCAATTATTCTTCAGCAATTTATCAGAATACCCAAGTATCTGGACTATTATGGTTTACGCAATTTTAACCCTTTGTGCTATATACTACTGCTATAAGAAGAAATGTTTTTTAAAGCACAAAAAGAAGACAGAAAAAAGAAGAAACATTGGAACTTCAAGATGTTCAACTACCCCGATAACCGTGAAGTTGAATCTCCGAGGGGAGGAGTTATGTCGCACAACAACCACCATACCTGCTGTATAGACATTATTAAATTGCAACCGCAGCATATATTTTACTTTTATTGTTGTGATAGTGTTTTACAGTTCAGTCAGAGTTTAGCATTCGTAAAGAATAGACATAAGCTGTAAAGCACTAATTTACGCATTTTGTAAACTTAATAAATAAAAACGTTTTTTAAAAACAGATTTCCTGGTTTCGATAAGTTAACTCATGGAAAATCCATTTTTCTTTAAAAAATTGTTGAATTTTTCATTCCACTGCCGCGGTGCTTGTTTAAGTCCGTACAGACTCTTCTGTAATTTACAAACACGACCGGAATTATCATTGTAACCCTCTGGCTGTTGCATGTAGATTTCTTCCAGTAAGTCTCCATGTAAGAACGCCGTTTTCCACATCACCTAACATAGCCATATATCCTTCTTCATAACGTACTGGTTTACATAAATTATTTCTATCCCTTAGCTCTCTTTTGTTATTTTCTTCTTTACTATTTATATTACTTTTATCATTTCTCTGAGGTTCAATAGTCTGTATTTCATTTGTATTAACATCGTATACACTGTTTTGTTGTGGTTCTTCTCTACTTTCAGAATTTTCGATATTTCCGCTTGTGGATTCTTCCTAAATTGTCATTACTTCTGATATTTCTATGTAAAAAGGTTGTACTGGGTTTTTGGTGATACTCTAATCTAACATTGACTTCTTCAGATTGAATTTCATTTTCCTTGGAAACTGTATCTCCCTCCTTTTGAAAAATGATGTCTCTTGCTATTTCTATTTGTCTGAGATCAGGAACATACACACGGTAACCTTTTGTATGTTGCGCATAACCAACAAAAATTGCTAATTTGCTTTTAGCATCCCTTTTCCGCCGCTTTTCTTTAGGTACATGTACAGTACATACACGTTTTCACCAAAGACTCTGCAAGTGGAAATGTCAAAATTTTTATTTTTTTTTGTAGAACAATGCGAAAAAGGTAACTGATGTTGTTTTCCTAATGCACAACTGTTACAAAAATAAATTTCATCATCTGTATAGGTTATATTGTGCTTATTGAAAATGTCTTTAACTTGCTTAATATTTTGATGGCCCATTCTTTGATGCCAAACTTTTAAACTTTCTTTTAAAACTCCTACACAAGCAATTTCTTCGTTTTGATGTTCAACATTGAAAACCATTTCAAAAAGCTTGCCTTTTCTTAGTCCCAAAGCACATATTTTATTATTTTTCATAAATTTGCATTTTTCGTGATCAGAAGTCATAACATAATTTTTGTCCATTACCGTGCCGACTGAAAAAAGATTGTACTTTAATTCTGGAACATATAAAACATCATATATGGTTGACGGAATCCATGTATTTCCGTTAAAAGCTGGTATGTTTATATTTCCTCTTCCTGTAGCCATAATACAAGATCCATTGCCAATTTTTACTGCTAAAGGCTCACGAAAATCAAAATAATTGACAAACCAATTTTTATTATGACACATATGATCACTTGCTCCGGAATCCAAGTACCATTTATTTTCAAAGAAAATAGCATTATTTAAAAGAGCTGTATTTATAAAAGCATTTTCGTCTTGTCCATCATGATCACTATATTTAACTTTTCTTGTATTTTTAAACCAACAATTTTTCATGGCATGTCCTCTTTTTTTACAACAGTAACACACAGGTACATAATTTCTGTTCCATGCAGAATTATCTATTTCTACACCACCTTTATAAACGTTCCGCTTTCTTTTACTTTGATATCTCGAATATAACGCATTTGCTTCCTCCGTTTCTTCACGGTTCTTCATTCTCACTTCTTCAAGCAGTAGTCGGTTTGTTAGATAGCTTAAGGTTTTCATATCACTGGATACAGAATCCCACGCACTTTGAAAATATGTATATTCCCTTGGAAGGTATCATTAAGATTCTAGTAACAACCATAGATTCAGAAATTTCTTGTCCTAAAGACTTCAGTTCATACACTAATTTTTCTAGTTTAGTTATATTCGTTGACATGCTTTCCGAACTATCAAACCCAAAAGAGTAAAATTTCTGTTGAATCATATGTAAAGATATTTCTGTTTTCTGTGTATACAAGGTTTCGAGCTTTTCTAACATCTCAGATGCCGTCTTACAATGAAGAATTAATCCTAGTACTTGTTCAGATAAACTAGTTACAATAATTCGTTGAGCGTCTAGATCTTTTTTTCCCAATTTACTACATTTTTTTTCGGCACAATCTGGTTTCTTCGTCGTTCCAAAAGCAACTTCATAACTACCACCAGTTTTTAGAATAATGTCTACTTGGAACCTCCAGGTGTCGTAATTGTGTTTACCTTCAAGTTTACTTATTTTGACATCCATTATTTTAATTATTGATAGACTTCAAAATTTCAAAAAATTCAATATTTTCTTTATGCAAGATCTTCTTCACCAAGCTAATCCTCTTCTATTTCCACGTGGAATGGTTAATTTTCTAAATGGATCCTGGGCCCATAACCTGATAAAACTTGGTCTTTATATTTTATTTTATAGACAAGACTTTTACTTCTTTTTATACTTTTTTATTTATATGACAACTGATTAACTATTTTCTATGACAACATATAACATGAATGGTAGGTACTGATATAGAAATCTTTATTATTCAACACTTATCACAACACATCAGTAAATTATTATCTCTTTAAAGTGAAACTATAAGACTTTTAGTCTTTGTTAGAAGATTTTGATACGAACGAGTTTCCTTATTAACCATCATGATAATAATGTTTCATCGTTTTCACAATTTTAAATTAGCAATTTTTTTAAAATTTCATAACCAGTTTACGATTTATAATTTTCTCTTAAATTCCTCCAACCGTTCAAAATTAGACAATGATACAATATCTTATTTTACTACTGCGAACAGTACTCTATGTTCTCATAATCGAAATTTGATAATATGCTACTCTACCAATGCAATAAACAGTACCCTGTGTTCCCTTTTTTTCTAATAGGTTTTAGTTTTTTCACATAGTATTTTAAAACCTATTGTATTTACAATTCAGACTATATTTCTCTCTCTTTAAACTTCTTATTCACAATCTGACTAGACTACACTCGGCCTTAATCTTCGTATTTACAGATTTGACTAGATTCACTCAGCCCAACAATTTTTTTTTAAACAACAATATCAATATATGAAGCTACATCTACACGAGGAATGTATACGTATGGATAAATAACAACCATTAATATATACCAATTATCCCTAACTTGATTACATATTTTTAAAATCTACCTCTTTCTTAACATTCCGGTTGTTTTTTCAAAAATCCTTTTAATACACCATAAGGTTTTTTTTTGTTTTTGTTTTTTATATTTTTCTTTTGTGATATAATTTTTGTTTTAAATTTTTTTTAATATGTAAAAATTAAAGTGTATATATGTGTAAAAGTAGTAAAAGTAAAATTAAGTGGGTATATATTTGATCAGTAAAATTAGCAGGCGCGGCCCGTGAGTTTTTTTACAGGTGGGTCAAATTTTGTGGGAAACTAGTGCAAGCCTTTTTAATATTATTTTTTTTTTATAATTTACTCACCTTTTACCTATGTAGTTAAATGTGTTTGTATATCAAATCGATCCTTCTATCCTTCTGTTGGGAGAAATGTTCACTCACTAGCTCATTAAAATTATAAATACTTCTAATAAAAGGTTTCTCAATGCTCAACATAGCTCTTAACCTCGACTCCGCCATTGTATTTCTTAAGAAAGTCTTAATCCTTTTTAGAGTCGAAAAGCACCTCTCACTTTCCACTGTCGTCATTGGAATAGTACATAAAATCTCTAATAATTTTACACTTTCTGAAAACGTTTCACCAAAATTCATTTCTAACAAGAGCTATAAAATGGCAACAGCACCTGCACTATTATAAAAATCTTCACGACTAAATAAAACAAGCAATTCTGATTTAAGCTTGGAAACGTTTATCATCTCATAATTATTTTAAACATGTTTTAAAATGTTAAAAATATTTAACATTTTAAACTGTTTAAAAAATACAAAACTTATTTGTATTTTAATACAAATAAATCAGCAAAATTATTTGTATTAAACAAACGTGTGACAATTAAATGTTCTGTAAAATTAAAACGACAGCGGATTTCTGACAAAATTAATAAAATTATATCCCATATTTCTAAAGAAATTGTTCTTTTGGACTCTTTCGGACTTTTTTTAGATGTACTTGCCTCGATGTTAATATTTGCGTCTGTAGAGATAACACTCTCTCTAATTTTTTGAATGATTGAATTAAAATCTGCAATATATTTACCAATCAAAATTGCATCAATTCCAGATTTTTGCAATTGACAAAAAAGATATCAACATGAGGCAAAACAGAGTGAAAAAATTGCAACCAGTAAAAGTCAGAAATATGGTACATACTTGGCTTAAAATACCTGCTAATGTCTTCTCCTCTGTCTTTAGTGGTCTTCGATTTTACATCCAAAAGAGGTATTGGGCGTCCTTTTCCTTTAATTTCTAAACGTTTTTCAAATGGTAATGAACTATTATTATTATTTTACACTGCAGTATTTCTTGCACTGTTAAAGCCATTGTTAAAATAAGTACCCAAGTAGGTACTAGTAATGCCCAAAAATAACGCAAATAACCAATAATATCCAACTTGAAAGTCAAAATATTTGAACATAAAACCGATAAATAAAAACAAAGTCTTGACGTTTGCTCCATCACTCACTTCACTTGTCATTTCTGACAAAGCGTCGAATGCTGTGTTGCCACGTTGCTGTTATTACTGTAGGTTTTAATGTCTTATAGACACAATACAATTATTCTATTATTATTAGTAGTAGTAAATACCTAAATATCTTAACATAAAATTAGATAAGCTTATATTAAATGTATAAATGTATCGCGAATTGCGAATATTGTTCTAATAATAAATTGGTCAGACTTAAATTAATGAGTCAGAATTTGCGACAACCCGACACCTAGCGCGGTGGCGTTGACAAACACGCGCGCCCCGAAAGCGATATTATTGGTGGGTCGTCGACCAATTGTGTCTCTTTTTAACTTAATGAAGCGCGTATGTCTGTTTCTCTCTTACTTTTAATGAATTTATATCGTCCATATAAACCTAGAAGATCAATTTAAAATATGACCCAACCCGGAGCAAGCTTATTGGATATCCTTTGACGACGGCTTGGTTTGATTCTGTCTTGGGGAGTTTTTGCATGGAACTTTGAAACAAAAGATACTTTTTTGGTTTTAAAAAATTAAAAAATAAATTATTAGGTAGATCACTGAAAATTTTAGGTGGGTCATTGACCAAATGACCTTATGGACGGGCCGCGCTTGAAAATTAGGGGTAAATATAATTAATAGTAATATACGTAAAATATATGGATATATGGATTAAATATACAGGGTGTCTAAAATAGGTGATACCACTATTGCTATCTCCGAAATGGTAAAACATACGAGCTCGGTTAAATTAGATAAATTGTGCCATTTCTAGCCCCTCTTCATATTCCGTTTACGGAGTTGCCAAATTCTCTATAGTTTCTTATCTACAGGGATTTTTTTAAAATAGTCAAAAATTTAATTCTTAAATATCTCGAAAACTATTATAATTAGAAAAAAGTTGTTTTTACAAAAATCACACGATTTTTTACCTTCTCTAAAGTAACGTTATTGTTTTGTTTATACCATTTGTTTTTACTGATTTACTGATACTAACTTGTTTTTTTCAAATACGGACCTGGATTTTTTGCTGCATTTTTTGAAAGAATACTTCATACCCTTTACAACTGTGTATCACTTGATTATGTTTTTCGACGTTTTGGTGAAGAATAGTATCATCATCAGGCTATTCTACCAGTACGGACCTGGCACCTTTCAAGTTAATGCCCCATTTCACGATCTATTATGGCAACAATTAGGTCAGAATCAGTAACTATGGATTAAATTGTTTTAACTGGTAAATTTTAATTATAATCATGATTACTAACCAGGACCCTCAAGTTTGTAAAATTGGTCCAACGCCTGAAAAAGCATAAGCTTAGTTTTCATTATAACAAATCCTAATAATTAATTCTTAGAGGCGTGATTGGCTTCGTGTGGTCAGTCCAATCGCGTCCATAAACCTGTTCGTCCGCCCGTCCATATGTTATAATCATAGAGCGGAAATTTGGATGCGCTAACAGAATCGGACTGCCGGCGTACCTTATACTACTAGACATTTTCAGTCGCGTAAAACACAATATTTTAACGTATTTTATTTTTATTGGCTTTTCATTCAATACAAAATTTTAAATTATATCACTTATTATGTGAATAATGACCTAGGGTATACAAAAAATGTGTTTTTGGGTACTTTAAATAATGATATTTTGTGCCACGTCCGAAGCGACTAGACTATAGGTCGCACTGTTAGAGCTCATGAACGTTAGATATTTACACCAGAGTATTTAGTTGAAATTTGAAACTAAGTTGAAATTATGGCATTATACCAGTATATTCTTAAATTATGGATTCCTAATAATTATATTTATATATCAGTCGATTAAAACTATTAAAATACCGTTAAATAACATCACCTGCCATTGTGTTGAAATTAGAAGAAATATGAGATCCGATGGTGTAAACGCTTAAGTCGCATTGCTATAGAAGAGTCAACCAAGCATGAGTGTAAAGTTGTAGATAAGGGAAAATAAACTTAAAATTTCTATTAAAATATTTGTTATATTAAAAAGCTCAACAAGGTTATATTAAAAACAAGTTCTTAAATCTTGTGTGCAAAATAAATTATTAAATTTGTTTCTCAATTTCTTAGCAATAGTTTATTTCTTTTCGTTTTAAAAATCCACTTATTGAACGATCTTTCAATTTATATCGAAGTTATAGATTTTACAGGTTAAAAATTGTTCCTTTGATTGAAACAGATGATTTTCTTGCACAAGACTCACATCATGAGTGGTTTCACAATGTTTCATGCATTTTGGTCGAAAACATACCTTACAATTATATAAAGAACAATTTTTGTCTTTTATTCTGAAGCCTGAATCGGTTGCACCATGGACTCTTTTTTGTGCGCCCTAAAGTTTCTTTCTGCAGTAAATTTTTTCCCACATACACAATTAAACTTACAATTGTTAGGATTTTTATATACTATAGCTTTAGAGTTGTCCATTTTTAGCCTCCTGAACACAAAGAGGGCTCAAAATAGATAGAATATGCGATCTCTTTTGTTTGAAAGGAAAACCTAGCTTAGGGATTTTCTTCTATTGGAATATAAAAGGCAAAAAATAAATCAAAATTTTGTGTGCCTACATACCTTTTCATACAAAATAAACCCAAACATTTGTTTTTCTAAACTTTTATACCGTTGTATGCGCGTATTGACGAGAGTTTATTTTTTTTTTACAAAAGTTGTACCAACGGCGAAATGCCCTAGTGCTAAGGTATCCGCTTATGGATCGGATCAGTTGGTAGTGGATTCCGTGCCGAGCCCGACTGGTCTTTTTTTTTAAATTCTTATCAAATTCATACTAAATGAGAATCCATGCTGGCGCTTCGAAGCTTCCGAGTTCCTGTGTCAGGGATATTTTTTAATGACTTATACGAGCCGAGCGTAGCAAGGTCCGTATCACTACGTCAAATGTGCATGTGCGGACATAAATTAAATTTTAAATTAAATAGTCCCGCCGGACGTAGAAGCCGAGAAGCGCAACAAGCTTATCGCAAAATGTGTATGCAGGCAGCAGCAGCCAAAGTACAGTTGGTATGGCTAGCCGTTTGTTATAGTGAGCTGTCGCGCGGGGCCGGGCGTTGGACCGTCGCGGTTTTTTAATAATGTGCCTAGTTTCGCCAAGAAATTATGTACCTACAAATAAACATCGCAAAAAAATAAAATAGATACTATAGTATATTAAACATTGCTACTCTAGATGTTTATGACTTTTAGTTTTAGTATTGCTTTTCTATGTGATTTTCAAGTCTAAGATTGTTAGCCGCTTCCCGTTTTGATACGTCTCCTCAATAGATGTCGCGCCTTGTGATTGATTGATTTATTTATGATTATTCGTAATGTGTTAGAATAAATAGGCAATACAAGGAATCAAGGAATGTACTGTACCATGAACCATTTTCGTTAAACATGTATTTTTAGTGATTTATAATAAATTTAAGTTTTTCTACAGTTTATCCGTTTCATTATTTAATCCGACTATGCTACATGGTACTAAAACTGCATTTTTGCTGTAACTTGACCGAAATATCAAATAATACCCAAACACATATTGATATTACACAATGAAATAGGAAAGCTAACCGAAACACCGTTTTCTTTAATCAATACAATACACATACAATGCGCATATTAGTTAATTAGTTTTTCTTTGTCAAACCCAAATGTTTTTTAAATAGGATATTTCACGGGGCGGTTCGAGTGTATTGCAGCAAACCCAACCGGGACCGGCATATTGATATCTTTCGACGATGGCTTGGCTTGATTCTTTCTTGAGGAACTTGCATTTTTGTAAAAGAAACGTTTGGTTTTACAAAATAAATTATTAAGTTGGTCATTGAAAATAAATTTAGGTTGGTCATTGACAAATGACCTTATGGACGAGCCGCGCTTGTTAGAATATATAAAGTCCAGAACTACATATATATATATATATATATATATATATATATATATATATATATATATATATATATATATATATATATATGTATTTTTGGCAGGTTCTTGAACTGTTGATATATATATTGTTTTTAATTTTGTTTTCTTGGGGATTTAGTCCGTTGTGAGGCAAATAAAATGTGGTGTTTTTGGTTACATTTTATATTACTAACGTTTCGGTAATAGATATACCTTCATCAGAGTGCAGTAGCTGAAAACATTTTTTTATTTTAACAGTTTTTAGGTAATATTCTAGGAACTAGTTACTAAGTTTATATATAAGTATAAAGGTGTTACCTTTTATTAAAAATCCAAGGATTGGCACATTGTACTGCGAGGCACTTTATAAAAAATTGCACTTTCTGTTACTTTGAAGTTTTTAAACAGATAAGTCGGTATATACATATTTAGTCTAGCTTTATTAAATAGTAACTGAAAAACGCACATCTACTTTTGGCGAAGGGTCGTCTGACAATTTGGGAGTGTTTGCCAGATGTATCTATTTGGCTTAAGGGGTCCAATTATTGTTTTGAGGTCTATGTGTTTTTATTTATTATTTTTTAATTAATTAGTTATTAGTATTATGTAGCTTGTGAGAAGGGTGAGTTTATTTTATAATATTATGGTAAATTTTGTGAAGGTTTTTTGTGTCGGATTTAGCGTTTATAGCGTTTTTGTTTCTTTGGATTTCGATCATTTCAAGTATTTCTCGTTTTTTAGAATGATTTTCTGTATTTAGGATTTTTGTGTTTTTATAGTTGAAAGTATGTTGATTTTCGTCGCTGTGATGTGATAAGGCAGTCTTGTTTTTTTTGTCGAATTTGTGTCCATTTATTCTGTTTTTTAAGTGTTGGCTGGTCTGTCCAATATAAACGGCGTGGCAGTTATTGCATGGAATTTCATACACAACGTGAGTTTTTTTATCTTTGGGGATTGTTGATTTTAGCTTGCTGAAATTTTTTCTTAAAAGATTGTGGCCTTTGTGGCTGACAGTTATGTCGTGGTTTTTAAAAACGTTTTGAATTTTTTCTGATAGGTTAGGAATATATGGTAATGATAAGTAATTTTTATTATTTTTTGTTGTATGTTTGTTGTTTGGGTGTGTGTTGTAAAATTTGTGTATTCTTTCTTTAAAAATTTTGTTTATAAGCTGCTGCGGATAGTTATTTATTTTTAAAGTTTCTTTTGCTTTGTTGATTGCCCTTTCTCTAAATTCGGGATCAGATAGTTTTATGCTGCGGTCTGCGAGCCCAATAATAACGGTTTTTTTTTGGGATAGGGGGTGCTGTGAGTCAAAATGTAGGTATCTTGCAGACCAAGTTTTTTTAGTGTACCATTCTGTTCTTATTTTGTTGTTTTTATTGTATAGAGTTAGGTCAAGAAAGTTGATTTTGTTTTCGTTTTGTTTTTCTATTGTAAATTGTAGTTTGTGGTGGTAACTGTTAAATTTTTCTAGAATCAAGTTGCATTTATTTTTGGGTACAGCTGTTATACAGTCGTCGACATATCTGTAGAAAAAAGGTAAAGGGAAATCTAAGGGCGGGATTGTGTTTTCTTCGAGGTCTTCCAGGACGAGTTGGGCAATTACACTGGAAATTGAGGCACCCATAGCACATCCATCTAATATAAAATGTAACCAAAAACACCACATTTTATTTGCCTCACAACGGACTAAATCCCCAAGAAAACAAAATTAAAAACTATATATATATATATATATATATATATATATATATATATATATATATATATATATATATATATATATTTTCATTAAATACAATTTTTATAATAGGTGTATATATAAAAAATAACGTTATATTTAGCTACAACTATTTTAATTTAAGATTTGTGCGAAAGAACAATACTTGCAACCATGCAAAACCCATGCAACTCCAAGCGTTGTTTATCAGAAAGGAATATATGTATATATTCTACTGTAAAATCTGTTTAGTATTTGGAAACAATTAATAACTTAATAACATGTAAAATAGTTTCTGTCCTGTTGTCGCATCGTGATTCCGCTCACTGGTTATAATTCAACGCACCGTCAAAAAATAAAGCAGAAAACGGATTTTAGATTCGAATTCCTTATAATTCGAACCCAGTAAATATGGCAATGGTTTTATGCTAGAATATAGTTAAAGGTCTTTAATTTGAGATAATATGGTTTGTTTTCAAAGCCAGTAAATAGTAATTCAACTGTACCAGCAGAATGAGTTGCAGCAGAAATGTAACCATTAGGTAAAATAGGATTATTTATTATTATCTTTTGAACTGAAAGGTGATTTTTGGATACGAAAATATTAAAAACGTAAATAATGAAGACGTATCATCAAGGGTGCCTTTTACAATATGTAGTAAACTTAACCACTAGCTAGGTGCTGTTAATAAAGGTCTCTAATTATATCTGATCTGAGTCTGCTAAACTTTTGCTTTCAATAACTCATTGGCTTAAGTGCAATTTGACAAACTTTAATGACCAAAGGGTTCTGGTTAGTAATCATGAACATAGTTTAAAATTAATCAATCAGTTGGATAATTTAAACCACAGCGATAGGTTGTGAAATTGTGCCTTAACAGGGAAAATCCCAGGTCCGTATCGATAGAAAATCCTGATGATGTTGTTATTCCTGATCAAAACGTCGAAAACCATAATCAAGTGATACATAGTTGTAAAGGGTATGAAGTATTCTTTCAAAAAATACATCAAAAAATCCAGGTCCGTATTTGAAAAAAACAAGTTAGTATCAGTAACTCAGTAAAAACAAATGGTATAAACAAAACAATAACGTTACTTTAGAGAACGTAAAAAATCGTGTGACTTTTGTAAAAACAACTTTTTTCTAACTATAATAGTTTTCGAGATATTTAAGAATTAAATTTTTTACTATTTTTAAAAAATCCCCTGTAGATAAGAAACTATAGAGAATTTGGCAACTCCGTAAACGGAATATGAATAGGGACTAGAAATTGCACATTTTCTCTAATTTAACCGACCTCGTATCTTGTACCGTTTCGGAGATAGCAATAGTGGTATCACCTATTTTAGACACCCTGTATATATTTTTATAGAATTTTATAACATTTTTTTTATTATTATTATTTTTGTTTAAAATCTACCTTAATGTTTGACGCGCTTCACTATCAGCTAATCACCGTCACTTTCACTAGGCTGGGTGCGACGCAACACTATTCGGAGGTTGATGGGGTCGTAATATTCTACGACATACTCCCCATCACGGGGTAACTCTGCTGTTCTTTGGGGGGCCTGCTGCAACCCAGAAGGCCCTACCACTGGGGAGGAGCGTCCTGGGGGCGGCATATTGGCACCCTCTCGAGTTGGTGGTATGGCGGGGGCTGGTCGAGGAGTCGGTGGTGGGGCTGGTGGATCGCCACGCCTCGCCTGCGGCCTTTGGCATTCCGCACAAGGGCACGGGGGCATACCCTGCTCCCGTAGCAAGGCCCAGTAATCTGCGATCCTAAACAGATCTCGCTGTCACGGTACCGGCCGACAACTGGGGCAGTCACATAGCGCCGGGTCATAGCGTTGACCGTACGCCAGTGCCCAGTCCGTCCGAAATATCTGATACTCGGTGTGGATCAGCGCTACCCACATCGCGACCGTTGCCCGATATGGTAAAAACTCCTCGGGTCCGGGTTGGTTTTCCCCGACCTGATAGTATAAATCGCGGAGGTGGTACAGCGCCATCCAGAGCATAGTATTTACTCCCTGATAAGCCAGCTGTACGCTAAAAACAATAACCCACTCCATTATATATTTTTTTTGTTTTTACTGGCTAAATTTTCAATTGTTTATTGGAAGAGAAAACAAAGGTGTTTCACACAGTCTTAATGTCTCGCACAGTCTTAACGTCTCACACCGTCTCAATGCCTCACTCAGTCTCAATGTTTTAGTTTAATGTCACCGTCTATCACGGTTCTTTTCCTTTTAATCTCGCACACACGTCGTATTTACCTTACGAAAAAGAACCAACTGTGAAGTCCAGAAGGGCATGGTTCCTACTTCTATTCCCAAGAGGGGGAATTTTTTCCTAACTCACCCGATCTGTTAATTATAAAACTGTTTTTATCCCGTTTTGATTCATTTTAACACTCTAAACTTGTCTCTTACTAATAACTGCCTTTGTTTATGTGGAAGTCAACACTTCTTATATTTTTCTTTAATATGCATTGATCGTTTTTGGACCCTAATACTCATAAATAAGTTTTTTCCATATTATTTATCCTAGGACGTCATCATTAAACCTTTTCAATTTCATAGACCCATTACTCTCATAATTAATTAGGGGTACACTGGCCTCTTTGTGTGCCTATGTCTTTATTTCTAGCACGTGAGTATTTTAATGGTTTTCCAAACAGTGATTTCGGTCGAATCTCGGCCAAGTTTTAAAACTAGCATCCCTCAGACGGCGGGAATATTTCAGGTCTAAAATTTTAAATACGTTGCACACATGCGTTTCGCTCGTTTCAAGACCTTAGCGGCGACACGTGGTGGTCTTCTGCATCTGTGTTTTCTTGGATACATATTTCTGTCGTTCAATAGGGTGTTAAGCTTTTAAAGTTAGATGGCTCTCAGAGTATTGTATTAATTTTTAATTTCGTTCTTCCTTGGCTTCACTTCGACTAAATAAACTCCATTTTATTTTCGGGATATTAAGCAGGTCATGTTGCAAAGAGGTATATGATGTCGGTTGTACCATATTAACTTCTTTTGGTTCCTTATTCATTTCATTTTCTATGAAATAATTTATGAATGGCTACAGCATTCATACACATTTCTAATACAAATTTTTATCATACGAAAGGTAAAATATATTCCTATTATTTCACTGGTCCATTCTCCAAAAATCGTAAAATACTTATAATATACATTTTTCTTTCTAAATTTTACTTGGCTTCCTAATCTTACTTGTATACATCTACAGGGTGGCTCTCGTAAAATGTATTTTATTCTACTATACAATCTTCGTATCGCCGAGGTAATCTCACCTCTCGAGTGCGAGTACGCCTATTTAAAGGTACTTCTCTAACTTCCTCGTTAGAGTCCGATGAAGAATCCTCACTTCGTTCTTCATCCTCATCATCGTCATCATCTTCTTCTTCTTCCTTTCCCTCTTCTTCTGGCGGTGGTTCGCTTCCTTCCCGCCCATGTTCAAGGAAATCATTAATTTCTTCCTGTCTGTCTTCCTCATGTTCTATAGTATTAATTTCCTCTTCGCGAACGTCAACCTTCTCGTCTTTATTTAAATTAGCTTTCTCCAACGAATAGTCTACCTCCTTACACGGTTTTAATCTATTGGCATGAACCATATTATGTTCTTTTCTTCCCGTATGTTCCTTAGTTTTAAAGGTCACTGGTCCTTTCTTTTCTATAATTCGATAAGGACCCGTCCATTTATTATAAAACTTCGAAGCAAGTTTCTTCCCTAGAATGGCTGGAGTATAAAGGTACACTAAATCTCCTAACTGAAATTCTTTTTTAGTCTTTTTTCGATTATGTCTTTCACAACGCTGTTTAATACTCGATTCTAAATTTATTTTTGCAAGTTTATGAGCCCTATGCATCCTGATTAAAAATTCACTCACGTAGTTTTCATCTAAATCATCCTTAATACGAGGTTCACGTATAGTTAGGTGTATAGGAAGTTCCATATCGCGTCCAAACATTAAAAAGAATGGCGAATCTTTTGTTCCCTCATGCGGCAAATTTCTATACGCCATTAGACAATAGGGTAAAATTAGATACCAGCTATCATTGTATTCACTGACAAAATGTCCTATCATAGTTTTAATTGATTTATGGAATCGCTCAACGACACCGTTTCCGCTTGGGTGGTAGGGAGTCGTTTTCAATTTTCGGATTCCCAAAAGCGTGCAAATCTCTAGGAACATTTTGGATAGAAACTGACTTCCACAATCAGTTAAAAGTTCTCTTGGTGTTCCAAAACGACAAATTATATTTTCTACAAAAACTCTAGCTACTGTTTCGGCATTTATATCTGGTAGAGGTATACACTCAGGATAACGAGTTAAGTAGTCCACACATATCAGTAAATATTTATTGTTATTTTGTGTCCTATTCAGCGGACCTACTAGATCTAAGCTTAAGGCCCAAGGTGTAGTTGGAATCGAGATTTCTTGAAGTTCAGCTGGCGGTTGGTAATTCGTTTTTCTTAAATTGCATGAGTGACACTTTTCTGCAAAACTTATAACATCTTTTCTAATAGTTGCCCAATAAAAATCTCTTTGTATTATCTCTTTTGTTTTCTTTTGACCGGGATGTGAACCGAATACCGAACTATGGTATAACTGTAGAATTTCAGGAACTATGGCTACTGGTGCCATTATTGGATCATGTCTTTGATTTTCTTCTCTATGCCGATATAGCAATCCTTCAGGGCTAATGTAATAATGTTCATCTTCTGATCCTATCGACTTTATTATCGTTGATAACTTAGGATCATTTTCCTGTAAACTCTTGAGCTCTTCCTTGCTCCATATCACATTAATCATAGGAGTAATATTTTCATTTTCCTTCTCCTTAACAACAGCTATAATGTTTTCACTCGGATTTTCTTCTGATCTTAAACGTGTAAGAGAATCCACAGTATTCGTTGTTTTCCTGGTCGGTATGCCATAGTAAAGCTCTACTCCATAAGAAACATAGTCCACTTTGCTAATCTCGAACTTGGATCCTTAATAGTCAGCAAATATATCAGGGGACGGTGGTCTGTCATTATAGTAAAATGAGTCCCAGTTAAATAATTGCGGTATCTTTTTACTGCAAATACAACTGCTAGACATTCCCTTTCGATTGCACTGTATCGTCTTTCTGCATCATTCAGCGCACGGCTTGAGAAGCATATTGGAAGCTCTGTTCCATCATGAACTTGTGTCAAAATTGCAGCAACTGCTGAGACGCTTGCATCCGTATTTACTATATAAGGTTTGCTGAAGTCTGGATATCGTAAAATTGGAGGTGAAATAAGAGCTTCTTTCAAGTGTACAAAAGCTTCTTGTTGTTCTAGTCCCCAGTGGTATTTTATATTTTTCTTTGTTAGCAATGTTAATGGTTGGCTTATTTTTGCAAAGTTTGGCACAAACATTCTATAAAATCCACATAAACCAAGAAATACTCTAATTTCCCTAACATTTCTAGGAATGGGGTAGTTCTCAATTATTTCAGTTTTGCTAGGGTGCGTGGTAAATCCTCCTTCTTTTATAAGGTGTCCAAGATATTCTATTTCTTTTTGCATAAAATGACACTTAGTGGGTTTAAATTTTAAGTCACTTTCTCTCATCTTATCAAACACATGCCTAAGACGTTCCAGATGTGTATCTACGTCCTTGGAAAATACTATTATATCGTCTAAATAAACCAAACATTCACTATATGTCAACTTTCCTAAAATATGATGCATCATCCTGCTCCAGGTAGCTGGTGCATTCTTAAGTCCCATGGCCATTCTCAGAAATTCATAATGATTATCAGGAGTTGAGAAAACTGTCTTCTCTTGGTCATTAGGATGTACATGCACTTGGAAATATCCTGACGCTAAGTCCATAGTTGAAAATAGAGATGCTCCAGACAGTTTGTTTATAGTTTCTTGTATATTAGGTATTGGAAAAAAATCTGTCTTTGAAATGGCACTTAACTCTCTGTAATCAATAACCAATCTAAACTGTACATCTTCTCCAGGATGTCTCTTCTTTTCTACTAAAATTGCTGGGAAACTCCAGGGAGACTGACTTTCTTTGATAATCCCATCGTCCAGTAATTTCTGAATTTCCTTTTTCAAAATCTCTTGTCGGTGGTACGGCACCCTATATGACCATTTTAAAATAGGAGAAACATCTTCTGTTATAATCCTATGTGTAACATTTGACGTACAACTAAGCTTCTGTTCAGGGCTTTTAAAAATATCAATATATTCCACAATTAAATCTCGCAATTTTATTTCATTTATTGCAGTAACATTATCTAAATGAAGTGTTTTCAAAATCTCTTTTGTATCTTTTTCATTCACCTTACGTATCATAAGCCCATTATTCTTCTCATTAGCTTCTACGACTTCTGTTTCGTAAGCTCTTGTTATAACCATTCTTCGCTTTAATTCTATTTCACTTTCTGTTGTATTCGTTATCCTCACAGGAATGGTTTTCCTTGTTTTACACACCACTCTAGCAATGATGAGTCCTTTCGGAGCTTCAGTGCTTGGTTCTAAAACCATGAATGGTGTAGAAACACTTGCAAAACCTCTTAAATTTGCAGGACAGATCGCCTGTGTCATCGGGGGAATCACTATCTCTTCTAACACAGAGATAATTGCGCCTTCTTCTAAGGACTCGGGACCTTTATTCTCATTGTCCCTATTTTCTAAATATTTATCAACTGTTTCGACAGTTTGAGAACCCATCTCTTTCCTTCCATTGGAAACAGGACCTATTTTCCCATAGTCCTTACAGTTTAAACACTTATCCTTGAAAGCTGGACCTACCTTCTCATAGTCCGTAACTTCTAAACACTTCTCATTGGAAACTGGACCTATATACCCATAGTCCTTCTGTTCCAACCTCTTATCTTCGGAAACTGCAGTTTTCCTAGATGACGTCCCCACTTGTTCTCTATCTAGCTTCGGATGTAATTTAGCTTTAGCACGCAGATGACTGCCAATCATCTGAGCACTACATCCCTGCATTATTGGCAGTAACGCGGGACGACTGATCGGAGTATCTTGTGACATCACCCATTTTTCTTTATTTTCTTCTTTATTTCTTAAGTGTTTTCCTCGTAACTCCTTCACTTCGGCTTCTAACCGAGCAAGTCTTTCTTCCACCAGCCTTTCACCCTAGTCTACCCTATTTAATGTATTTACCTATTTACTTATGTGTATATTTTACCCAAGTTTACCCTGTTTTTATATTGTTTGTTTATTGTACTCTATTTACTATTTACAGGTCACTGTTCAGTCACTTTTCTTACTTTTTTAAATTTTTTACACGTTAATAAATGCTTGTTTTTTGTGTTTATTTTGGCGTCTTATTTCCTTAGTTAGAGCAAAGAAAAACAAACTGACATTAGGCAATTTATTTAGTAACAGAATACTGTTTGTATATTAAGCTTATACAATTCATAAACATGCTTTGCAAATAGGTGTATTAGCTTCTCCGTCCATCGAAATAGATACTTGTCTGTTGTGGCATCTTCAAACTTGAGACTTCTCTTATCGCCATTGCGATGAAACACTAAAGTATACTGTCCAATTATCATACATATATCTACCCAATGGGTAATGAAATAATCAAAAGTGCTTAAAAATTCTTCAAATTCGCCACTGGATAAATAGATTTTACCAGTATCCAAAATTACTTGTTTACGTTCCTCTTCTGACGTAGTAAAAATGACAGTTATAAAATCATCGATCTCGTAAACTCGGCTAGGCTTAGTCTTAAGAACTCTCGCTGGAACATCAGGACATCTAGAAGGAGATTGAAACACCTTATCCCAGCTGGATGAGGAGGCAGCCATTGGCAAGTTTAAAGGGTAAGTTTCAAAAATATTCGAACCAAAGATTTCTTTTCTTGGTAAAACTTGATGTCTCTTTTTATCTTGCGTATTTTTTTCAAATGCCGGGAGCAATTTAACTGACAAGTCGGCTGTCTTTGTCATGTGCTCGAGACTAAAGGCCTAAATTTCTCAGGGTTCTAGTAATATAGGGTCGAGAAGCCGGATACAAAACAGCTAACAAAACAGACTCCCTGTTTCTGGAAACAACTAAGAAACAGACCCTGTTTCTGGAAACAGTTGAGAAACAACTACAAAACAGTTACAAACAGACTCCCTGTTTCTGGAAACAACTATAAAACAGCTAAAAACAACTAATATGGATGTTTACGTAGAATGTATATACAGGATGGTTTTGTTTTTATCTTTTAACAAATATTGTTTATTTAAAGCGTTAAAAGCGAAAAACAGCCAACCACTAATGTCATCAATCTCTCATATGTTTATTTAGCCACTTAGACGTAAAAATAAGACGAAAAACTCATACAGACGTCTATAGCTCATTTCTTAATTTACTAGCAAAAGACTTATAAGAATCTCTTTAGGTCCTGTTGGCTTTCTTGATAAGGGAGTAAACTATTGGGGTTCTTACGCTAGTAGAAAAAAGTTATAAGGTATAAATAGTTATTTATTAGGATCTAGAATTTTACATTATTTGTTATAATATTACTTAGCAAATATTTGAGTTGTTCTAAAAGCCCTAGATTCGGGCATTTGATACCAAAGAAATTAAGATCTATCTTTCCTGAACTAATGAGGTTATTGGTAAATTCATTATATTCGAAATACATGCCATTTTGAAGCAAGTATAGACGACCATTTGTGTATCGAAATACACCATCTACTCGAGCAGTAACACCAGTAAAAAGTTCTGATATTAAGTATGTTTCTTTAGGTCTAAAGCTGCATTCATCCATACCCCACACCATAAATTTATTTATAAACAAATAGGTTCGTCCCTTATTAGTGTTAACTGCTGCATAAATTCTAGTTTTATCCTCTCTTCTCGCAATCATATCAATATTTTCCGAGCGTATTAATTTAAAGGTTCCATATTCAAAAAAGTATATTGTATCACCTACAATGGTGACAATTTCGCCATTAGGCCTTTAATAAATAGCTGTAATGTTTTCTAAATCTTTTGGTAAAAATGGCAAGTAATCAGTTATCAGGAAAGGCTTGTTATTAATATCTTTGTTATTTAAATTCAACATCCACACATATTTTTCATAAAATATATACAACTTATTTTTTACCACTAAAAATGTGTTAAGTGTTTTAAAATTTAAATCACATTGCTCTGGCCGTATATCGATTTTCTGCGTTGTTGTTTGCAAAATTGGTGTTTTCCCCGTTGGTTTCATACGTGGCGGTGTTAAAGGTTTTACCGTTGACTCCATACGTGGTGGTGGTAAAGGATTTTCCGTAGACGACGTCGAAGGTGTCTTTGCAGGAATGGGATTGTTCTTGGGTAGAGATGGTATAGGACTTGGGATTGCTCCATAGAGTTGTTGTATACCCCATATATCATCCGCAGATAGGTTATTGCGTTTTTGGTACCAAGGGAACATAATTGCATTCGGATCCTACGAGTGGTCTAAGCATAGAGTATGGCCAATTTCATGTACCAGCGCTCCCAATAAATTGTGGTTATCATCATAAAAATCTTTGGTAAAGCTCCATGGAAGACCGTCATATAAATGAATTTCTACATTACTCCTACCGTCAGGGAAATAAGCATGTCCTAATACTTGATTGGATAACCCGAATGAACAGGAGACATTTTCGTTTGTCATTGAGTGGTTTGCGTTCTTAAAGGCGATAGTTATATTAGTATCCTTCTCTCTTGTATAGGTAAAGCGAAGGTTTGATACTGCTTTCCAGATCCCAAAGGCATCGTTTGATACTCTCTGATATGGATAAAGAAAATGCTGGAGGATAAATATTCCATTTTAAATATGTGCTAGACCACTTTGTAGGGGATGTTTTAAACTGCGCTACATCTTTAACGCCATATCTGGGTTTGCGCATCAGGTTTATAGTTTTTTCGTTTAAATTTCGATCTACAGGTAACTCATAGCTTTCTTGGAATTGTTTCAAACATTGAGATATTGACGTCAAAGAGTTGCTGGTATTAGTGCTGTTAAGGTACCCATATTGCACTAAATATTTCCATGCCTCTGCATGAGTCAATTGTTCTTCTTCTGGTATTGACTCATATTCGTCATATTTAACTTCATCTGTAGTAGGTATTACTTCTTCGCCTGATGTTGATTCTGCGTGTACAGCACTTACAAGCACTAAGGTTAATATTATTAACAGCTACATCTTGTAAAAGGGCTAAACTATAAGGTCCGTCTTGTTGAAAGGTGCATCCAGCGACATACATACTTGGACTAGCAACGCTTGAACCAAGAATGACTCCTTCTCCGACCGCGCGCAGTGCCACAGGAACGCATGCGCAGTTAAAAGGTTACAGGACGGGTCTTAATATTTATGGTGGTAGGTATATCAGTTCACATAGAACACATATTTATGAAAGATTTAGTAAATTTTTTGTTTAATACGCCGATGTCCATGTAGAAATACTTATTGTAATAGGTTGAAAACTTAAAAAATATTTTTCATAAAGATATGGATGTTACACGCGTAAATTGAAACTATGAAAGCCTGCTGTATGGATCCGGCAATCGCAAAGCGAATAAAGGTTGCTAGCAGATTTCCATCAGCGAAAAGGTCGACACACCGCAAGAACCCTTTTACAGTCTAGATTCAACAAAGTAAATATTATGTTTACGTGGAAATACGGCGACACGGTTGCTTCGTGACGCCAAATTGAGACATGCCTTCGATGCACCCTTTACCAACTCCAGAATGATAGTAAAAGTAAAAACGACATGAGTGAGCACGCGCGCACGAGCCACGCCGTAGCATTTAGCGCAGTGTTGCCAAACCGACAGGGAATAAAAACCGTGAAAGCCGTGGCGGAGGAAGACATTTGTTTATTCACGGTTTAAATATTTAAACACGTATTTTTGGTCGACTCAGCGGCAGTTAAAATACCTTTGTCATTTTTAGCATATTCATAAAACCGTTGACAGCTTTCCTTAAAATTAAAATATATTAACACTTCTGAATGAATCAAATCCCTCCATTTTTTAAAATGCTACTCATTTTTTTACCTTCATATTTAGCCTTTTTCGTGAATTAATGGCCAAGTATGCGTTTGGAGTTTTTAAACGAAAAAGTCGTGTTTCTATATGAGCGGCAGTACAGTAAACCCGTGGCCGTACCTTCGGTTTGAAAAGCCGTAAAAACACGTCAATTGCCGTGTCGTGGCAACACTGCTTTAGGGAGACGCGCTGAAGCTATCTGCAGTGTTTCCAGAAGTCATTAAAAAAAAACTTGAGAGTGCTTGCGACGTAACCGCCGAAATTCATGATAAATCTCGAGCCTGTAATGATTGCACCGCAAGTAAAAATAACAGGATTAAATAATCTTATTCTACTATCATTTATTTTAATAAAACTGAAAAAAAATTTACGATATCAAAATATTATTAAACAAATTTACAAACTTAAACAAATATCTATCACTTTGTGCTATAAAAAACGAAATATTTTTTTTATAAATAAAAGTGTAAAACTAACACAAAACAAAGAAAAAGAAAGAAGTTATTCATCTGTATCACTGGAGTTTCCATCTTATTTTTATCTGAATAAAATACGTGACCACAACCTAACCTTTTAATCGTATTATTTGTGATACAAAAATCGTAGCAATTTTTGTCTCTTGACAAACTTTTGGTATATAAAATGCCTTCTATTGTTTTCACTTTAGGTTTGTTGCGTAGGTAGTTGAGTTTTTATTAAACAAATGTGAAAAAATGTTGTCTCTACTGCTGCTTTCGAGTGTGGTAAGCAAAAAATCTGAAAAACAAATCTAAAGACCCGCAAATTTTAGAGAGTCATCTGAGATTTTTACTAATGAATTTTTTTCCAAAACAACAAGGTATCGTTATCAAAATTGTTTAGTGGGATCTTGACATTCGCCATTCGTTATTCAGATTTTGGATTTCATTTGGATTATATTGGAACTATTTGAACTACGTATAATAATAATAATAATAATAAATGCCTTTTTATTAACAAAAAAAAAAGAAATACAATTGACCTTTACAAAATAAAAATACAAGCAAGTATAGGGCGCAGTCTAGCCAAAGGGGCTACTCTACTGAACCCCAAACCGCTTGTGAGATTAAAAATAGAGAGAAAAGAATTAAAATAAATCACTAAAAAAAAATACAAGATAAAATTATAATGAAACAAATATTAATCAAAAGAAAGAAAAGAAGAAACCCAGCCACCACTCCATAAAAACTCTGTCATAAAGAAAGTGGAAGAAAAACCAAAGAAAAAAAAAATATCCGCCCTGCCTTGAGAACACAAGGAACACATGATCATCGAAGCTACAAAAAAACAATAAAATAATAAAAAATAAAAAAAAGCATTGGAGAAAACAAGCAAAATTTTTACAGATGTTGTTGATTTTGACGATTAAGTAAATATTTTTTAAATTGCAATTTAAATTTGTTACTATCAAGAGAAACCAATTCCTCTGGTAAAGAGTTATATAATTTTACAGCGTTGTAAGTAAATGATCGCTGAAACATGGCACTCTGATGATGAGGCATTGTGATTCTATTAGAAAATCTAATATTGCGCGCGTGTACATCCTCACGAAACACAAACTTACCTCTTATGGACAGCGGTAAAGCAGGGTTATTTAATATTTTAAACAAAAAAACACCCAGATGCAAAGCCCTACGACTGCTCATTGTAAGCCAGTTAAGATCTTTAAACGTATGTGAAACATGGTCAAATTTTCGAAGTCCAAAAATTAGGCGTGAGCAAGTATTTTGTACCTTTTGTATTCTGCTTATGTCAATTAAATCCAAACATGGCCCATAAATAAAGTCACAATAGTTAAAACTGGACAAAACAAGACTCTCACAAAGCATTTTGCGCAGTTTAAAACTAAGGATATGACGGTTATTATAAAGTAATCTTAGAGACATATATGCCCTTTGAATTAACTTCTTAATGTAGTCCCTAAATCTCAATTCAGTGTCCAAGATCATGCCCAAATTCTTAGCCCTCCCGACCACAGGAAGCCGAACCCCATCAAGAATTATGTTAATATTTTCATTTAAAAAAGCTCTATTATTCTTGTTTCCAAAAACCATCAAAGTTGATTTAACAGGATTCAACCTTAAATTATGATCTGAAGAAAGTTGACTTAATATACTTAAATCTTCGTTAAGTAAATCTGTCGCGTTGATGTAGTCTTTACAGTTAAAATGAAGGTAAACTTGAGTGTCGTTAGCATACGCCTGAACCTTACAGTGCTTCAGAGACTTTAATATGTCAGAAGTATAAATAATGAAGAGAAGAGGTCCAAGGATAGATCCCTGAGGCACACCCGATAAAATTTGAACTTGTTCTGATAAATTACCATTATAAAGAATTGTTTGAAATCTGTTTAAAAAGTATGAATTAATTAGATCCAATGATGGTTTAAGAAGGCCATAGTATTTTAACTTTGCCAACAGAAGTGAATGATTAAGGGTGTCAAAGGCCTTCGAGAAATCTAAAAGTACCAACACACTATTTAATTTTTTATCAATAGCTGTCATTATGTCATCGGTGATCTTGACCAACGCGACAGATGTACTGAAGTCCCTCCTAAAGCCACATTGGCTCTCAGGTAGTATGTCATTGTTTACACAATATTGAAACAATTGTGTGTATAACACTTTTTCAAATATTTTAGATAAAATTGGCAAAATGCTTATTATTCTGAGATCATTATAAGTTAAAGGGTTATTAGTTTTGGGCAAAGGTTTACCAATAGAAACCTTCCACTGATCTGGAAAATAATTAGCCTCTAAACAGCAGTTGATAATATGTGTGACATATGGGTCCACAAAGGGACTGCAATACTTTAACATTGATGAAGAAATACCATCAACACCAGAGGCGTTAGAGCTAATAGAGTGAATTAATTTGTGGATTTCTGGTATTTCTGCCATTCTAAAAGAAAAAGTTAGGTTATTATTAAAAGTATTGTTATTGTAAAAATCAACCCTACGACTACAATCTGAAATGCTCTGCAAATAGACACCAAAGAATTTACTTATTTCATTTGGATCAGATAAGCTATCAGGAATGGTAAAGTTTTTATTAGAGCCTATGTTAAAGGATTTTAAGGACTTCCAGGTTTTTCCAGAATTATTCTCTGCGCAAACAGAGTCCAGATATCTTCTTTTTTCTCTCCTGACCATAGCAACGGTAAAATTTCTTAAACGCTTATAATTTTCCCAATCATTCAATGCCCTCGACCTCTTAAATTTTTGTAGTGCGCGATCCCTTTGTTTCATGAAAATTTTTAAATCTCGGGTAAGCCATGGTGCTCTAGGTTTAGTAATTCTGGACTCCGTGTGTAATATATTCTTTAGTAAAAAACCATGTTTTTACATACAATACTTTTTATTCAGCCAAAAATTACAAGAAGAAACGTTCGATAGAAAACAATGCTTTTGTTATATGCTTTTACATAGTTACATAAAAACAACTGCTCTGTTTCTGTCATCCTAATCATAAAGAGTAGGCTGCAACAGTACGCAACCCACATAACATATCTAAGGGTAATTCTACACTATAATATTTAGCAATCTACAGACATCATATTTCCTCCACCCTTAAGTTCTGTGACAATCTCCATTAAAGATTTAAACGATCGGGAGGTTTTATTTTTCTACGAGGTCTATGGCTTGCCAATGGACTACTACTACTAATAATAACTTTTTCCCTAATATTATCTTGTACAATTTTTTCCCTATCTTTATCCTGTACAATTTTTTCCCTATCTTTATCCTGTACCACCTCTGGTTGTTTTAACTCAGGTATTCCTATTTCACTGTTACCATTGCTATTACTTGGTTCACTGATAGAAATTTCACTACTAACTTTTTTACTAAACTCACTTCCCTCTCTAATGTCTTTAATTAAATCTTCGTTTCTTGATACTACACAGCCCTTTTCAATTTCTACTTTATCATAAAATTTTCCTATCTTGACCATCTGGTCTACATGTCTTTTCCATTGTAAATCGCTATCATTTACTGGTTTACATATGTAAATTGCCCTACCTAATTTACTAACAACTATAGCCTGAACCCATTTCGGTTTTGTATTCCTATAATCTTTTGTATAAATAAGCTCTCCCTCTTCAAAATCTACATTCCTATTACCATGATGAAATTTTATTTGACTTTCCCTAGCCTTTTCTACTGCCGACTTTGACAAAAAATCTAAACGTGTTTTTACCTTTCTTGAAAACATCAACTTGGAAGGAGTTTCCCCTGTAACACAATGTGGTGTATTTCGGTAAGAAAAGAGATATTTACTTATCAAAGTTGAAAAACTTGCATTTTTAGAATTTTGATCTATCAAAAGCTTATTAAGAGCACTTTTAAAAGTTTTTACGCTATTCTCTGCTGCACCATTCGTCGCTGGATGGTACGGAGGAGAAGTTACATGTTTAATACCGTTATTTTTACAAAAATCTTCAAATTCCTGGCTTACCAGTTGCGGTCCGTTATCCGATATTATAGTATTGGGTAACCCATAACGAGCAAAACAGTCACGTAACTTGTCAATTGTACTTATCGAGTCTGTTTTAGTCATGTCATAAACTTCCGGCCATTTTGAATATGCGTCCGTAATAATTAAAAAAATCTTTCCTTTTACTGGACCTAAAAAATCCACGTGAATTCTATCAAAAACGTGCTTACCTTCCTCAAATTTCATAAGCGGAATCTTGTTCGGGTTTTTGGAGTATGTCATACAAGGTTTACAATTTTTTACAAATTTTTCAATATCGGAGTCTAAGTTTGGCCACCAAAAATACTGTCTAGCTATTGATTTCATCTTTACCATGCCATTATGTGCGCCGTGGATTTCCAACAAAAGCTGTTCCCTAAATTTAGTAGGAATTAACACACGAAAACCCCACATCAACACACCACTCTCAATACTAATCTCTAATTTTCTACTTCGAAAACTTTTCAAAACATCTGCAGTTTCATTCGGCCAACCATCCCTTGTATACAAAAATACCTTACTCAAAACCGGATCTACTCTAATTTCTTTCCTTATTTCCTCTGCTCTAACTGGAATACTGTCTTCCACCAAAAAATTAAAATAATCCAATTCTGTAGATTCGATTTCCTCTGTTCCCTTGACTGGGAAACGTGAAAGCCCATCTGCTCCCCCATTCTCAGATCCTTTAATGTGCTGAAATCTATAATTAAAATTACTTAAAAAGAAAGCCCAACGCTGGAGACGTCCCGCGGCCATCTGCGGTATTCCTTTTTTTTCTCCAAACAATGTCAATAATGGTTTATGGTCTGAACATAAAATAAATGAATTCCCCATTAAATACTGAAAATGTTTCCTTACACCCCAGTATATCGATAATGCCTCCTTATGTATAACTGAATAATTTGACTCAGCCCTGGTTAATGTCCTTGAAGCAAAACTTACAGGTCGCTCGGTTCCATCCGGAAACACATGCAGTAACACTGAACCTAACCCTACTTTCGATGCATCACATACTAATTTTAATGGAATTTTAGGATCAAAAAAAGCTAGTGTTTGATCTGAAGCAATAACTTTTTTTGCCTCTTTAAAAGAATTTTCACATTCTCTCGACCATTTAAACTCAACATCCTTATGCAAAAGCTTGTACAGAGGATCTAATAATGTCGACAGATTAGGAATAAACTTACCATAATAGTTTACCATTCCTATAAAACCCTTAACCTGTGTCTGATCAGTCGGTCTCTGTACCTCTTTAATAGCCTTTATTTTACTAGGGTCTTTACGAAGTCCTTTTTTATCTATAATATGCCCTAAATACTTTATTTCCTTTTCAAAAAATTTACATTTTTTTAAATTTAATTTTAAACCGGCCCTGTCTAATCTATCAAAAACCTCCTTCAAATTTTCAAGATGCTCTTTCCTATTTTTACCTGTAACTACTATGTCATCTAGAAAATTTATCGTTCCTTTTGCGCCTTGCAAAACCTTTTCAATTATTTTTTGAAAAATCGAACAAGCTGGCTTAGTACCGAACGGTAATCTATTTACTTTATAAATGCCTCGATGCGTACTCCATGCTAGTAAT
This sequence comes from Philopedon plagiatum, assembly GCA_963971165.1. Lineage (NCBI taxonomy): Eukaryota > Metazoa > Arthropoda > Insecta > Coleoptera > Curculionidae > Philopedon > Philopedon plagiatum. Next base: position 61,233,256 of record OZ020191.1, read on the forward strand.
ACCTTCGTATCTTCCGTTAACTCTAACTGATTATAGGCATTCGATAAATCTAATTTAGTAAAGAATTCACCACCCTGCAATTCAGTAAACAATTCCTCAATTCGCGGTAATGGGTGATTAAAATCTTCCAAATACTTATTAACCGTTACCTTGTAATCTGCACAAAGCCTAATTTGTCCCCCCTCTTTTAATACCGGAACTAAGGGTGTCCCCCATTCTGAATTTTCAATCAAGGTAATTACTCCTCTACTTTCCAAAAGATCTAATTCTTTATTAATTTTCTCTTTAAATAGAAAAGGTACGGGCCTAGGTTTGCAAAAAATTGGCTTAGAGTCTGGCTTAACCTTCAACTCTATTTTGTCATATTTGTACAAGCCTAACTTGTCATCAAATAAATTTTTAAATTTATCTAACATAGCACTTAGAACATTTTGTTCTATATCTTGTACCCTATTTAAATTACAATTATTTTCCTGTGAAAAATCTATTTTAATACTTAAAAGTTTCATAAGATCCCTACCCATTAATGGTGTTGACCCATTTTTAACAACAATTAACCTACAATCTTCCAATACCTTGTTATCAAATTTAATTGTCACATAAAATTCCCCTTCAGGTTTAATCATACTACCATCGTAACATCTTAATTTAACATTGGTATTTTTTAATATGCAGTCTTTAAAATTCTCATTGAAAATACTTTCTGGAATCACTGATATTCCAGCACCGGAGTCTAACTCCATCTCTAAATTTTTACCATTGATCCACAAACTAACCTTTGTAGGCCTTACGTACTCTGTACTATTATTTACATAATAAATTTCCTTGAAGTCAAAAACTTCATATTCAATGTCATTGTCAATGTCATTATCAATGTCATTGTCAATCTGTACATCATTAATTTCTACATAATTAGTTGGTTGACCACAAACCTTATCTAAATGCCCTACTTTTTTACAATTTCTGCATCTATATTTAATGTACTTACAATTTTCCGTCTTATGATTATCATAACCACAACATTTACACTTACAAGGCATCTTGTTTTTCATATTATTATAATTTTTTCCATCATTACTTGCTCCTTGCCCAGTCTCAAACCTCTGCTGCATTCGTCCTGTCCTACCATGGCTGCCGTTGCTTCCCCTATTAATGGACAATCGATGCAATTGCTGAGATCCCAGCAAAGATGTTGCCAGTGCCGCTTCTTTATTTACTGCTACTTCCAGGATTTGTTCCAGTGATTTTGTGTGTTCTTCACATACTCTATCCAAAATCATGTTTCGTCGAAGCCCTGACACAAATCTGTCTTTTAAAACTTCATTTAAGTTTACACCAAACTTGCAATGACTTGCTTTATTTTTTATTCTTGCATACCACTGTCTTATGCCTTCATTTTCGAACTGCCTTAGCCCATAAAACTCGATACGTTCTTTAAAAACCGATATACGCTTTGAAAACTGACTTGTCAAAATCATACATAATTCATTATACGTCTTACTTTTAGGTAATTCCGGATCACATAAATCTCTTAAGGTCCTGTATGCTTGTTCACCTACAAGAGTTAATAAAACTGGTACCTTTTTATCATCTTCTATGTAATTCGCTGCAAAATATTGTTCCAATCTTTCTACCCACATTTGCCAATCCTCATCGGGTCTGTACTCTGAGATAGATCCAACTGGAGCTCTATACATTACTGTTGTGGCCACCCTGGCCCCTTCAGCCATATTTCACGTTCGCCTTGAACTTGAAATCTTCAAAATTAATTTCTTATTTTGCCTGCGTTTTCACTGTACTTTTACCTCGTCGCCATTTGTAATATATTCTTTAGTAAAAAACCATGTTTTTACATACAATACTTTTTATTCAGCCAAAAATTACAAGAAGAAACGTTCGATAGAAAACAATGCTTTTGTTATATGCTTTTACATAGTTACATAAAAACAACTGCTCTGTTTCTGTCATCCTAATCATAAAGAGTAGGCTGCAACAGTACGCAACCCACATAACATATCTAAGGGTAATTCTACACTATAATATTTAGCAATCTACAGACATCATACCGTGAGAGGGGCATGCTTGTCAAAAAGTGAAAAGAGCAAGTTATTAAATAATATAATCTTGACATCTATGTTCTGTTCATAGAGAATGCCATCCCATTGAAGTGATTGAAGATCCAAGAGAAATGAATTAAGCTTAAAATTGTTGAAATTTCTGTATTTAATAATTTTAGGTGCATTATGAACATTTTCAATTTTCAAACAGCAGTAGACTAAACAATGATCAGAAACACCTGGCGCGGGAACAACTCCAAAATCACTGACCAAAGAATCATTGGTAATAAAAATAGGATCTAAAAGTGTGCTGGATGTTCTCGCTATTCTGGTAGGTTGGTTCAAAATTTGTTTAAGATTATAATTTTCAAAAAGTGACGAAAGGGGGTTGAGAAAGTGCAATGTGAAAATAGAAACAGAGTTTCAAACCTCAATTGCAATCAAATTGCAATTTGCAAAGATCATGGTCGTGAGATTCGCTGATTGATATTTCTATAAAGGTAAAAATCGTGAGGTTTGGTACTTGATTCATGGGATCGGGAGAAATAACCGAAATCTGGCAACACTGGCCCACGCAAGCAGCCCGTACGAAGCTAACCGAAGCAGACCGAGGACGGACTTCGGCTGCTGCTCCGTTCCTGAATCTAGATTTGTTCGTTGCATAGATAAAGCTGTGTTTATTTGAATTTACTGGCGGACGAACCCGTCTCGTGGTTAAGAATACTATCCTTTTTTAACTACGTTATCTAAACAAGGAGAGCGCGCTGACCGACTGGAATCGGTTTGTCGTTGATGAATTCGGGAACAGGGCTATTCGTATACTGCGCATGCGTTCCTGTGGCAGAGATTTCGCCCATAGTGGAGTTAAATAGTTCTGCGCAACCTATGTATTTTATGAAATATCAGCAGTCCAAGTATGTATGTCGCTGGGTGCATCTAGGACTGATTATTTTAGAGTAAGGGATAAATATTTATAAGAAATAAAACAAATAAAAATATTTTAATAAAATTCTATTACACCAAGTTTTTCAAGTTCTTTAAGAATAGATATTATTTTTCCAATGTTATTATTGTTTTCAGTATTTTCTTCTTCTAAATATTTTAACTTATCAACTAACTCAGTCACATCCTCGTACTTTAATATTTCTTCCTTCCTTGGGTATTCTTCTTCTTTATTACAGAGTTCTCCAAGTAGAGCCTTCTCTTTTGGCATTTTAGAGACTGTTGGCAAATTCTTTAAATTGGATGTGCAACGTGTCGGGTGTTCTATCACCACTCATGTGCGCTAAGAATAACCGGCCTAAGGGTTGTTAACGGAAGCAAAAACTCAGTATCTTGTGTCATCTGTACAAGTGAGGTTATGGAGCGTGACCTAGCAGTGGCAAGCAGAAACATATTGGAGAAAGACTCGGAAATGCAAAAGCTAAAATCGTCAGTAAGTCAAATACAAGAAAACCTAAACAGCATGCTAGCAAAAATGTCAGCAGTAGAAAATCTCTTATCAAAAATAGAAACACAGCAAAAAATGGGCATAGCAGAAAAAAAAGACATCGGAATTCAATCGATGCGAGAGGCGCCAAGGCCAAACAAGCAAACTGCTGATGTAGTTTTTGCTGCTGATAGTGCTGATTCAAATGCAGGTTCGAAACCAGTGTTGCCGGAGGAAAATGGCGTCGCTGGAGTAGACGGAGTGATGAAAGGTGCCTCGAGTGCGCAAACGAGCACGAATGTCAAAGGAAGCAAACAGCGGTCTGACAACGTGGAAGACCAAAGGCAGGTAGAAATTGGCGAAATACTAAACAACGAAAATCCAGGTAGTTCAAATGTACCAGACACACCCTTAGACGAATTAACATCTAACCTCAATAAAAACGACAGCGAAAATGCAGAAAATGGTCAATGGTTTAAACAAAAACAAAGGGGTTTTAAAGCAAAGGCAAACCAACGACCAACTTCAATACATACCACAAATCGACTAAACCCAGTCAAAAGCAAAAGACCGGAACCATTGAAAGGAATAAACGAAAATACGCAGCTGCTGAGAACGGCTCAAAAGATGAACGCTTTATTCATATCAGGACTCGACCCCAAAGTGGAAGAGGGAGAAATTATAAATTTCCTCAAAATAAATGGTTTGGAGACTGGCTGCAGTTGTACAAAAATCAGAACAAGAGCAGACAAATTCCGAGCTTCTTTTCGGCTCACCATTCCAGATAGTGACAAAGAAAAATACTTATCCACAACTCTATGGCCTAAAGGGATCGTGATAAACCATTTTCAGAACATACAGCGCCAACCAAGGACAAGATAAACTCAAATGAAGCTATGGTGGTGAACCAGAGGGACGAGATAGGGAGTCAGGTTTGTGCTTCTCTTACAATCCTCCACTACAACGTTCAATGTCTTAGAAATAAAATAAATTTGATTGAGTCATTTTTACAGGAAACCCAGTATAAAATTTTATGTATAAACGAGCACTGGCTATTACCAGACGAATTACATTCAATAGTTATAAGTGGTTTTGTCTGTGTCTCTGGCTTTGGTAGGTCCGAGCGTAAAAATGGTGGTGTAGCAATTTTTATCCAGAGAAACCTCGGGGTCCTCCAACTACCGTTTGATATCGTAAATATGTCTGACGAGATAAACTTCGAGGCGGCAGGCATTATACACAATAACATTCAAATAATAACAATATATAGGTCACCCCAGGGCGATATGAATATTTACTTAAGTAGGTTGGCCGCACTGCTGGAGGCCCTGGATTCGGGCATGGGTATTATTGTAACGGGCGACTTCAATGTGCACTTTCACTCAAACACATTGGAGGCACAGATGGTCTGCGACCTGCTGGAGTCTTATGGGCTATCCAAAGTGGTGTCCACTCCAACCAGAAACGAGACATGCTTGGACAATATCTTTACAAACCTGATTGAGAATTTACACCATAAAATAGTTGATCCGGGAATATCCGACCATCTAGCCATCTCCTTCACGTGCCCTGTTATCAAATCCTTAGGTAAAAATAATACTCGAATAACTTACAGACCAATAACAAACGAGGGGCTCTTTAATCTATATCGTATCGTTGCAAACACGGACTGGTCTTTTGTTGATAACACAAAAAATCATCCAGAAACACAGTTCGAAATTTTTGTAAATTCAATTAAAGATGCATGTGACATCTCTTTTCCAATTAAAACCAAAATAGCAAACACAAACAAGTTCGGCAATACATATCGGATTCACTGGTTTACCGATGAGCTCAGGGAAATGAGGGAAACTTTAAAATTTCTAACCAACTTAAGAAAAACAAACCCGGCCTCAGTGACCAACGATATGATAAAATCTTTTCGTAAAGAATATAAATCCAAAATAGAAAATAGTAAAAAACAAGCAAATAATCGTCACATAACACAGTCAAAAAACAAAACAAAAGCGGTATGGGACATAATAAAAAATAACAAACCGATCAAAAACAATGCCAACTCCAATAACATAAACGCCGATGATTTTAACAATTACTTTACTCAAATAGCCAACAATAAAGTAAGAAACATTCCAATATCAAATACTGATCCTCAGAGTTATTTTGACATTTTAAACACAAACACGGCAAACATAACTTTCAATTTTAAAGAAACCACTTTTAACATTTTAAGAGATATAATAAGCAACCTCAAAAATAGCCCAAGTAAAGACTGCTTTGAAATCAATGTAAAAATAGTTAAGACAATTAAAGATTGTATAATTTACCCCTTAACGAAAATTATAAATAACTGTATCAATGCCAGCACTTTTCCTGACTGTCTGAAGATGGCACGTGTGGTGCCCATCTTTAAAAAGGGGGATACCGATGACATGGCCAATTACAGACCAATCTCAGTGGTTCCTATATTTAGTAAGATCTTCGAATCGGTCTTAAAGGAACAAATGTGTCAGTATTTGGAGACACATGGTTTGTTTAACCCATGTCAGTTTGGATTCAGGAGTAACACATCAACAACAGCGGCAATAAGTTATCTTACTGCTTACGTACAAGAATGTTTTGAAAGCAAACAGTATGGAAGAGCTTCTTTTTTAGATTTAACCAAGGCCTTCGACTGCGTGTCTCACGGCCTGCTGGTACAGAAGCTGCGTAACTACAAATTTAATACCAACAGTATGAACCTAATAAATTCATACTTAACAAACCGCTCTCAGTACGTGGTGTGCAGCGGAGCAAGGTCGGGCCGGGGGCAGGTGACCTGCGGAGTGCCGCAGGGCTCGGTGCTCGGCCCGATATTATTCCTGCTGTACATAAACGATATATATGCTTGCACAGTGGGTACTGACACAGACATAATTCTATTTGCGGATGATACCACTGCACTGCAGAGAGCGGACAGCCAAACAGCTCTGGACCGGCGGACCGTGGAAGCGCAGTCGGAGATAGAACAGTGGTTCCTAACAAATAGGCTAAGTATAAACGAATCCAAAACCCAAACTCTAAATTTCTCTTTAAGATCCATCGAAAAAAATCTAGACCCGGTAAAGTTTCTTGGAATCTTCCTTGACTCCAGGCTGACATGGGAGCGTCATACTCAGCATGTGGCTGGTGTTTTGAGTAGGAATACTTACTTAATACGCAGCCTGAAAGATACAGTGTCAAATGAGGTATTATTGAGCGCCTACTATGGCCACATTCACTCTCGCCTGTCCTATGCCATATTGTGCTGGGGACACTCGCCTCATGCATCTAAAGTCTTTGCTGTGCAGAGGCGATGTGTGAGGATAATAGCTGGTCTAAAATTTAGAGAATGCTGTAAGGCAAGCTTTCGGACCCTGGGCATTTTGACACTGCCATCAGTATACATCCTTACATGCCTCATGCATATAAAGTGCAACACGGGTGATTACCCTCGAAACTCTGACCACCACCATTACAACACAAGAACTAGGAACTACCTTGCCCTAAACTACAACAGAACTGCCAGGGCCAGAGATGGAAGGAACCATTTTGGTATAAAGCTCTTTAATGTCCTACCTGACAGAATCAAGGAGCTAGACTCAAAGCATTTTAAACATAAAATAAAAGAATATTTAAAGAACAAAGCCTTTTATAGCGTCGAGAATTTCTTGGAGGGTGATTTTTCAGATCTCGTCTAAGTGTAAGAGGAGCATAAGACTGAGTTATTTGGACTGTCTAAATTCTTCAAAATGTTCTGAAGTATGTTCTGTGTTAGTCTTGCATCGTTAAGCATTTCCGTTTGTATTTTATACTTAAATGTTTATTTGTAATTTTAATATTTTAAATTAGCTATTTAGGAAATTTTTAACATTGCTTCATTATTTAGTTGTAGCAAGAATTTTGACGTGTGAGAGTACTTTTGTATGCACTATCATTAATAAATATTTGTATTTGTATTTGTATTTGTATTTACAACTACCACTTGAACTGGTGTGTGCGTTTCGATAAAATCCACGTCGATGGGCACTGTGTGACCACCATTACTTCTCTTAGCACGCCACGAGGATAATTATATAGAGAGGTATCTCGCTAGTTCTTGGTTGCAAGATTTTCGAATGCTTATATACTGTATGGATGCCGCCAGCCTTTAAACAGTGGAGAAGGGCCAGGTTCATAAAAAGATTATATAGAGGGCGCCACATGATTTTATTTAATCCACCAGTACCAACCTACCTACCTATCAACCAAAACCATGAAAATGATAATCTCTTCCTCGTAACTTCCCAACGGAAACTATGCAGTAGCGAGGGACGCTCCCTCAGCTAAGCCACCTAGACTGATCGTCCTACAATAATTGTTTCTCCTATATTTTTTTTCTTTTAGACACCCAAAAGGAATCCGGGTAATAAGAAGCGTTTTTCTTTGAAAATATGAAGTATATTAAATAATGATTAAGATCTTGGGTAACACCCTCAAGATTAATTTAATTTAATTAGTGATTTGAAATTATCAAGTATAACAATTATTAAGATTTTAGGTGACAACCTAAAGATTAATTTACTTTAGTGATTATTATACAGCCCATTTATAATAATGGTCAGTAGGCATACATCTAACTTGTGATTTATTTTTTTTTTAACCAAAATTAAGCGAGGAGGGTAAGATAATACCTAACACTTAAACTACACATCATAAAACCCTAAACCATAGCACACTCGTGAAAGTATTACTTAGGTACCCAACGAAAAAAATATTTACACAAAAATACGACATAGGATTATCAGGCGCAATAAGTCACCGTCCGCAGCTTACGTAAGCGTAGTGGAGTTGGAGAGAATTTTATTTACTAACCTATGACCCTTAAAATTTGATTTACCGAGTATTGTTCATGAATAGATCACCTTCACGCTAGGCTATTTACAGAATTTCAGGTTTTGTTGGTTATTCTCATTATTATTTTTGTTTTATGAATATACAAAGATCTAAGAGAGAACCAATTTTGGTTCTATGAATATAAAAAGATAAAAAAAAACAAATTTTGTATTATGACTATAAAAAGGTATAAAAATGAACCATGACAGTCGTAAGTAGTTAATCCCCTCAAATGCGCGGATAATCTTCGCCACACGACTGTGGGACGGTGTAGAGATCGGAATTTCAACCCAAGATTGACACTTAACCCAGGAGTGACATTTAGCCCAGGATATACATTTAGCCCAGGATTGACACCCTGAAATATTAAAAAAAAATAAATGGAACGGACTTACTCAATCACTCTAATTCACACCTCCTTAGATTGGTTGAGGGCTCCTAGGATCAATCGTTGATATCGCCATGATGACTTCCAAACAACAACAAAAAATGACCGGTACCAGAAAATCCCTTAAAAGAACAAAATACCCAATAAATTCCATGAAATTCCATAGGGAGGAAATATTTACATTTCTAAACTAATGAACAAATACACTTAGAAAACCTACCTGTGGACTATCTCTCGGTCAAATCACGCCGATTTGGTGTAAAATGGCGGCTCTCAGTTGAGACGAATATTTCCCCCGAACACAACGGCTGTGTTTTCTCACACGAAACTAAACTTCAGGTTGGCTTGAACCAATTTCAACACAACCACCCAACTATAAGAAAACACTGGTAAAACTAGAACTTTAACTCCCACAACCAAAGTGGATTACTAGAAAATCGTTTTGTCTTAGCTTTACAATCGTCTCACTTGAAAAGAACCTTCGCAGATTCGGAAAAAGGAACCAAGCCTCCGGCAAGGATTCTGACGAAAAATCTCGAAAATTTGCAAGAGAGCTTCCGTCAAGTAGATGTCGTAACGTTAACGTTATATGATCAACCACACAAATTATCTAACCTTACTTATTTAAAACCGAAAACCTTACTGATACTATCAGTGACTGCTTGCCTACAACCACCTGTTGTAGTCAATTCAACCATCTATCCTATATTTAACATCCCTAAAATTAACCCTACAAAAATCTCCTGTGTCAACCCGTTATTCAACATGGTGGCTAGAGAACCCTAATTCTAGATGCAGGCAGGCAACTCAACAACATAAAACCTTCTAGGCACCCTTGCCAATTAGTGCAACTTTTACCAACGATACTGACGTCATCAGTCCATCTCCTATTTGTACCTAAACAATTACAGACCTTGCCAAGATATGCAGAACCCAAAATTTGCAAAACAGCACGGGTAGATTACAAAACAATCGTCTATCTCGCATCTTTCCTTTCAAACCCCCGGTATTCCTAAGTTAAAATGTCCAATGCCACACGGTAAACACTTCCGTGAAATCGGACCCGTAAACTTGGCAACATGTGGTCTGATCGCCGATCTCCGTGCGCGCATCTGTAGAGTGCGACGTCTCGTACGGCGAATGACAGTACCCTAGAAAATATGGCCACCCAAAATAATAAAACTGTTAGTTCCCATGAAAGTTTATTAAATTTTGTAGTAGCTGTCCAACTCAATGAAGCAAAACTTAGAGGATTATACACTTCCAACATTAATTCAAGTGTAGGCAGTGTTTGAGACTCGAAAAATCAAAGGATGCTGCCAAATAAATTCTAAAACCTAGCAGTGGTCATGTCAACAAAGTTTTAATTTGATATTTTTGGGGCTTTTCCAATACTTTTCGGTGAGTAAAGTTTAAAATACAAGAGAATACCGTTGTCTAATTTGAGTTGCTTTTATGAGTTCCCTCAAAATAACAAGAAAACCCATTAGTAAAATTAGGTTGTTTATTTACATGAACGTTGCCTTACCCTCTATTGTCTTAAACGATATTTATCATTGTAACGACGAACCAGAACGTTACAAATTCCACCCTAACCTCCTAGAGAAAATTTCACAAATTTTCATCCACACTACACTCACAACTTACTCATCCTATCCTTTACAACTGTGTAGTATCTAACCACTACATTAAACATGTTACATGAACACATCAAATATAAATACAAGTATATTCAAAAATTCGTAATAGTGTCCCCCAATCTACCGAAAGCTTCCAAAACAAATGGTTGACAACTTGTAGCGCATAGGTTTAATTCAACTTAGATTTCCAACATGAATATTCAACAGGAGTGATAACTTCGGGAAATTTCAATCGGAATAGGCTTGATTCAACCTAGATTTCAAACATGAGTATTCAACAGGAGTGATAACTTCGGGAAATTTCAATCGGAATAGGCTTAATTCAACTTAGATTTCAAACATGAGTGTTCAACATGAGTGATAACTACGGGAAATTTTAATCGGAATAGGCTAGTCACAAACGGTACTGCAACTAGACCACCTAACGGACGAAGCGTGTCTTCCTTTCGTGCGCGAGGATGACCCAACAACCACTACGTATCGATATCTACGCACGGTTTCAAACTCTTCGCGTGCCACACCCCGCAATTTTCCCCATTCAAATCCTGTAACTCATACGTCCATGGGGACAGTCTTCTCTTAACCACAAACGGACCAATAAGTTTATCCGCCAATTTGGCCGAAAAAAATTTAGCCGCATCCGACAATACAAAGTTTTTCCTATAAACTCTAGTGCCAACATCATAGGTAACATCACGTCTGCGCAAATCATTAAAACGTTTATTGCGCATGGCGGCCCTTTCCAAATTCTTCCAAACAACTGCATGGAGCCTATCAAAAGCTTCCGCTCGGTTCCGCAGTAAATTGTTCTCCCGTGGTAACGATTCCCATTCCTGCAAACCATCCCTCGACAAACCCAAGTTATTCGGCATTTCGCGACCAAACACAATGAAGTAGGGACTATGCTTAGTCGATTCGTGAGTCTGTGTACGAATGGCACACGCAAGTTTCAAAAGATGACTATCCCAATCACGGTGATTCTCCGTGACGTAACATCGAATCATAGTCCCCAGGGTTTTATTCACTCTTTCGATGGGGTTAGCTTGAGGGTGGTAATTAGCCGTAAATGATATTTGAATTCCGTACGAGGACATCAATCCTCGAAACTCCTTCCCCCGAAATTGTACGCCATTATCACAAATAATACGTTTTGGTGGCCTAAATATTAGAAGCCAATTGTCTTCAATGGCCCTGCAACAAAAACTTGCCGTCGAGTTTCGCAAAGGAACAGTCACGGTGAATTTACTAAAACTATCCATGATCACCATAATAAATTTGTACCCACGAGTAGACCGTGGTAAAGGTCCAATCAAATCACATGTAATTACTTCGAAAGGTCCACTTGCGACCTGATGTGGTTGCATAAGTCCAGCAGGCTTTCTCTGTTCTGGCTTATTTCTCAAACATACAGTGCACTTCTGTACATACCGGGTAATATCAGCTTTCATCTTAGGCCAATAGAATTTTTGACTTACTCTATGAAAAGTTTTTAGAACTCCCGGATGACCAGCACATGGGTCGTCATGACACTTACGCAAGATTTCAACTCTCTCTGTTTTAGGTACCACCTGCTTCCAGTAATCAGCATCGCTGGAAAGATCAGGAAATATACCAGTCTTACTATACTTATACAAAATCGAACCCACTACTCGCCAAGTTGAGAACTTTATCGGATTTTTGTTGACCTTACAGATCATACCACGATACCATTTATTCGTGACACTACAGGATTCATCTTTATTATTTTCCTGAAATTTATTATCAGATACCAAGGTATCCAAGTGAAGAAAATCTAAAGTGGGTACCGAACGAGATAACATATCCGGGACATGATCTGTGCCCTTCCTATGCACTACGTCAAAACTATACTGTTGCAGTTTTACCGACCAATCGTCCATTGGGCTCTTTCAAGCTAGACAACCATCTCAAACTCCAATGATCAGTAATGACCGTAAAATGTGATCCCTCAAGATAGGGACGTAACTTTTCGATGGCCCACACTACAGCCAAGCACTCACGTTCCGTAGTACAATACTGTCTCTCAGCCTTGGTCAATGACCTGCTCAAATAACACACCACCTTTTCGCCATCCAGATGCTGCTGACTCAAAACTGCACCTATACCAAAACCACTTGCATCCGTCTGCACTCAAAATGGCAGACTAAAATCAGGACACGACAAGACTGGAGCTGATACGAGATGCTCCTTGATAACACGAAAGGCCTCCTCTTGCCTCTCACTCCAGTGAAATTTTACCTTTTTCTTCGTTAATTCCGTCAAAGGCGCAATTATAGAAGAAAAATTCGTTATAAACCGACGATACCATGAGGCAGTACCTACGACGCTTCGCACCTCGGACACCTTTTTAGGGGTAGGAATCTGCAAAATCGCGTTCACCTTCTCAGGGTCTACATGCAAACCATTCTTGTTAACCACGTAGCAAAAATACCGTAACTCAGTCCGACAGAATTGACACTTTTCTTTATTCAAAGTCAACCCCGCAGCAATTAGACGTTTAAATACCTCGGACAACACCTCGACGTGTTTTTCGAAAGTTTGGGTAACAATAATAACATCATCCAAGTAAACGAACAAATAGGGTTCCAAGTCCATCCCCAACACTCTGTCTATAAGACGTTGCCACGTTGCTGGAGCATTGTGAAGGCCGAAAGGCATCCTTTTAAATTGGTATAAGCCTCGAGAGGGTGCAGTAAATGCAGTTTTCTGCCTCGACTCCTCCTCCAAAGGGACTTGAAAATACGCCGACTTAATGTCCAAAGACGACAGATACTTAGCGTCTCGTAATTTATCTAAAATGTGCGACACATAGGGAAGAGGATACGCATCACGAGTCGTAACTTTATTCAGTTTGCGGAAATCACAACAAAATCGCCAGCCTCCCTCTTTCTTAGGTACCATGACTATAGGGCTAGCCCAAGGACTAGTCGAAGGCTCAATGGAGGTTAATATCTGCTTCTTTGATATAATATCAAAATTGATGTGATCTTCAAAATAAATTATAAAACTTTCTGGAAGATTTGGAAACGCTGACATTTCTTTCCATATCTCCCTGCAAGCCATAGTTGTTTCTTTATAATGACACAAATATTATTACTTAATTCCTTATTCTTTCTTTACAAAAAGTAAATATTTAATAACTACAATATTGTTGCTTAAACTATTCCTTTTATACTATTTAAAATCCTGTCAATCTAGTTATAACGTAACCTTTTGACCACCAAAGGAGAGGGATGCGCCTACGTAATCTTCTAAATTAGATGACTCAATATCATAAGTGGAAAAACCTCTGGGCTTAATGGATTACTGACCCAACAATAGCAATTTTCATTGTATTGAAACAATTCTCTTGCATCTCTTCGACCACATCCACAGTGATAACAAAAACTGTGCTAATCACAAACCATTCTTCGTCCACTTTTTTTATAGGTCACCCACTTAATAGCCGGTTCACGACATCCACGAACAAGACACATTCTTTGTTTCTATATTTTTGATTTCCATTTTTTTTATTTATTTCTAAATTATTCACAAGAAAAAATATCTTTTTACTACCAAGCTTTAAATAACACTGAACAATAAAAAATTTCTACAATAGTCAAAAAAATTATAGTCGGAAAACGACGGTGAGATATAACAGCAGTAGACAAAAGAACACATATAATATAATTTCTTCACAAATCAACTTTGTTATTTATAAATATTTTATATATATATAACACACACAATTCTAGAAATCACATAATGATGATGACTCAGAGTTCCCGGAATTATAAATTATTACCATTATTGCGCAACAAAAACAATTCTCAGAATTCCGTGATGGATCATCAAAAATTCTAAGAATTCTTTTTTAGGGTGGGTGCGTCAACAAATCTCTTCCACCCAAAACAAAACACGCTCAGGGGTGTGGCATCCAAACATCTTCCAAGGTCATTCGATCTTTTTTTGATAAGGTAATATGACAACAGTGTAAGCGCAACTTAACGACCCCTCAATTTGGCAACAACGCAAACTAAAAAAAGCTACCCCCTTCTGATGATGACAATGATGATGTCATACCAACCAAGAGCTCCTTCAAGGTCTGTTTGTAAAACAAATACTTTAACCTTCGTTTTGTATTTTTAAAAGAACCGCGTCTCGGTGTCATAACTAACCAATCAGGGTTAAAGACGTCAGACGTAGTTGTCGTTGCACGGCAACCTAACTTAAAAAAAAAATGTCAACATCAACCTTTTGTCCCGTACGTAGCGTTTTGCCGATCGTGCTCTTCCGAAGGCGCGCTTCCTAGACTACCACGTCGGTAGAAGTTGTCCGTATAGTTTTATTATACTGCGCGAGTTACGCGTTTTACCGTTGTCCTTGGCTTTGTCTTGTGGGTATAAACCGTCCTACAAATTTCAAATTTTATCGCCGTGTTTGGCATCTGTCAATGTCTATACAAGGTTAAATTAAAGTTAATGTCGACTTTGCAACCTTTCCTTTTTTGTCAGTTGTAAACTTTGTAAAAGTTAGTTTAAGAAGATTAAACGAAATATATGGTAGAAAATAAGTTAAAGAGTTTAACTACAACTACAGCAACCTATGAAGATATTCGATGGGGAATTCCTGACTTTTCAGGTGTGGAAACAATAATGTTGTTACCATAGACAGTTACAGCGGGATTGTATCCGAAATCAAAACGTCCCGACTGTACATTTGGTCCTTCGAGCCGGATAGAAAAACTGAAGAAACGAAAAACAAAGTGGTTTGTAACAAAAAAGTACTCAGAAAATATTGTGTCCCGACAAACTGTAAGTTTGAACTTTTATATTATGTAAGGTCAAAATAAACTTTCCATATCCACATTTTGACAAGAAAAATCCTTTTATAAAGACTTTCTTTAATTTGACGAGAAGAAGTCATTATTAGAAACTTTCCGATTTGTGACGAGAAACATCAATCTTTTAGTAGAGACTTTTAGTTTAAAAAAAAATACCTGTGTCTTACAAAAATACCTTAAGATTGTCTTAGTTTATTGATTTGAACGGTAAATTTTATCTTGTTAAATTTTTAAGATACATTTTTTATTATAAAAAATGGATTCTTTGATCCAGCAAAGAAAAGTTTGCAAACAAAACATTTCACGTATAGTTAATTGGTATAAAGACAAGAGAGATACTGAAAACGATGTTTATCAGTTTCAAATTCACGAAGTTAAATTAAATTCATATTTTGCTAAATACGAGGACATTCAAAATGAGATAGAGGTTTTAGATACTGATACGACTGATAACGAAATTAGGGAGGAAGTAGAGAAAAAATATTATGACACTTTAGCAGGTTTAATGCGTAAAATTTTTGAATTAAAGCCATCGTCTTCAGCCAATACGTCGCTGCAGCCAATTATAATTCCACAAACTGCACAATCAAATGTCAAACTACCCGATTTAAATATTCCTAATTTTTCTAGCGATTTTACGGAATGGACGTCATTCTTTCAACTCTTTACGGCTTTAATTACAAATAACTCGGACTTGAGTAACATTCAAAAATTTATGTATCTTAAATGTTATTTAAAAAATGAACCACTTAATTTAATTGATAACCTACAACTCTCCGACGCAAATTTTAAAGTCGCAATAGATATTTTAACAAAACGATATTCCGATAATACGTTAATTGTTAACGCTCATATTAAAAAATTATTAGATATTTCTCCAGTTACTAAAATTAATTTTCAAAATTTAAGAGAATTTTTAACTCACATTAAAAGACAAATTGCATCATTGCGCAATTTAAGTTTACCCGTAGATCAATGGGATGTTATTTTAATTCATATTTTCTCTCAAAAGCTTGATCATAACATGCGTAAGTCTTTTGAATATGAGAGAGATAGATCAAAATTACCGACTATGGATGAATTTTATAACTTTTTAGAAAAGAAATGTCAAATTTTAGAAACTGTGGCTACATCCGAGTCTCAGGCTGATAATAAAAGTTTTAATAATTTTCCGAAGAAGTTTCCAAGTAAGCATGGACAAACTTCGGCTCATATGGGTATTATGAACTCACCTCTTCGTTCATCTAGAGATCACTTGACATGTGCTTATTGCAACCAGGCAAATCATTTCTTAAATAAATGTGAGACATTTTTTAATTTGCCTCATAATGAAAAATTAAAAATTTTACATATAAATCAGAGATGTTCAAATTGTCTTGGTAAACATGCATTTTCACAATGTCGTAGCGAAAAGCTATGTAATATTTGTCGTAAAAAGCATCATACAATTTTACACATCAATTCTTCCGTACTTAAAATTAAAAATGAAAACAATTCTGGACAAGTCAATGATCAGAATAGAGGTTTTAATAAAAATTATTCCACGTTTAGTAATAATAATAAAACCGAAAACGCTACTGATTTATTGTCAAGTCAAGGTAATACAGAAAAACAAATTTTTCAGAATCAGGGCTCTCAAAATGAAAAACCACATACACTTGTTGGCTCTAATCGTCAAATTTCAAATGATGCTTTTCCAAGTAGTCCTTTAACGGCAATGTCACACACATCATTTTCACAAAATCCAACATTTGTGTTTTTGGCTACTGCTATAGTAAATTTAAAAGCCGAAAATGGTTCTTATGTTATGGCTAGAGCTTTAATTGACCCTGGCAGCCAAAGTTCATTTATTTCACAAAAATTAGTAAATATATTAGGTGTCCGTTCTTATGACATGCAGACTCGTATCTCAGTTATTTCAAACAAAAGTACGATTGCTAATAAAATGGTAGATGTCAGAATATTTTCTAATGTTGAAAAAGAAAAATCTTTTGACGTGTCTTGTCTCATTATAGATGAAATAACTGGAAAGTTGCCTCAAGTTCAGATTAATAAAAATAATTTACATATTCCGTTTACTGTTCCCTTAGCAGATCCTTCATTCCATAGTCCATCAGAAATTGATATTCTTCTAAGTGCGGAAGTACACCGTGAACTTATCAAACCTGAAATAATTGACTTAGGAAAAGGTTTACCTATCTTACAATCTACACATTTAGGATATGTCGTTTCAGGTGCAATGTCTAACTGTCATACGTCTAAATCAAAGTCGAATGTATCATTTTTCATACAAAATTCACAAACCGATTCTTACAATCCTGGTAATGACCTTGACTCTCTTCTTTGTAAATTCTGGTCCTTAGAAGAAGTCGAAAATAAGCCCAATTTATCACCAGAAGATCTTCAGTGTGAAAAAATATTCCAGGAGACGACAAAAATTTTAGATAATGGCCAGTTTCAAGTAAATTTACCCCTTAGAAATAACGAAGATATTTCAAAACTGGGCGATTCATTTTCTTTAGCAAGAAAAAGATTTTCTTACCTAGAAAACAGATTTAAGAAAAATCCTGTGCTTTTCTGTCAGTATAAAGATTTTATTGACGAATATGTCTCTTTAAATCATGCCCGATATGTGTCCCCGTCCGAGGCTGAAAAATGTAATCGTAGATATTACATGGCTCACCATTGTGTTATACGCGAATCAAGTGCCACGACAAAATTACGTGTTGTCTACGACGCTTCCATGAAATCCAGTTCTGGGTTCTCTTTGAACGATATTTTACTTAAAGGTTTTACCGTCCAACCAGAACTGTTTGACATACTTTGTAGATTTCGTTCTTCGGCATTTGTCTTTATTTGTGACATTGAAAAAATGTATCGTCAAGTTCGTGTTAATCCAGATCAATCATTTTTACAAACAATTCTATGGAGGGAAAGTTCCGAGAAGTCTTTGGAACAAATTGAGTTGACAACTGTCACATATGGTACAAATTGCGCCCCGTATCTCGCGACAAGATGTCTGGTAGAGCTCGCAAATAAAGGCAAAGATCAGTGTCCTCTTGCTTCTAAAGCAATTCTAAATCAATGTTATTTAGATGATTTTCTATGTTTCGCAAATTCCGAAGCAGAACTGGAAAAGCTAGCCCAAGAACTCATTGGTTTTTGTAAATCCGCTAGTATTCACTTACACAAATGGGGTTCGAATTCAGAAGAATTTTTGAAGTCTTTACGTGTAAGTTACTCTCAAAATGACTATAATATAGTTTTGGAAAATACATCAGAAATTGATATTCTTCTAAGTGCGGAAGTACACCGTGAACTTATCAAACCTGAAATAATTGACTTAGGAAAAGGTTTACCTATCTTACAATCTACACATTTAGGATATGTCGTTTCAGGTGCAATGTCTAACTGTCATACGTCTAAATCAAAGTCGAATGTATCATTTTTCATACAAAATTCACAAACCGATTCTTACAATCCTGGTAATGACCTTGACTCTCTTCTTTGTAAATTCTGGTCCTTAGAAGAAGTCGAAAATAAGCCCAATTTATCACCAGAAGATCTTCAGTGTGAAAAAATATTCCAGGAGACGACAAAAATTTTAGATAATGGCCAGTTTCAAGTAAATTTGCCCCTTAGAAATAACGAAGATATTTCAAAACTGGGCGATTCATTTTCTTTAGCAAGAAAAAGATTTTCTTACCTAGAAAACAGATTTAAGAAAAATCCTGTGCTTTTCTGTCAGTATAAAGATTTTATTGACGAATATGTCTCTTTAAATCATGCCCGATATGTGTCCCCGTCCGAGGCTGAAAAATGTAATCGTAGATATTACATGGCTCACCATTGTGTTATACGCGAATCAAGTGCCACGACAAAATTACGTGTTGTCTACGACGCTTCCATGAAATCCAGTTCTGGGTTCTCTTTGAACGATATTTTACTTAAAGGTTTTACCGTCCAACCAGAACTGTTTGACATACTTTGTAGATTTCGTTCTTCGGCATTTGTCTTTATTTGTGACATTGAAAAAATGTATCGTCAAGTTCGTGTTAATCCAGATCAATCATTTTTACAAACAATTCTATGGAGGGAAAGTTCCGAGAAGTCTTTGGAACAAATTGAGTTGACAACTGTCACATATGGTAAAAATTGCGCCCCGTATCTCGCGACAAGATGTCTGGTAGAGCTCGCAAATAAAGGCAAAGATCAGTGTCCTCTTGCTTCTAAAGCAATTCTAAATCAATGTTATTTAGATGATTTTCTATGTTTCGCAAATTCCGAAGCAGAACTGGAAAAGCTAGCCCAAGAACTCATTGGTTTTTGTAAATCCGCTAGTTTTCACTTACACAAATGGGGTTCGAATTCAGAAGAATTTTTGAAGTCTTTACGTGTAAGTTACTCTCAAAATGACTATAATATAGTTTTGGAAAATACATCCAACAAGGTTTTAGGTGTAGCTTGGAGTCCTCAAGATGACAATTTTGCCATTTCACTACCAAAAAACATTTCTGACATATCTATGACTAAAAGAAATATTTTGTCAATTATTGCCCAAATGTTCGATCCCCTCGGATTTATTGGCCCTGTAATTATTCGTGCTAAAATTTTTATGCAGGAAATCTGGAAGGCCAAATTTGACTGGGATGACATGTTACCTAAGGACTTAGTTAATGAATGGCAATCATTTTCTAAACATTTATCACAACTGTTAGAAGTAAAAATTCCTCGATGTCTTTTGATGCAGCTTGGCTGTCTTAAGGTTGAGTTGTTTGGATTTTCCGATGCAAGTCAAAGAGCTTACGGTGCTTGCCTATATGCTCGTGCTATCTATGAAAACAGAGACGTCTCTTGTCGGTTAATATGTTCAAAATCCATAGTCGCGCCTATTAAAATCGTGACCCTACCCCGACTTGAACTATGTGGAGCGGTCTTGCTCTCTAAATTATGTGTCAGAGTCATTTCAATATTTAAAGACGTTCTACAATTTGAAAGTATCAATCTTTTTACGGATTCTCAAGTTGTTTTAGCTTGGATTAGATCTCATCCTTCTCGGTGGTCTACGTTTGTCGCAAATAGAGTTTCGAAAGTACAGGAATTAACTTCAGAAAAATGTAAGTGGTACTATATTCCTACTCACGAAAATCCAGCAGATTTTGTCTCTCGAGGATTGAACCCCCATCAAATAAAAACCTGTACTCTTTGGTGGCGCGGCCCAGAAATGTTACGCCAATTTGAATCTAATTTCAAAAATTATAGCAGTCAAATAACAGATACTTCTGAAGAAGAAAAAATTGTCACTTCTAAAGTACACTTTCAAAGTAACGCCGAATCGGACTTAGAAAATATTTATTTAAATTTTTCTTCATTTACGAAATTGCAAAGAGCTTTAGCATATTGTCTAAGATTTTTCAATAATATTAAATCAAAAAATGAAAAATTGCTAGGCCCACTTTCAGTAAAAGAACTTCAAAAGTCCTTAGACTTAATCATCAAATTTGTACAAAACAAATATTTTTCACAAGAAATATCAGAATTAAATTCCAACAAATTAATTACCTCCAAAGCCATAAGATCTTTAAAACCCTTTTTAGACAAAAATGGATTTCTACGCGTGGGTGGTCGTCTATCCCAGGCAGAAATTTCATATGATCATAAACATCCTTTACTCCTACCGTCGAGAAATCACATTGTCAATTTATTATTGAGAAAGGAACATCTTCTTCTTTATCATGCTGGAGCTAGGACAGTACTGTCAAATTTTCGTTTAAAATATTGGCCACTAAATGGATTAAAAGAAATTAAAAAAATAATCAGAAACTGTGTAATCTGTTTTAGATTTCGAAATAATACCAGTTCTCAACAAATCATGGCAGATCTACCAAAAGATAGAGTCACTATTGTTAGGCCTTTCTTTTGTGTTGGCGTAGATTTTGGTGGTCCGCTTTTAATTAACGCATCTAATCTTCGGCGTGCGCCGCTAACCAAATGTTATATTACTATATTTGTGTGTATGGCTACGAAAGCCGTACACATTGAACTCGTTTCAAGCCTATCTACAGATGCATTTCTATTGACATTAAAGCGTTTTATTGCACGTCGTGGAAATCCACAAACAATTTACTCTGACAACGCTACCAATTTTCTTGGAAGTCGAAATCAACTAAGAGAAGTTACTGACTTTTTTAAGACAAAACCAAATTCAGAAATTATTTATAATTATCTTTCTTCCATGGAAATTCAACGGAAATTTATTCCTGCCCGAAGTCCTCATTGGGGAGGCTTATGGGAAGCAGCTATAAAAAGCGCTAAACTTCACATCACTCGTATTATTGGCAACAGTCATTTAACATTCGAAGAGCTTAGTACAGTGTTGTCTCAGATTGAAGCTGTTCTCAATTCGCGACCACTGTGTCGCTTGTCTGAAGACCCGTCTGACCTTGAATGTTTAACGCCAGGTCATTTTTTAATAGGTACAAGCCTAATGTCTTTTCCAGAAAGAGATCTAATCGAAACTCAAGTGAATCGTTTAACACGTTGGCAACACTGCACCAAATTACAACAGGACTTTTGGAAACGATGGTCTGTTGAATATTTGAATAATTTACAGAAACGTTCTAAATGGCTGTTAGAATCAAATAACGTTCAACCCAATACCATTGTGTTGTTAAAAGAACATAATGTCCCACCTTTAGTTTGGCCAAGAGCCAGAGTTTTAGAATCTATTCCCGGACCTGACAATAAAGTAAGAGTAGTCAAACTCAAAACTAAAGATGGTGTTTTCACACGACCAATTACCAAGGTCTGCATTTTGCCGATCAGTGACAATTTAGAATTAAATGTACAACCCTAATTAGATACGTCTGTCAAAGTTAAATTATCTATTCATGAATATTCGTGATTTAAATTGTCTGTTCATCAAATATGTTTATGCTTGCTTGTCATTGACTTTAAGTCATTTTGACGTTGTCACGCCAACGGGCGGAGTATGTTTGTAAAACAAATACTTTAACCTTCGTTTTGTATTTTTAAAAGAACCGCGTCTCGGTGTCATAACTAACCAATCAGGGTTAAAGACGTCAGACGTAGTTGTCGTTGCACGGCAACCTAACTTCAAAAAAAAATGTCAACATCAACCTTTTGTCCCGTACGTAGCGTTTTGCCGATCGTGCTCTTCCGAAGGCGCGCTTCCTAGACTACCACGTCGGTAGAAGTTGTCCGTATAGTTTTATTATACTGCGCGAGTTACGCGTTTTACCGTTGTCCTTGGCTTTGTCTTGTGGGTATAAACCGTCCTACAAATTTCAAATTTTATCGCCGTGTTTGGCATCTGTCAATGTCTATACAAGGTTAAATTAAAGTTAATGTCGACTTTGCAACCTTTCCTTTTTTGTCAGTTGTAAACTTTGTAAAAGTTAGTTTAAGAAGATTAAACGAAATATATGGTAGAAAATAAGTTAAAGAGTTTAACTACAACTACAGCAACCTATGAAGATATTCGATGGGGAATTCCTGACTTTTCAGGTGTGGAAACAATAATGTTGTTACCATAGACAGTTACAGCTGGATTGTATCCGAAATCAAAACGTCCCGACTGTACAAGGTCATTGCCGAAGACATGACCTTTCAACCCCTTCTTTCAAGGTCATTGCTGAAGTCATAAGAAGCGATGGCGGTCGAAGAGAAGTGGATGGACTCTCCTCGGACCGCCTCAGGTACACTGCTGGGGAAAACAACCTCAAATGAAGCCAACATCCAACCAACAAAGCACCGTAGAAACAAAACAAATGCTAATGACGATTAATGCCGTAAACAATACTATGCATAGTGTTGTTTACGGCAGCAAATGCAACAACAATTCGCAAGCATTCTAATGCCAATCCTGTCACAAGCAGCTGTCCCTAACTAACTAAGGTATGAATATACACCAAAAAAGGATAAATCCAACAGCGCGAAACATTCTGACCTGGAATGCGAATGGAGTCAAAAACAAGAAGCGGGAGCTACAACACTTCCTGCAGCAACACAACATAGACATCGCACAGATACAAGAAACTTTCCTAAAGCCTTGACAGAACTTCAGCATGCCAAACTACAATATCTACCGTGATCGGATCAGAGCACCATGAGGAGGAACCATGGTCTTGATTAAAAATTACGCTAGGAATGGAAAAATATTTTACCGAATTAATTTTATTTTGTGTACACGAAACCAATTGGAACAGCATAAAAACTGTTACGGTCGGCATTGCGGCGCAGCATTTAACTTATATGGATAAAAATTTATTCCCAGTAATTGTCATATACCTACACGAACCTATTTTTTTAAAATCAGTACTATATAGGGTAATGATTGAAAAACACTACCCGTTTATTATTTTATTTTATTCCTCGTGAATTTCATAAAAAATTAAAATTCAGTATCCGAATTCTCAGAGCTTCAATCCGAATTTGGGGTTATAATAATGGGGTCAATGGCCGGTAAAATGCAATATTCACTCTCCTTCTTTATGACATGCTGGACACATTTCATCCATATACCGCTGTCGTTTACTTCATCAACAACTGTCCTTATATTTCCTAGTACGAAAGCACTGTCAGTTGGGGATTGATTATATTTCCTCCGTTTATTCTTGACTGCAACCCAAATCATCTCGATCGGATTAAATACGCAGTAATAGGGGGGGGGGGGGGGGGGCGTAAAATAGTATTACCATGTGCTTCGCATACTTTGTCGATTACATATTCCTTTTTAAAGTTCTTTTTTTATATAGCTTCCAATAACACCTTTTTTGTAGCCTTTTGAGGAATTTCCATGCTACTTTCCATGAATTTAAGAATTTCATCCTTCTTTGTGCTGCTGTTAGGAATTTTGTTTTGTAGACGTGAATGATAAGATGCATTATCCATAACAATGGCAGAATTTGGGGATATATTTGGCAGCAATTGTTCAATAAACCCCTTTTCGAATAGACTGGCGGTCATATCTTCATGGTAGTCAGCCGACGATTGCTTTATATTTTTGGCCGGCAATAATAAAGCGTTAGGAACAAAACCCGGATCACTGCCTGCGTGTAGTATGATTACTCGTTTACCGCGAAAACAAGGTCCATTTAGTGTGCACTTATTACTATCATCCACCCAACCATATTTAACAAGATCGTGTGTGTCGAACCAAGATACACTATCTCCCTATTTGATTGGCGGTATTCCTTAATTTTACGTAAATATTCTTGCCGCCATTCTACGATACGAGGCGATTCCATTATAACCATTCTTTTGTCCAATTTTTTGTACTTGAAGCCACAATCTAGCAAAATATTACGTAAGGTGTCCAGAGATTTATATTCATAATCGGGAAAATCCCGTAACTTATCCTGAATCATTTCTAATGTCGGGACTTTGTTTTCTTTGTAAACTTGATATACTACTCGGCGTATAACTTCTTTGTCACCATTATCAACTTTTTTTTAGCTTCTGATTAGCTCTTTTTCGCTTTACAGAATGGTCGATGATATCTCCTGCTCTAATCACATTGTAAATTGAAGTACGAGCAAGTTTAGTGAGTTCACAAATTCTTTTTAAAATTTCGTTTTGTGAGGCCCCAGGATTTCACTTTTTAAGCAAGTGTAAGTATTTAAAATAAGTCTCTGGGTTTGAACATGTAAGTCTTTATTAAAAAATTCCGACGGCTCCGCCATGGAATCGGCTTCCACATTGTCCGTTTCATTATCAGAAACATCAAAAGGTCTCCACAACGCCATCTTGATTAAATATTTAAATAACAACAACAAATCAAATAACAACAGCAATAACAACAACAACGGTAACAACAACAAAACAATATGAAAAAACACGACACTGGGTACACTCTAAGACACTCGCTAAAATTCCCCAGAACGAAGAATAAACTAATTTCAATGCCTTCTATTTTAATAATCAAGCCACAGCACTGCCAAAGCGCTGAGAATTTTGCAGGCAATGCAACGCAGGTGTCTACAGTAGACCACACATTTTTAGACATTATTTTATTTTTGTTTCCACCAAATATTATTTCATCAACTAGAATATTCATACAGGGTCTAATCATCATAAAATTAGGTCATTTTTATTTGGGATTTATTGGTAAATTTAGCAAACCCGGTACGCGACCCTTTTGTGTAGCTGTTCCGATTGACTTCGTATAAACTTTACCACCAAAAACAAAAACCAGACCTGGCCACAACTGAAGCAACAGAAGTCACAATTAATATGGCAAACAACAATGAACTGTCAATAACATCAGTATACCAACAAGGAGCAGGCCACCCCATCGATCCTGTCGACTACCACACGCTTTTAGGAGACCCCCATCAAAAAGTCTTACTTGGCGGGGACTTCCACGCCAAACATATAACCTGGGAAAACAGAAGAACACACAGCAATTGAAGACCTGAGAGATCAACTCCTGTTCAACATAATCACACCACACAAACCAACCTTCCAGGGAACCACAGAAGCTCCTGACTTTCTGGACATTTTTATGTCAAAAAACCTGGAACTACAACACATCACAGTATTACACGAATTTCCTCCGACCATCTTCCGGTCGTCCTGGAAATCCGGGACAATGCAAACAGAGGAAACGACATCATCACCTGCAAATCCATAGACTGAGAAACACCACAGGAA
The DNA here is from genome assembly GCA_963971165.1 of Philopedon plagiatum. Classification (NCBI taxonomy): domain Eukaryota; kingdom Metazoa; phylum Arthropoda; class Insecta; order Coleoptera; family Curculionidae; genus Philopedon; species Philopedon plagiatum. The sequence continues at coordinate 61,259,174 of OZ020191.1, forward strand.
CTAGAACAGGCAACAGAAAAACTCACCAGTGACATCCAACAAACACTCGCAGGAGCCACAACCACACAGGAGACAACACTGTCCCAGAGAAAACTTCCACGACAGTAGAGATAGATGGGGCGTTCTGCATCCACACTGTGTGTAAATCGAATACGCAAACCCAAGTCGTCGATACCGAGTAAACGAGAGCAAACCCAACCGGTACCGAGCGAACCAGAGCAAACCCAACCCCGATATCGAACGCACCTAATCAAACCCAACCCGATACCGAACGCACCTAATCAAACCCAACTGTCAACTGTCATATGTCAACTGTCATCTGTCAACTGTCATCTGTCATATGTCATACGTCATCTGTCACACTTTTGGGCGTTAGTTATTTTGGTCTTAACTACTTGGGCACTATCTATTTTGGGGACACTATCTATTCTTCTCCTTCTTCTTCTTCTTTCTGCCGTTTTTGTTCACGATGACGTCACAAACTTTTTCATTAATCCTAATTAAATGTATTTATTTCGTAAGTCGCATATGCACTGAAAAAAGTTTTCTGTCCAAGGCGCGGATCGAACCCGCACACACCATGTGTGTAATTTCGTATTATATACGTTTCCCAGCTATAGAACCAAGTACGCCACGGCACCTAGTTGAATAAATAAACCGGGAAAATGATATCTTCCGGGAGTTTGGACGTGACGTAGTAGGTATGTTTTATGTGTTTTTTGCGATATACAAATTAAAAAATACGTAACGTGTTCGGGGGCGTTGTCAGAAGACGTTTAAAAAAAGAATGGCGTTGATCGGCCCTTTGGTTCCGGAGAAAATAATAGTATTATGCTACTACATACATATAAAGCGTCGTGCGCATGGCACGTTTTTGCGATATAAAAAATTAAAAAATACGTCACGTGTTTGAGGGCGTTGACAGAAGGCGTTTAAAAAAAGAATGGCGTTGATCGGCCCTTTGGTTCCGGAGAAAATAATAGTATTATGCTACTACATACATATAACGCGTACTGCGCATGGTCAGAATGCTGGCAGTACTGGCAGTGCTGGCAGCAATTTTACACTCTAACTGGGGACGCGGAGAAAAAATCGCAAAATAGATTTTTTTCGCCTCGACTTTGGTGAGAGTACAAAATAGCTGCCAGCAGTGCCAGTATTGCCAGCACGCTCGCAGCGCCCCCTCACTAACGATCGCTGGCCAATCTTTGAACTACGCCAGCATACTCACAGCGCCCTCTCACTAACGCTCGCTGGTCAAGTTTCGAACTAACCGGGCCGAAAGCCACCGAGGAATACCGAGTAGCAGCAGCGATAAGCAGTCTAATTAGGACATTGATACGAGCGCATTAGATCTGACAAAATTGCGCTATATATTTAGAAATTTAAATTAAAAATTACCAAAAAATCCCGATCATGATTGTAGACTCCTACGGAAGCTCTCAGTGGCGTAGAAATGAAATATGTCAGTTACATGTATTAAAACATAAAGCTCTGCTGAGCCTATCCTAGGTTGTTACTCAATGAGTGTAGGGTGAAAAAGTGGGCAAGAGTCTCTAGAATGCCCACGTAATGCCAAAGTTGATTGTAGACCCGTACGGAAGCTCTCAGTGGCGTAGAAAATAAACATTTCAATTACATGTATTAACATATAAAGTTCTGCTGAGTCTATCCGAGGTTGTCACTCAATGAGTGTAGGTGAGAAACATGGGCTGGAGTCTAGGGAATGATTCTGTGATGTCAAAGTTGATTGTAGACCCGTACGGAAGCTCTCAGTGGCGTAGAAAATAAACATTTCAATTACATGTATTAACATATAAAGTTCTGCTGAGTCTATCCGAGGTTGTCACTCAATGAGTGTAGGTGAGAAACATGGGCTGGAGTCTAGGGAATGATTCTGTGATGTCAAAGTTGATTGTAGACCCGTCCGAAAGCTCTCAGTGGCGTAGAAATGAAATATGTCAGTTACATGTATTAAAACATAAAGTTCTGCTGAGTCTATCCGAGGTTGTCACTCAATGAGTGTAGGGTAAAAAAGTGTGTGATAGCCTGCAGAATGCCTCTGTGATTCCAAAGTTGATTGTAGACCCGTACGGAAGCTCTCAGTGGCGTAGAAAATAAACATTTCAATTACATGTATTAACATATAAAGTTCTGCTGAGTCTATCCGAGGTTGTCACTCAATGAGTGTAGGTGAGAAACATGGGCTGGAGTCTAGGGAATGATTCTGTGATGTCAAAGTTGATTGTAGACCCGTCCGAAAGCTCTGTGGCGTAGAAATGAAATATGTCAGTTACATGTATTAAAACATAAAGTTCTGCTGAGTCTATCCGAGGTTGTCACTCAATGAGTGTAGGGTGAAAAAGTGGGCAAGAGTCTGGTGAATGTCCCAGTAATGCCAAAGTTGATTGTAGACCCGTACGGAAGCTCTCAGTGGCGTAGAAAATAAACATTTCAATTACATGTATTAACATATAAAGTTCTGCTGAGTCTATCCGAGGTTGTCACTCAATGAGTGTAGGTGAGAAACATGGGCTGGAGTCTAGGGAATGATTCTGTGATGTCAAAGTTGATTGTAGACCCGTACGGAAGCTCTCAGTGGCGTAGAAAATAAACATTTCAATTACATGTATTAACATATAAAGTTCTGCTGAGTCTATCCGAGGTTGTCACTCAATGAGTGTAGGTGAGAAACATGGGCTGGAGTCTAGGGAATGATTCTGTGATGTCAAAGTTGATTGTAGACCCGTCCGAAAGCTCTCAGTGGCGTAGAAATGAAATATGTCAGTTACATGTATTAACATATAAAGTTCTGCTGAGTCTATCCGAGGTTGTCACTCAATGAGTGTAGGTGAGAAACATGGGCTGGAGTCTAGGGAATGATTCTGTGATGTCAAAGTTGATTGTAGACCCGTACGGAAGCTCTCAGTGGCGTAGAAAATAAACATTTCAATTACATGTATTAACATATAAAGTTCTGCTGAGTCTATCCGAGGTTGTCACTCAATGAGTGTAGGTGAGAAACATGGGCTGGAGTCTAGGGAATGATTCTGTGATGTCAAAGTTGATTGTAGACCCGTCCGAAAGCTCTCAGTGGCGTAGAAATGAAATATGTCAGTTACATGTATTAACATATAAAGTTCTGCTGAGTCTATCCGAGGTTGTCACTCAATGAGTGTAGGTGAGAAACATGGGCTGGAGTCTAGGGAATGATTCTGTGATGTCAAAGTTGATTGTAGACCCGTCCGAAAGCTCTCAGTGGCGTAGAAATTAAATATTACTGTAACATTAAAATGGAAAATGAAGGCTGCTGAGTCTATCCGAGGTTGTCTCTCAATGAGTGTAGGTGAGAAGCATGAGCTGGAGTCTAGGGAATGATTCTGTGATGTCAAAGTTGATTGTAGACCCGTCCGAAAGCTCTCAGTGGCGTAGAAATTAAATATTACTGTAACATTAAAATGGAAAATGAAGGCTGCTGAGTCTATCCGAGGTTGTCTCTCAATGAGTGTAGGTGAGAAGCATGAGCTGGAGTCTGGGGAATGCCTCTGTGATGAGACGTGACGTAGTAGGTATGAATATGTAATAAAACTAGTAATTCTAAAAAATTATTTATTTAACCACAATATATATCTATGTTTAACAACTTTATATACAAAATTAGTTAATAATATCAAACAGGTTACAGCTATGAATACAAGTATACTAGAAATACTGTTCATATTTTCGGATAAAGATGGGGTTAGTGTAGAATTAGTAGTAGGAGTAATAGTAGGAGATGCGGTCTCAGTCTTGCACTTGCTAAGGAACGTCATCCATCCTGTTTCACCAATCGTTGAATCTTGAAAGAGAAACCGAACCTTATAGCGAAAAGAGCTGCTGCTGCTGTTTGATGGAGGTATCGTGGCGGAGAATACGGGTATGTGGCCTGTAATCTGAGGGTTGAAAGCCATCAGAATCCATGGACTGCTAGCGTTATAATCTCCAAAATCGAACCAAACAGAGGCGTTTTTAACATTTAAAGGCCGATATACGTAAAAGACATTGTGTACTACTGCAACCAGCAGAATGAAGGACGAACTTAACATAACCATGACTGACGTTAAAATGATCACCGAAGCGTCGAAGAATAGAGATTTATAATATCATAAAGGTGTATAATTCCACTGGTTACTAGCACCAACAGCGGTATTAAGAACAGAGAACTAACATGGAGAGTTCGGAGCGGTTCGGGTTTTATCTTTTTCAAGCTTCGGGGTGTGACTACCTTTTTCTTTTGTCGACACTTCCACAATACTTTAGCTAACCGGCAATGCTTAGAGTACTTATAGTGATCGGCTAACGGATCATCTCCTTCCTTCCAATCAGTAAACTCACAATGACAAAATGTACATTTAACTATATCTAATCGTTGGGTGTAATAAAAACCAACCTGTGCTAAGTCTTTAGGACTAACTTTATTGGTCCAATTTTCAAACGTAATCAGTCTTTCTTCAAATGTTCTACTATTTTGAGATCTTCAAGCTTTAAAAATTTCCTGCCATACGGAGGTTTGAAGAGAAAGCTGCAAAATCGTACGCCATCATACGCAGCCAACTCCTTCGGTATAAATCCACTGGCTAAGGGGTAACCTTGAAGATCGATGCAAACCTCCTGAGGTTCTTTTGACATATTACACTCTTACTAGACTCAAAGTCGATGACGATGACTATGACGGTGTTGAACTAACGTCTAACCAGTTTTCAGTAATGGAGGGCTTTAAATAGGATAAAATACACACCCCCACCACCACCAGTGGAAACAGGCATTATTCCAAGCATCCCAACTGGATTAGGATCAAGCTTTGTCCCAAATATCATTCCAATCATTTTTCAATTAATTTTTGATTATTTTGTCCGACTGGGAGAAGTTTTTCAGGTGGTTAGGTACGTATAAAAGGGTTAAAAGGGAAAGAAATCCTTTAGTTTGACTTAGAAACACAAGAAGAAAACATGCCTGTTCCAGCAAGATATAAATGTCATAAGTGTAAGGGTGAATCGGATGTACCACGTGGTGAACCATGTCTAGCCTGTGTAACGCATCAACATTTTATACGACTTGACGGTTCGAAGCATATACCTTCACATTATTTTGATGGCCAAGAGAAGAAGGGAAATAGGAGAAATAATCCAAGAAATTAATAATATCAATTATTCTGGTACATTTATGTTTACAAAATGAAGAAGTCTGTGAAATTTAGCGAAGACAAAAACATAGTGCATTTATTAGTAGTATGGAAATATGCATACAAACAAGCTCGCAAAAGCGGCTTTTTACAACACTTAGCAGACAGACTTCGATTTGAAAGAAGAATCAAACAAAGTGAAGATATAATTTGTAAAATATTAGATAGACATCATCGAAATTTAATTTATAAGGAACGATTTATGTGTACATAATTTTTAGCTTTTGCATGTTAGATATAGTAGATTGTAGTATTATTTAAGTGTGGGTAATTTTGGGGAAAATAAAAAGAAGAAATACATTTTAAGTAATTTTATTTATATACCAAGATCTTAATTAAAATACGTTTTTTCTAGCACAAAGTAAATCGTTACAGATATGATTTTTACAATGAAAATTTCCTATGTGTAATAATGTAAGTTTAGCTACATTAACACAACCTATTTCTAGTAAATCAATAATTGTATTAGGAATTAGTTCACCTAACCATATTTTTTCTGTAAGCCTTTAACAAATACCTTTCTCATGAGGTTTAATTATACAAGTTACTTGTATTACTTGCAGATGCTTGAAAAACCTACCCACGTGCAGCACGGAAAAATTCGAAAGCGGATAATTATATTGTATATTAGTTTTTAATTTGCCATTTAACAACTGGATTTTGGTTTCATGGGTAAAGTTTAATAAAAAATAAAACAAAGAATTAATTACAGAATTTATTTAAAGTAGGATTGTGAAATTCCACATCTTGAACAAAACCAGATATCACCTTGTCTTTCAAACTCACACAGCAACCACTCAACCGCTCAACCGCTCAACCACTCAACCGCTCAACCGCTCAACCGCTCAACCGCTCAACCACTCAACCGCGCAACCGCTGAACTGCTCAACCGCTCAACCGCTCAACCGCTCAACCGCTCAACCGCTCAACCGCTCAACCGCTCAGCCGCTCAACCGCTCAACCGCTCAACCACTCAACCGCTCAACCGCTCAACCGCTCAACTGCTCAACCACTCAACCGCGCAACCGCTCAACCACTCAACCACTCAACCGCTCAACCACTCAACCACTCAACCGCTCAACCACTCAACCGCTCAACCGCTCAACCGCTCAACCACTCAACCGCTCAACCGCTCAACCGCTCAACCGCTCAACCGCTCAACCGCTCAACCACTCAACCGCTCAACCACTCAACCGCTCAACCGCTCAACCGCTCAACTGCTCAACCACTCAACCGCTCAACCGCTCAACCGCTCAACCGCTCAACCGCTCAACCGCTCAACCGCTCAACCACTCAACCACTCAACCGCTCAACCCCTCAACCACTCAACCACTCAACCGCTCAACCGCTCAACCGCTCAACCGCTCAGCCGCTCAACCGCTCAACCGCTCAACCGCTCAACCGCTCAACCACTCAACCGCTCAACCACTCAACCGCTCAACCGCTCAACCACTTAACCGATAATGAAACAGACCCTGTTCTGGAAAAACAGCTAATAAACAGACCCTGTTCTGGAAAAACAGCTAAAAACATACCCTGTTTCGGAAACCAACTCCTGAACAGCTGTGAAACAACTAAGAAATAGGTCTTGTTTCTGGAAGCAGTAATTCGTATTCGTACTTGCTAATATAGAAACAATCTACAGACTATTTTCTTCAAAAATATAAGGGTACTAATGTTGCTACTACCTCTGATCAGTTTAATAGAACTAATGTTAAAAACTGCCCCCCGGCAGGGGTTTTACGAACAGCATCTCTACTAGTTATATTGCTTGTGTTATATGCTGTGCTTAGAGGAACGGTTATGTAAGCGTTAGGTTGTTGATAGGGACGTCAGCTAGTGTTGTAGCGTTGTTTAGGGTGGTGCTAGGTTGCTGATAGGGTTGTGTTATGTAGGCGTTAGGTTGTTGATAGGGACGTTAGCTTGTGTTGTGGAGTTGTTTAGGGTGGTGTTAGGTTGCTGATAGGAGTGTGATAGGGTTGTGTTAGGGTAGTGTTAGGGTGGTGTTAGGTTTAATAAATAGTGAGCCACTCTGTTTGCACACTCATTAGTTTTCAAGGTATCATAGGGGTAAGATGACTGAAAGAAAAATTAAAATGACGCTCCTGGAAATCCCAAGATAACCCACATGATGTTCCTGTAAACCGGTCAATTTTGGGTAAAATGAAAGACGAGTATGCAGGAAAAATCATTTGGGATTTCTACGGCACCGGGGCGAAAGCATATTGTGTAAATGTTGAGGGAGAGTTGACGAAAAAAGCTAAGGGGGTTCCTGACTACGTCACGCAGAAAGAACTAACTCTGGATGATTATAGGGAGGCGGTTGACGTAGAAGGAACTCTCATTCATCGGCAGATGAATACTTTCCGTTCGCATTTACATGATATGTATGTCGAACTGAAAAATAAAGTAGCGCTATCACACGCGGACGATAAGCGTTATCTTATTCCCGGCGACTCGGAGAACACGCTTGCTTGGGGTCATAGAGATTATGAAAAGTATAAGGAATCATTGGAAATTCCATAAGCTAAGACTGATCACAGACAGCTATCTTTCCATCAATCCCTTTCGGTGGCTAAATGTGTGACTTTAGAGGCTGTGATATTAGGCTAGTAATTTATTTTATTTATTTAATGATTGTATTTATTTTACCCCAATCTACTCTATTTACTATATGTTTTACACTTTATTTAATTATTGTATTTATTTTACCCCAATTTACTCTATTTACTATATGTTTTACACTTTATTTAATTATTGTATTTATTTTACCCCAATTTACTCCATTTACTCCATTTACTGTATGTTTATATGTACTTTATATGTTTTACACTTTATTTAATTATTGTATTTGTTTTACCCCAATTTACTCTATTTACTATATGTTTTACACTTTATTTAATTATTTTATTTATTTTACCCCAATTTACTCCATTTACTGTATGTTTCTATTTATTTTATGTGTTTTACACTTTATTAAAAAAATTTTGTGTTTAAATTGTTGTCTTATTTCCTTAGTTGGAATAAAATAAATAAACAGAGTACTAGTTAGTAACAGAATACTGTTTGTATATTAAGCTTATACAATTCATAAATATGCTTTGCAAATAGGTGTATTAACTTCTCCGTCCATCTAAATAGATACTTGTCTGTTGCGGCATCTTCAAACTTGAGGCTTCTCTTATCGCCATTGCGATGAAACACTAAAGTACACTGTCCAATTATCATAACTATATCCACCCAATGGGTATTGAAACAATCAAAAGTGCTTAGAAATTCTTCAAATTCGCCACTGGAGAAATAAAGTTTACCATAACCAATAGTATCCAAAATTACTTGTTTGCGTCCCACTTCTGATGTGTCAAAAATGACTGTTATAAAGTCATCAATCTCGTAAACTCGGTTAGGCTTAGTCTTAAGAACTGGGACATCGGGACATCTAGAAGGAACTTCAAACACCTTATCCCAGCTGGAAGAGGAGGAGGAAGCCATTGGTAAGTTTAAATGGTAAGTTTTAAAAATATCCTAACCAAAGATGTCTTTTCTTTGTAAAACGTAATGTCACTTTTCAGCTTGCGTATTTTTTTCAAATGCTCGTCTAATTTAACTGACAAGTCGACTGTCTTCGTCATGTGCTCGAGTCTAACTGTCTAAATTTCTCAAGGGGTTCTATTAATATAGGGTAAAATTAAACATGTAATGCAATTTAACTTCTTTATTTCGGCAAAAAATCATAAATATATGCATACAAGATTTTTGAATTCTCAGCACTACAAGCACAATATTCTAAACCATGATAAGAGCAAGTGGTTTTACTTAGAGATAATTTCGGTACATTAGCGCTATCCCTAGCAAATTCTAAATTAACAATATCGGGTATATTCTTAAAATATTTCATCGTGGAAAAAGTTTCAAGTAAAAAGGCCTTCTTTACATGTCCCTTCACATAGATGATATCAACATCTTGTAGATCGTTGTAGATAATGCGGTAAAGTTCATTGTAGTCGGTTTCGCCGGAATTGTAGTTTAAGCCATGTCGGTTCCCATATAGAAACATTGCTTGCTTCTGACAATCATAGGACAGCTCATAAAAGGGCTTAACTGGTTTAAAAAGATAGTTCTTTATTTGCTTTCCATCGTAAATAGACAATTCTTTAGCTTGGAATTCTGGAACGCGGAATCCTTGAACGTCAACCACAACAAACCTCATCGTGACAGGGTTGGAGAGTAACTGACTACAACACATCACGTACTTGACCTGTTAAAGCCTGATACTCGAGCACTCGATCGTGAATAATTATACAGAAAGCACGTGATGTGTTGTAGTCAGTTACTCTCCAGCCCTGTCACGATGAGGTTTGTTGTGGTTGACGTTCAAGGACTCCGCGTTCCAGAATTCCAAGCTAAAGAATTGTCTATTTACGATGGAAAGCAAATAAAGAACTATCTTTTTAAACCAGTTAAGCCCTTTTATGAGCTGTCCTATGATTGTCAGAAGCAAGCAATGTTTCTATATGGGAACCGACATGGCTTAAACTACAATTCCGGCGAAACCGACTACAATGAACTTTACCGCATTATCTACAACGATCTACAAGATGTTGATATCATCTATGTGAAGGGACATGTAAAGAAGGCCTTTTTACTTGAAACTTTTTCCACGATGAAATATTTTAAGAATATACCCGATATTGTTAATTTAGAATTTGCTAGGGATAGCGCTAATGTACCGAAATTATCTCTAAGTAAAACCACTTGCTCTTATCATGGTTTAGAATATTGTGCTTGTAGTGCTGAGAATTCAAAAATCTTGTATGCATATATTTATGATTTTTTGCCGAAATAAAGAAGTTAAATTGCATTACATGTTTAATTTTACCCTATATTAATAGAACCCCTTGAGAAATTTAGACAGTTAGACTCGAGCACATGACGAAGACAGTCGACTTGTCAGTTAAATTAGACGAGCATTTGAAAAAAATACGCAAGCTGAAAAGTGACATTACGTTTTACAAAGAAAAGACATCTTTGGTTAGGATATTTTTAAAACTTACCATTTAAACTTACCAATGGCTTCCTCCTCCTCTTCCAGCTGGGATAAGGTGTTTGAAGTTCCTTCTAGATGTCCCGATGTCCCAGTTCTTAAGACTAAGCCTAACCGAGTTTACGAGATTGATGACTTTATAACAGTCATTTTTGACACATCAGAAGTGGGACGCAAACAAGTAATTTTGGATACTATTGGTTATGGTAAACTTTATTTCTCCAGTGGCGAATTTGAAGAATTTCTAAGCACTTTTGATTGTTTCAATACCCATTGGGTGGATATAGTTATGATAATTGGACAGTGTACTTTAGTGTTTCATCGCAATGGCGATAAGAGAAGCCTCAAGTTTGAAGATGCCGCAACAGACAAGTATCTATTTAGATGGACGGAGAAGTTAATACACCTATTTGCAAAGCATATTTATGAATTGTATAAGCTTAATATACAAACAGTATTCTGTTACTAACTAGTACTCTGTTTATTTATTTTATTCCAACTAAGGAAATAAGACAACAATTTAAACACAAAATTTTTTTAATAAAGTGTAAAACACATAAAATAAATAGAAACATACAGTAAATGGAGTAAATTGGGGTAAAATAAATAAAATAATTAAATAAAGTGTAAAACATATAGTAAATAGAGTAAATTGGGGTAAAACAAATACAATAATTAAATAAAGTGTAAAACATATAAAGTACATATAAACATACAGTAAATGGAGTAAATGGAGTAAATTGGGGTAAAATAAATACAATAATTAAATAAAGTGTAAAACATATAGTAAATAGAGTAAATTGGGGTAAAATAAATACAATAATTAAATAAAGTGTAAAACATATAGTAAATAGAGTAGATTGGGGTAAAATAAATACAATCATTAAATAAATAAAATAAATTACTAGCCTAATATCACAGCCTCTAAAGTCACACATTTAGCCACCGAAAGGGATTGATGGAAAGATAGCTGTCTGTGATCAGTCTTAGCTTATGGAATTTCCAATGATTCCTTATACTTTTCATAATCTCTATGACCCCAAGCAAGCGTGTTCTCCGAGTCGCCGGGAATAAGATAACGCTTATCGTCCGCGTGTGATAGCGCTACTTTATTTTTCAGTTCGACATACATATCATGTAAATGCGAACGGAAAGTATTCATCTGCCGATGAATGAGAGTTCCTTCTACGTCAACCGCCTCCCTATAATCATCCAGAGTTAGTTCTTTCTGCGTGACGTAGTCAGGAACCCCCTTAGCTTTTTTCGTCAACTCTCCCTCAACATTTACACAATATGCTTTCGCCCCGGTGCCGTAGAAATCCCAAATGATTTTTCCTGCATACTCGTCTTTCATTTTACCCAAAATTGACCGGTTTACAGGAACATCATGTGGGTTATCTTGGGATTTCCAGGAGCGTCATTTTAATTTTTCTTTCAGTCATCTTACCCCTATGATACCTTGAAAACTAATGAGTGTGCAAACAGAGTGGCTCACTATTTATTAAACCTAACACCACCCTAACACTACCCTAACACAACCCTATCACACTCCTATCAGCAACCTAACACCACCCTAAACAACTCCACAACACAAGCTAACGTCCCTATCAACAACCTAACGCCTACATAACACAACCCTATCAGCAACCTAGCACCACCCTAAACAACGCTACAACACTAGCTGACGTCCCTATCAACAACCTAACGCTTACATAACCGTTCCTCTAAGCACAGCATATAACACAAGCAATATAACTAGTAGAGATGCTGGTCGTAAAACCCCTGCCGGGGGGCAGTTTTTAACATTAGTTCTATTAAACTGATCAGAGGTAGTAGCAACATTAGTACCCTTATATTTTTGAAGAAAATAGTCTGTAGATTGTTTCTATATTAGCAAGTACGAATACGAATTACTGCTTCCAGAAACAAGACCTATTTCTTAGTTGTTTCACAGCTGTTCAGGAGTTGGTTTCCGAAACAGGGTATGTTTTTAGCTGTTTTTCCAGAACAGGGTCTGTTTATTAGCTGTTTTTCCAGAACAGGGTCTGTTTCATTATCGGTTAAGTGGTTGAGCGGTTGAGCGGTTGAGTGGTTGAGCGGTTGAGTGGTTGAGCGGTTGAGCGGTTGAGCGGTTGAGCGGTTGAGCGGCTGAGCGGTTGAGCGGTTGAGCGGTTGAGCGGTTGAGTGGTTGAGTGGTTGAGGGGTTGAGCGGTTGAGTGGTTGAGTGGTTGAGCGGTTGAGCGGTTGAGTGGTTGAGCGGTTGAGCGGTTGAGCGGTTGAGCGGTTGAGTGGTTGAGCAGTTGAGCGGTTGAGCGGTTGAGCGGTTGAGTGGTTGAGCGGTTGAGTGGTTGAGCGGTTGAGCGGTTGAGCGGTTGAGCGGTTGAGCGGTTGAGTGGTTGAGCGGTTGAGCGGTTGAGCGGTTGAGTGGTTGAGCGGTTGAGTGGTTGAGTGGTTGAGCGGTTGAGTGGTTGAGTGGTTGAGCGGTTGCGCGGTTGAGTGGTTGAGCAGTTGAGCGGTTGAGCGGTTGAGCGGTTGAGTGGTTGAGCGGTTGAGCGGCTGAGCGGTTGAGCGGTTGAGCGGTTGAGCGGTTGAGCGGTTGAGCGGTTGAGCGGTTGAGCGGTTGAGCGGTTGAGCAGTTCAGCGGTTGCGCGGTTGAGTGGTTGAGCGGTTGAGCGGTTGAGCGGTTGAGCGGTTGAGTGGTTGAGCGGTTGAGCGGTTGAGTGGTTGCTGTGTGAGTTTGAAAGACAAGGTGATATCTGGTTTTGTTCAAGATGTGGAATTTCACAATCCTACTTTAAATAAATTCTGTAATTAATTCTTTGTTTTATTTTTTATTAAACTTTACCCATGAAACCAAAATCCAGTTGTTAAATGGCAAATTAAAAACTAATATACAATATAATTATCCGCTTTCGAATTTTTCCGTGCTGCACGTGGGTAGGTTTTTCAAGCATCTGCAAGTAATACAAGTAACTTGTATAATTAAACCTCATGAGAAAGGTATTTGTTAAAGGCTTACAGAAAAAATATGGTTAGGTGAACTAATTCCTAATACAATTATTGATTTACTAGAAATAGGTTGTGTTAATGTAGCTAAACTTACATTATTACACATAGGAAATTTTCATTGTAAAAATCATATCTGTAACGATTTACTTTGTGCTAGAAAAAACGTATTTTAATTAAGATCTTGGTATATAAATAAAATTACTTAAAATGTATTTCTTCTTTTTATTTTCCCCAAAATTACCCACACTTAAATAATACTACAATCTACTATATCTAACATGCAAAAGCTAAAAATTATGTACACATAAATCGTTCCTTATAAATTAAATTTCGATGATGTCTATCTAATATTTTACAAATTATATCTTCACTTTGTTTGATTCTTCTTTCAAATCGAAGTCTGTCTGCTAAGTGTTGTAAAAAGCCGCTTTTGCGAGCTTGTTTGTATGCATATTTCCATACTACTAATAAATGCACTATGTTTTTGTCTTCGCTAAATTTCACAGACTTCTTCATTTTGTAAACATAAATGTACCAGAATAATTGATATTATTAATTTCTTGGATTATTTCTCCTATTTCCCTTCTTCTCTTGGCCATCAAAATAATGTGAAGGTATATGCTTCGAACCGTCAAGTCGTATAAAATGTTGATGCGTTACACAGGCTAGACATGGTTCACCACGTGGTACATCCGATTCACCCTTACACTTATGACATTTATATCTTGCTGGAACAGGCATGTTTTCTTCTTGTGTTTCTAAGTCAAACTAAAGGATTTCTTTCCCTTTTAACCCTTTTATACGTACCTAACCACCTGAAAAACTTCTCCCAGTCGGACAAAATAATCAAAAATTAATTGAAAAATGATTGGAATGATATTTGGGACAAAGCTTGATCCTAATCCAGTTGGGATGCTTGGAATAATGCCTGTTTCCACTGGTGGTGGTGGGGGTGTGTATTTTATCCTATTTAAAGCCCTCCATTACTGAAAACTGGTTAGACGTTAGTTCAACACCGTCATAGTCATCGTCATCGACTTTGAGTCTAGTAAGAGTGTAATATGTCAAAAGAACCTCAGGAGGTTTGCATCGATCTTCAAGGTTACCCCTTAGCCAGTGGATTTATACCGAAGGAGTTGGCTGCGTATGATGGCGTACGATTTTGCAGCTTTCTCTTCAAACCTCCGTATGGCAGGAAATTTTTAAAGCTTGAAGATCTCAAAATAGTAGAACATTTGAAGAAAGACTGATTACGTTTGAAAATTGGACCAATAAAGTTAGTCCTAAAGACTTAGCACAGGTTGGTTTTTATTACACCCAACGATTAGATATAGTTAAATGTACATTTTGTCATTGTGAGTTTACTGATTGGAAGGAAGGAGATGATCCGTTAGCCGATCACTATAAGTACTCTAAGCATTGCCGGTTAGCTAAAGTATTGTGGAAGTGTCGACAAAAGAAAAAGGTAGTCACACCCCGAAGCTTGAAAAAGATAAAACCCGAACCGCTCCGAACTCTCCATGTTAGTTCTCTGTTCTTAATACCGCTGTTGGTGCTAGTAACCAGTGGAATTATACACCTTTATGATATTATAAATCTCTATTCTTCGACGCTTCGGTGATCATTTTAACGTCAGTCATGGTTATGTTAAGTTCGTCCTTCATTCTGCTGGTTGCAGTAGTACACAATGTCTTTTACGTATATCGGCCTTTAAATGTTAAAAACGCCTCTGTTTGGTTCGATTTTGGAGATTATAACGCTAGCAGTCCATGGATTCTGATGGCTTTCAACCCTCAGATTACAGGCCACATACCCGTATTCTCCGCCACGATACCTCCATCAAACAGCAGCAGCAGCTCTTTTCGCTATAAGGTTCGGTTTCTCTTTCAAGATTCAACGATTGGTGAAACAGGATGGATGACGTTCCTTAGCAAGTGCAAGACTGAGACCGCATCTCCTACTATTACTCCTACTACTAATTCTACACTAACCCCATCTTTATCCGAAAATATGAACAGTATTTCTAGTATACTTGTATTCATAGCTGTAACCTGTTTGATATTATTAACTAATTTTGTATATAAAGTTGTTAAACATAGATATATATTGTGGTTAAATAAATAATTTTTTAGAATTACTAGTTTTATTACATATTCATACCTACTACGTCACGTCTCATCACAGAGGCATTCCCCAGACTCCAGCTCATGCTTCTCACCTACACTCATTGAGAGACAACCTCGGATAGACTCAGCAGCCTTCATTTTCCATTTTAATGTTACAGTAATATTTAATTTCTACGCCACTGAGAGCTTTCGGACGGGTCTACAATCAACTTTGACATCACAGAATCATTCCCTAGACTCCAGCTCATGCTTCTCACCTACACTCATTGAGAGACAACCTCGGATAGACTCAGCAGCCTTCATTTTCCATTTTAATGTTACAGTAATATTTAATTTCTACGCCACTGAGAGCTTTCGGACGGGTCTACAATCAACTTTGACATCACAGAATCATTCCCTAGACTCCAGCCCATGTTTCTCACCTACACTCATTGAGTGACAACCTCGGATAGACTCAGCAGAACTTTATATGTTAATACATGTAACTGACATATTTCATTTCTACGCCACTGAGAGCTTTCGGACGGGTCTACAATCAACTTTGACATCACAGAATCATTCCCTAGACTCCAGCCCATGTTTCTCACCTACACTCATTGAGTGACAACCTCGGATAGACTCAGCAGAACTTTATATGTTAATACATGTAATTGAAATGTTTATTTTCTACGCCACTGAGAGCTTCCGTACGGGTCTACAATCAACTTTGACATCACAGAATCATTCCCTAGACTCCAGCCCATGTTTCTCACCTACACTCATTGAGTGACAACCTCGGATAGACTCAGCAGAACTTTATATGTTAATACATGTAACTGACATATTTCATTTCTACGCCACTGAGAGCTTTCGGACGGGTCTACAATCAACTTTGACATCACAGAATCATTCCCTAGACTCCAGCCCATGTTTCTCACCTACACTCATTGAGTGACAACCTCGGATAGACTCAGCAGAACTTTATATGTTAATACATGTAATTGAAATGTTTATTTTCTACGCCACTGAGAGCTTCCGTACGGGTCTACAATCAACTTTGACATCACAGAATCATTCCCTAGACTCCAGCCCATGTTTCTCACCTACACTCATTGAGTGACAACCTCGGATAGACTCAGCAGAACTTTATATGTTAATACATGTAATTGAAATGTTTATTTTCTACGCCACTGAGAGCTTCCGTACGGGTCTACAATCAACTTTGGCATTACTGGGACATTCACCAGACTCTTGCCCACTTTTTCACCCTACACTCATTGAGTGACAACCTCGGATAGACTCAGCAGAACTTTATGTTTTAATACATGTAACTGACATATTTCATTTCTACGCCACTGAGAGCTTTCGGACGGGTCTACAATCAACTTTGACATCACAGAATCATTCCCTAGACTCCAGCCCATGTTTCTCACCTACACTCATTGAGTGACAACCTCGGATAGACTCAGCAGAACTTTATATGTTAATACATGTAATTGAAATGTTTATTTTCTACGCCACTGAGAGCTTCCGTACGGGTCTACAATCAACTTTGGAATCACAGAGGCATTCTGCAGGCTATCACACACTTTTTTACCCTACACTCATTGAGTGACAACCTCGGATAGACTCAGCAGAACTTTATGTTTTAATACATGTAACTGACATATTTCATTTCTACGCCACTGAGAGCTTTCGGACGGGTCTACAATCAACTTTGACATCACAGAATCATTCCCTAGACTCCAGCCCATGTTTCTCACCTACACTCATTGAGTGACAACGTCGGATAGACTCAGCAGAACTTTATATGTTAATACATGTAATTGAAATGTTTATTTTCTACGCCACTGAGAGCTTCCGTACGGGTCTACAATCAACTTTGACATCACAGAATCATTCCCTAGACTCCAGCCCATGTTTCTCACCTACACTCATTGAGTGACAACCTCGGATAGACTCAGCAGAACTTTATATGTTAATACATGTAATTGAAATGTTTATTTTCTACGCCACTGAGAGCTTCCGTACGGGTCTACAATCAACTTTGGCATTACGTGGGCATTCTAGAGACTCTTGCCCACTTTTTCACCCTACACTCATTGAGTAACAACCTAGGATAGGCTCAGCAGAGCTTTATGTTTTAATACATGTAACTGACATATTTCATTTCTACGCCACTGAGAGCTTCCGTAGGAGTCTACAATCATGATCGGGATTTTTTGGTAATTTTTAATTTAAATTTCTAAATATATAGCGCAATTTTGTCAGATCTAATGCGCTCGTATCAATGTCCTAATTAGACTGCTTATCGCTGCTGCTACTCGGTATTCCTCGGTGGCTTTCGGCCCGGTTAGTTCGAAACTTGACCAGCGAGCGTTAGTGAGAGGGCGCTGTGAGTATGCTGGCGTAGTTCAAAGATTGGCCAGCGATCGTTAGTGAGGGGGCGCTGCGAGCGTGCTGGCAATACTGGCACTGCTGGCAGCTATTTTGTACTCTCACCAAAGTCGAGGCGAAAAAAATCTATTTTGCGATTTTTTCTCCGCGTCCCCAGTTAGAGTGTAAAATTGCTGCCAGCACTGCCAGTACTGCCAGCATTCTGACCATGCGCAGTACGCGTTATATGTATGTAGTAGCATAATACTATTATTTTCTCCGGAACCAAAGGGCCGATCAACGCCATTCTTTTTTTAAACGCCTTCTGTCAACGCCCTCAAACACGTGACGTATTTTTTAATTTTTTATATCGCAAAAACGTGCCATGCGCACGACGCTTTATATGTATGTAGTAGCATAATACTATTATTTTCTCCGGAACCAAAGGGCCGATCAACGCCATTCTTTTTTTAAACGTCTTCTGACAACGCCCCCGAACACGTTACGTATTTTTTAATTTGTATATCGCAAAAAACACATAAAACATACCTACTACGTCACGTCCAAACTCCCGGAAGATATCATTTTCCCGGTTTATTTATTCAACTAGGTGCCGTGGCGTACTTGGTTCTATAGCTGGGAAACGTATATAATACGAAATTACACACATGGTGTGTGCGGGTTCGATCCGCGCCTTGGACAGAAAACTTTTTTCAGTGCATATGCGACTTACGAAATAAATACATTTAATTAGGATTAATGAAAAAGTTTGTGACGTCATCGTGAACAAAAACGGCAGAAAGAAGAAGAAGAAGGAGAAGAATAGATAGTGTCCCCAAAATAGATAGTGCCCAAGTAGTTAAGACCAAAATAACTAACGCCCAAAAGTGTGACAGATGACGTATGACATATGACAGATGACAGTTGACAGATGACAGTTGACATATGACAGTTGACAGTTGGGTTTGATTAGGTGCGTTCGGTATCGGGTTGGGTTTGATTAGGTGCGTTCGATATCGGGGTTGGGTTTGCTCTGGTTCGCTCGGTACCGGTTGGGTTTGCTCTCGTTTACTCGGTATCGACGACTTGGGTTTGCGTATTCGATTTACACACAGTGTGGATGCAGAACGCCCCATCTATCTCTACTCACGACATCTGAAGGAGATGGTCAGGGAGAAAAACAGACAGCTTCGAAGATCCAGGGCCACCAGAGACCCCAACTTAAAACGCCAAGCAAACCAAGAAACTCAAAGAGTCAAAGAAGCTCTAAGGGAATACCACAACAACATATGGAATGCCAAACTGGAATCACTGGAGGTACAAAATTGCTCACTATGACAAATGACTAAAGTCCTGACCAAAGGCAAAATGCGTCCTCTTCCACCACTAAAACACAATAACGTCATCGCCGCCACCCCAGCTGAAAAAGCCGATCTGCTAGCAGGAATACTAGAAGAACAATTCACCCTAAATGAAGAAAATCCACCTAATCCAGACAGGGACAACCGCATGACCAGAACAGCTGAAATATTCAATCAACTTCCATTCCCCCAAACAACACATTCACAAGCCCAGAGACAGTAAGAGACACGATAAAGCAAATACCAGCCAGAAAAGTTCCAGGATACGACCAAATCACCAACAAGGCGCTAAAGAAGCAACCACAGAAACAGATCACAGAAACAACCAACATCATCAAAGGCATGCTTAGAACGAGTCACTTTCCTCAAATCTGGAAACACGCAGAGATAGTCATGATTCATAAAACATCCACACCAACAAATCAAGCAAGAAACTACAGACCCAACAGCCTCTTACCAGCCCTGGGGAAACTATTAGAAAAAATCACTCACCAACAAAATCCAGGACCACGTCCACAACCACAACATAATTCCACATGAACAATTTGGGTTCAAAACAAACCATTCCACCACACATCTAACAACCAAACTAGCAGAAGAAATCACCATAGCCTTCAACAAAAAAGCACACCGGGGAGCTATAATGCTGGACGTCTCCAAGGCATTCGACAAGGTCTGGCACGACGGCCTCATACTCAAACACATCAAGTACGGATTTCCCCCTCACATCACCAAGCTGATCCAGTCTTTTCTGACCAACCGATCCTTCACTGTCAAAGTAGAAAATATCACATCCCAAGACCGAGTCCTGCAAGCCGGAGTCCCCCAAGGCTCCCCAATCTCTCCAACTTTGTTCTCCTTATGCATAGCCGATATGCCTCAATGTCCAAGAACTAAATTTGCCCTCTACGCAGATGACACCGCCATATCAGCAGCAACAGGAAAAAGCCCAAGATTCATAACAAGGAAACTTCAGGACCATTTAACACAACTGCAAGGATGGTTCAATCAATGGAAAATAAAATTAAACCCATACAAGACTCAGGCAATCTTTTTCACCAGAGCGAGACAATCCCCATATGAAAACATCACCATCAACAACACCAGGATTCAGTGGCTACCAACAATTAAATATCTGAGACTTCTCTGCGATATTAGACTGAGCTGGAAGGAACAAGTAAACCCTGCAAGAGCAAAACCCAACGACCTCACCGCTAGACTCTATCCACTCATCAACAGAAACAGCCACCTGTCGCTGAAGAGCAATATACAAGAGACAATCATACGCCCAGCACTAACTTACGCCAGCCTGCTATCGCGATTTGTGGACCCTTACCCTATATTTTTCTCTGTATATAAATATATAGAAAATGGGGAATTTTCTTCGGTCGATATAGGTAATATATATGTCAGAAAATGCAAAAGCTTTAATTCTTTTGCTAGTGCAACACACAAGACCGTAAAATGACATAAAATAAAATAAAATAGTAGGTCTATTCTTTTCGATTCTGGTCTGGATGCCCTCCTGCTATGGCGATTTCTGGGCCCTTACCATTTATCAGGCAGGCTCACACTCAGAGTGGCTGACAAACAGACCAGATTTTGACCAATACCAGTTTTTATTATTTCCTAATTAGTTAGGACTGGATCCTCTTACTACTATTATGTCATTGAAGCAATTTTGCTGCATGTTTGCTACTTGATTGTAATTGATACGAATCTGGTTGGTAGGTCTTTTTATTTCACTAGGACAGTTGTAGTTCGTCGCTTGGTTGCGGATATGTTCTTCTTAGATGAGGGCGCGGCCTTAACGCGTTTTGGAAAGCGGGATTCTGGATGTGTACTGCTCGTGTGAAGAAATTTCTAGATTGTTCCTGGATAAACTGGAGCAGGGTCTGTGTCTGTGTGTCTGTGGATTTGGTTATTTCTCATGAACCATGGTGCGTCAGTGATGATTCTTAGTATTCTATTTTGGATTTTTTCTAGTCTGAGTCTGTGGGTCTTGTTCAGGTGCGCCCAGGTTGGGCTGGCGTAAGTTGGTGCTGGGCATATGATTGTCTTCTATCTTGTTCTTCAGGGACAGGTGGCTGTTTCTGTTGATGAGTGGATAGAGTCTAGCGGTGAGGTCGTTGAGTTTTGCTCTTGCAGCATTTACTTGTTCGTTCTAGCCCAGTCTAATATCGCAGAGAAGTCTCAGATATTTAATTGTTGGTAGAAACTGAATCCTGGTGTTGTTGATGGTGATGTTTTCATATGGGGATTGTCTCGCTCTGGTGAAAAAGATTGCCTGAGTCTTGTATGGGTTTAATTTTATTTTCCATTGATTGAACCATCCTTGCAGTTGTGTTAAATGGTCCTGAAGTTTCCTTGTTATGAATCTTGGGCTTTTTCCTGTTGCTGATATGGCGGTGTCATCTGCGTAGAGGGCTAATTTAGTTCTTGGACATTGAGGCATATCGGCTATGTATAAGGAGAACAAGGTTGGAGAGATGCCTTGGGGGACTCCGGCTTGCAGGACTCGGTCTTGGGATGTGATATTTTCTACTTTGACAGCGAAGGATCGGTTGGTTAGAAAAGACTGGATCAGCTTGGTGATGTGAGGAGGAAATCCGCACTTGATGTGTTTGACTCTGAGGCCGTCGTGCCAGACCTTGTCGAATGCCTTGGAGACGTCCAGCATTATAGCTCCCAGGTGTGCTTTTTTGTTGAAGGCTATGGTGATCTCTTCTGCTTGTTTGGTTGTTAGATGTGTGGTGGAATGGTTTGTTTTGAACCAAAATTGTTCATGTGGAATTATGTTGTGGTTGTGGGCGTGGTCCTGGATTTTGTTGGTGAGTGTTTTTTTCTGATAGTTTCCCCAGGGCTGGTTAGAGGTTGATGGGTCTGTAGTTTTTTGATTGATTTGTTGGTGTGGATGTTTTATGAATCATGACTATTTCTGCGTGTTTCCAGATTTGAGGAAAGTGACTCGTTCTAAGCATGCCGTTGATGATGTTGGTTGTTTCTGTGATCTGTTTCTGTGGTTGCTTCTTTAGCGCCTTGTTGGTGATTTGGTCGTATACTGGAGCTTTTCTGGCTGGTATTTGCATTATCATGTCTCTTACTGTCTCTGGGGTTGTAAATGTGTTGTTTGGGGGAATAGAAGTTGATTGAATATTTCAGCTGTTCTGGTCATGCGGTTGTCCCTGTCTGAATTTGGTGGATTTTCTTCATTTAGGGTGAATTGTTCTTCTAGCATTCCTGCTAGCAGATCGGCTTTTTCAGCTGGGGTGGCGGCGATGACGTTATTGTGTTTTAGCGGTGGAAGAGGACGCCTTTTGCATTTGATCAGGACCTTAGTCATTTGCCATAGTGAGCAATTTTGTACTTTCAGTGATTCCAGTTTGGCATTTCATATGTTGTTGTGGTATTCCCTTAGAGCTTCTTTGACTCTTTGAGTTTCTTGGTTTGCTAGGCGTTTTAAGTTGGGGTCTCTGGTGGCCCAGGCTCTTCGAAGCTGTCTGTTTTTCATCCTGATAATCTACTTCAGATGTCGTGGAAGTTTTCTCTGGGACAGTGTTGTCTCCTGTGTGGTTGTGGCTCCTGCGAGTGCTTGTTGGATGTCACTGGTGAGTTTTGCTGTTGCTTGTTCTAGTTCCTGTGGTGTTGTAATTGTCGGTATTGGCCCTGTATTGGTTGTGAGAGTGTGTTGAACTTTTTCCCAGCCTATGGATTTTCAGGTGATGGTGTCGTTTCCTCTGTTGGCGTTGTCCCCGATTTCCAGGATGACCGGGAGATGGTCGGAGGAAGTTCGTGTAATACTGTGATGTTGTGTTGTAGTTCCAGGTTTTTTGACATAAAAATGTCCAGGAAGTCAGGAGGTCCTGTAGTTCCCTGGAAAGTTAGTTTGTGTGGTGTGATTATGTTGAACAGGAGTTGATCTCTCAGGTCTTCAATTTCTGTTTGTGCTTCTGTTTTCCCAGGTTATGTGTTTGGCATTGAAGTCCCCGCCAAGTAAGACTTTTTGATGGGAGTCTCCTAAAAGCGTGTGGTAGTCGGCAGGATCGATGGGGTGACCTGCTCCTTGTTGGTATACTGATGTTATTGGCAGTTGATTGTTGTTTGCCATATTAATTGTGACTTCTGTTGTTTCAGTTGTGGCCAGGTCCGGTTTTTGTTTTTGGTGGTATGGTATTGTAATTTTTATTAAGATCATGGTTGCTCCTCATGGTGATTGCTATTGTAGAAATTGTAGAATTTTTTTTTCTTCAGTGTTATTTAAAGCTTGGTAGTAAAAAGATATTTTTTCTTCTGAATAATTTAGAAATAAATAAAAAAAATGGAAAATCAAAAATGGAGAAACAAAGAATGTGTTTTGTTCGTGGATGTCGTGAACCGGCTATTAAGTGGGCGACCTATAAAAAAAGTGGACGAAGAATGGTTTGTGATTAGCACAATTTTTGTTATCACTGTGGATGTGGTCGAAGAGATGCAAGAGAATTGTTTCAATACAATAAAACTTGCTATTGTTGGGTCTGTAATGCATTAAGCCCAGAGTTTTTCCACTTATGATATTGTGTCATCTAATTTAGAGGATTACGTAGGCGCATCCCTATCCTTTGGTGGTCAAAAGGTTACGTTATAACTAGATTGACAGGATTTTAAATAGTATAAAAGGAATAGTTTAAGCAACATATTTTAGTTATTAAATATTTACTTTTTGTAAAGAAAGAATAAGGAATTAAGTAATAATATTTGTGTCATTATAAAGAAACAGCTATGGCTTGCAGGGAGATATGGAAAGAAATGTCAGCGTTTCCAAATCTTCCAGAAAGTTTTATAATTTATTTTCAAGATCACATCAATTTTGATATTATATCAAAGCAGCAAATATTAACTCCTGATTTTATACGAACATTTCTCACCAAATTAAACTGGAATTGTTTGTCACAATATCAAGTATTACCTGACTATTTTATTAATGAATTTAGATCATTGGTCAATTGGGATTGTATTTCCACATTTCAAACATTATCTGAACCATTTATTCGATTTCATAAAAACGAAGTGAATTGGAACTATATATTGAAATATCAGAAACTAAGTAGAGAATTCATTTTATGAAATGAGACCATGGATTGAAAAATATGATAATTCTTTTTTAAATTAATATAATATGTGTATTTAGATTTAGCAATTTACATTTAAAAATAAGGATTATATATATTTTTTTTAAATCCATTTAATTGATTTTTAAAAATTGTTACGGTTTTAATTTTATTGTTGTTTTTTATTATTATACATAGAAACGATTTTTTTAACAAGTCCAACCATCTATAGTATAGATGGTTGGTTGCTGGTGCAAAGATCGTATAGATTCTATACGATCTTTGCACATGAAACTCTTTCCACATTATTCCTTTAAGTGCCCGATTTACACGATCTACAATGGAGGCTTTATTTTCACTATAGAGAACGTAGTGAATTACATTATACTTTAAATTAAATTTTGACATTCTTTGCCACTTTTTCCAGTAAATTCACCACCAGAATCTGTACAAAGATGAATGAGTTTTTGAATTTTAAATACTTTTTCCAGAGCCTGAGCCACTTCTTTAGCATTTTTTGTTTTTAATGGATATGTCCTTACGGATTTGGAGAAACAATTAATCACCAATAAAATATATTTATAACCGTTATTTTCATCTTCATACTCCTTCATGTCAACAAGATCGGCTTGCATTACATCCAAGAAGGAGTTTATAATTACTTTTCGACGCTAAAAATTTATTCTAGCTTGTTTATGTAGTTCCTCCACAATTTGTCGCTTAACTTCAGATATAATATTTATTCTATGATATCGGCTTCTTGTAGTTCTTCAATTATGGAATTTATTTCGTTTGTATGACTCGTATTACCCGCTGTCTAGGAAGCAATTAACAATCTTAGCCGTTCAACAAACTCATTTGGATCATCCCAGTGAACGTAATCGATTGGATTGTTGGAAACTTTCATGAGCATTCCTTCACCTTCTTTATCTGTTTCCCAGTCAGTATCTAATTCCGGTCTGTTTAGTATCGGTTCAATTAGTTTTTTATATTTCACATTTTTACTACTTATTACTTAGTTCATTAGTAGGATTAAAATGTTATTAAGTGCGTTCGATTTCAACAAAATCTGCCTATAATTTTTTACATCTTCATCCGTGTATACAGTGGGTATATTTTGATTAAAAAGCAAACCATAAAGTCCGGTGGTACCCTTATATTTTTTTCCAGCTATTACTAAATCAGATCAATCAATGTTAATTCGTTTACTACCTATAGAAAATTTTTCAATCTCTCTGTCAAATTTAACTCGAAATTTTCCTTCTGAATTTGCACTGTTGGGATTATTACTAGATTGTTTAATATACTTTAATCATACTGTTCATAATAATCACTTACCGATTTTTCTCTAATACTTTTATTAAATTTCTCTTGATCTTCTTTCTGCTTTCGAGCATCTGTTTCCTGTAGATTATCATCTTGCCTTTTAAGAATAAGTTTTCGAAGATTGTATGGTTTGTTGACTGTGGAGAATTTATAGGTTGAAAAAATTTTCATGCATTCCTTGATCATATTTTAATAATTTTAATTTGTTTTTAAAATCATTTCGTTTTAAAATAATTTTTTTAACAAACTATTTATTCTATCGAAATTTTTGTTCCCTTTTTTCTTTCTTTTATTACGTGGTGCTGTAACCATTTGTCTTTTTTTCTTGTGTCCTTGGATAAACATCCACAACAATCTATGTTTACACGTGTAATAAACAAGTTATAACATTTTAAATGTATATATAACTGTCAAAACCACATCGATATCGACTATCATTAATATCATTGTTTAAAAATTGGTCAAAATCCAAATGGTCCCTACAATATGAACATATATATTTAAAGTTTTCAAATCACATATCCATACCAACATGATCGGAATATACATGACGTAAATTTAAATCATCTTGTTTGAATAATAGGATTACATTAGCATTATCTCTTATCAAATGTTTATGAATTTTTGTATATGTCTGACAGAGATAGAAACAATCAATATTATTGTGTCTTCCCATAATAAAATATTCCCTAATAACATCTTGTTTATCACACGCAAGATCATCAAAAATGAATATTGAATTCGGTTTTGCTTGAGTCGGTTGCATAATTTCGTTACAGTCATTAAATGCATAATAGTTTATGCCTTTAATTAGTTTTAATAATTCTTGTAAATAAATATATTTTGCCTGATATAGAGATTTGGAATATATGTAAACATTTTCAAATTTTAATCCATTCGGGTGTTCAATTAATTAAGCTTATCATATTATTTGTTTTTCCACAATTTAAAGGATCCGCAATTATGCAACGGATTATGGAACGTAATAGCTTACTGTGTTTAAAATTTCCAGTTAATTCTATATGATTTAGATCATGATTATTAACCGGTAAAGTGTTTTTTTGTCTTACAATTTTCTTCATTTCAGTTCAAAATTATTAATGCTTATAAAATGATTACTCTTTCAATATATACATTCAATTTGATTTTTGATTTACCATAAGATACTACTCAAGTCATAAAGAGATCAAGGGAGGAGCGGGTCTTGTCAATTCCTTGATAAATAAACTTCCATTTGAATTACATTTACCGGGTTATAATTTTTGTGGTCCGGGAACTAAGTTGAAAAAAACGACTAGAACGTGGAGATGTGGGTAATAATTAATCCATTGGATGACGCATGCATGCAAACAACATGATATCGAATATTCAAAAATCCAAGATTTACCCAATCCTCATGAGGCCGATCAAATAACATTAAAAATTGCTTTAGATAGATTACGTGCACCGAATGCTTCTTGGTTTGAAAAATTAGCAGCTTTAGGTGTATCAACTGCAATGCATACCAAACTTAAACTTGGAATGGAAAGTGGTGGTGGAGATTTTACAGACTTAAAATTAATAAATAAATTCAACAAAATCTATAAAAAAACATCAGTCATTAAAGAACAAAAATGTCAAACAAGTATTAAGTTATGCGTAATTATTTATAAAAAATTACTTCTCTTATAGAAAATATTAATAAAATGCGACATACACTATCTAATACAGATCAACCAAATAAAAAAAAATAAAAGGAAAATCTAGGAAAACCCCTCTGAAAAGAAAAACAAACAATAAAAAGGAATCTACTGATAATAATCATGAAAAAAAAATTAGAGAAAAAATAAATGCTGCTGCTAAAAAACAGTTAGAAAATGAAATGCAGCAAAATTTAATGGATTATGAACCTACTGCTACTACTTCTGATATAAGAAAAACACTTAAACGAAAACTGAATACTAATGAAGATAAAAATAGGAATGACGAGGAACATAGCCTTGCAAATAATAAAAGGATTAGAACAGAGAATGGTAATATTATTACATCTGGGCACAAACAAAAATTAAGTGATACTAATTTCGATGCGTCTGATAAAAATACTATGTTCTTAAAACAATTAAAAAATGAATAAAAAATAAAAATATATAAATACAAATATGTGTTGATTTTTTATTTTAAGTTATAGTGATCATCTTAAAAGATAGGACCTTACTAATAAAAAACAAAAAAGAAAATGGTAAAAAGAATCAATAGTAATATGAGATTGAACAAAAATAAGGGGAAGAGGAAGAAGAAAATGATGGAGAAACAACAAAAAAGAAATTAAAGAACAAAACGAAAAAACGTTATGAAAAATTAAATTAACCTTTTTTCATTGTGATAAAAAAAATTTTAAAAATATTTTAATAGATCAACCTATAGGATTAGGATTAGGATTAAGGTGAGTGGGTCAAGAACTGACCCTCCACTGCGTCCATCGCGATCTATTGTGGCTCACATCTCTATTAGATTTCTTCCAGCAGATCCAGTCTCTGAATGAAGCTGATTATAGTGCTGGGAGAGGCGTAGATTAGATTTCCTGGTGGAAGCACCCCCTCGCCAAATAATAAAAATCTTATTCTACCTGCCGCAGGGCATGTGCACACTATGTGTTCTGCCGTTTCCTCATCCTCCATGCAGAGTCGGCAGTCGGCGTCCTGCGCCAGTCCGATCCGCTCCATGTGATGTCTCAGCCTGCAATGACCGGTAAGTAAGCCTACTAGGATTTTGAGGTGCGACCTGTTTAGTTCCAGTAGTTTATTCGCAGTTTGATGTGTCAAAGGATTGTTTATGTATGCCTTTCAGTGTCTTAGACCCGGTATTCTCGACCAGTATCTTGCCCATTCCTCTTCGGCCCAGGCTGAGAGCGCACGCTTGGCCGCTGTATAGGAAATGCCTAACACAGGCTCGGGACCTACAAACTTCGACGCTGCCCCTCTCTTAGCGAGCAGGTCGGCTGCTTCATTGCCCTCGAGGCCTGTGTGTCCCGGTATCCACACCAGGGTGATTTTGTTCTGTTTTCCGATTACAGTCAGCACCTCACGGCATTTCCACACCATATTTGAGGTGCACCAGCTGGATTCCAACGCTTTAAGAGCAGCCTGACTGTCAGAAAAGATTTTTATTGTTTTGCGTGTGTATTGCCGTTTTGCCAGCATTCTTACACTTTCCTCAATGGCGTACATCTCTCAACCTATAGTTCATACCAAATAAAAACCGATGCACGTCACCAATGACGCTATTAAATGAGTGCAGTGATACCACCTCATAATTATTATAAAACGAAAACTGTAATGGAGTGTTTTAATGAATTTTAAATTTCGTGCCTGTTATTCGTTGTTATGCATTTGGCAGCATGTTATGGCTTGGGTTTTTTCCTGTCTCTTATAATCTCTTATAAGGTTGTGTGCCAGTGTTAAGCTCCCCCCCCCCCTTAAAGAGAATAGATTGCAAAGCCACTATTGCCAAATGGTGCTAAAAATAAATCGCCCAAAACTTGTTATCCTACAGATAACACCTGTGACCTAGGTACGCCCTGAGAAGGTTATCTACTTACAACTCTTACCTAATTGACCAAATCTAGCTGCCTGTAGAACATCTCCATACGCTAGCTCAATCTCAAAGTATAGGTTCTTTTAGTGACAGATGAGCGTTTAGCTTTTAAGGTCAAAATCAGTAATTTAGTCAAAATTTAGAGAGGCGCCACCGTAGTTTTACTTTCTAAAATGTAGGCCCTAAATGGTGGTCCGTTTGGCCTTTAACGTTGAAACAAAACCAGGAAAAGAAAATCAAATATGTCCAGTCCGGTATTAAAAATTACTAGGTAATCAAAACAAATTCATTGTTTAAGGCCAATACATTTAATCTTTAAAAAAAAATTAGGATATAATGACGAGTCTTGTTTCTCTTTTTTGTTGTTAAATGTAAGCTCCTCAGAGACAAAACAATACATGAATTACCTATGTAATTTACAGTAATTGGTGAGTTATAACTCACCCAGTAGGATTGATTCAAGTGTATTTGACGGCAGCCCCTATATCCACACAATAAAGTCAGCTGTGCCTCAAGGTATAGTGACCACATAGACCAGACAACTGGAATTTCCGCTTGGTCAAAAACACTTGTATCAAAACCTGTTAGCCGCCAGAAAGTAAGATATATTTACAAGAAAGATCTTGGTTTGACAAGAAAACCAGTAAAGTTTTAAAGTTACGTTAATGAAAAATTTAGTTACTGGAAAAAAAAAATACAAGGTTATTTCCACAAAGGTCCAAATGGTTGTGGACACTAGCACGCTTGACGGTGACTATACCCCCTGCACGAAAAATCCAACTGTGCCCCTACAGGGTACAGTCACAAGTACCAGCACTGGGTCAGCTTAGCTACCCCAGCACCGATAGGTCCACTAGGCCAAAACGCTGCTAGAATCCACCTCCCTCTAATACCCGACGAAAATAAATGCTTCCCCTGTATGTACACTTAAAACTTAAGACCAAGTAAAAATGTAGTTACTTGACTACACGTATCGATTCCAATATTTAAATTTAGTTACAGGAAAATTTTATAAAATACCAAAAATTAAATGTCCAGCTTGGACTAACGAGGCGTGGTAGTACGCATGCGTGTTGGCGACAATCCGCCCACGTTTACAGTCACCGGGACTTTACATTTGTTCGAACTCACAAGAGAAAAGGTTATTAAAAAGGTAAAACATAATGCTTATATTATTATTATAGCAAATTAAGTGTCTGAAGGACTCCACCAGTAAAGTTCATAACATTGATCCCCCAATAAGGCTTTCCAAAATAAAAGGACCTCTATGAGGTACAATCAGTATCATATCATATAATTTAAAAATAGGGAAACATTGCCCCTTGGCAAGGATCGATGTCGTTAACCCCACGGGTAGGTAAAATTTTAAAGCTGCACTTAGCTGTCTGCAACCATCGGAGTTGCCTCTCGGTGCGTTGAAACCATGAAGAAGGTTCTCAAGTTCCCTGCAGAACCTTGTTGTCCCGACGTGGACAGGATATAGCAGATTGTTCCAAAAAACTGACAACTACAGAGTCCCAAGGTCATTCAAAGTCATGTCCAAACTTTCCAATGGAATTTTAGGCTCTAAAATACCAGCCCCGATGTCCAGTCCATAAATTCAGGTACTTTAACCCAAAGGTAAAACATTTGATCCAAAATTAGGTAGTTACAATTTGGTTCAAGCCAAAAACTTTATCTAATCAAAAAAATTTAGGCCCTTCCAAAAAAACTTAGTCCATCCTAAAAACCCTACAAAACAAATACCCTATATAAGTAAAATCCTTTCATACTAGAACTACTTAAATTAATTTTGAATTTACAAATTTACAACCCTAAATCTTATCTATACAATTTTCGCTTACCTTAAATTAATAAGGGCTTGCACCGCAGAGAAAAACACATATTTAACGGCATCTTGGCCAGGGAATGTATACCATCAAAAAATTAATAAAAACATTCCAAAGGGGATGTTCCCAAAAATTATATTTGCCCATGTGGCATTTTCCAAAAGAAATTTATCTCGGTTTAATCCCCATGTGCTTCCCTATCGACGGCCAACAAAGCAAAGGGACACGTCATCTCCGCCCAATCAATACAAAGTTGACCCTTTTTCTTATCAAAAGCTGGTCGTCTAGGCCGCCAGAATACGGCTTATGATCCTCAGCCTAGAAATCTAAAAAGAAGAATGTCAGCGTCCTGACATTTGCCCTATATCTTAAACAGCTAGCTGTCACATTTCATGATAATAATAAAGCAATTTCAAAACCAAAAAGATCCAATCCAAGTTCAAAACCCATGTATCCAATTATCAAGTCTCTACGACTAGCAATATATCAAGAAATTGTCATAAAAATATACTACCCAAAACATGGAAAATAATAATGAAGAAACCACTCGAACACACATCGAGCCATATATTTGTCTTTTACTCTTAGCGAGGCTTTACAGAAGGTATAAGGTATTATTTATTTAATTATTATTTAATTGCTTATTAAGGTCTCCAAAAATTCCACAATAAAAATATTTACTTAAAATAATGAAGTCTAAAACTGAAATTTTGTTACTAATTATTTATTACATCGTGTTGCTATTTTCTACCCATAACAGTCACCCCCTTTTCCAAGGAAAAAAAATTATGCAATAATTTTTTTTTATATTGAAAGCTAATAGAAAAAAAAAAATATTATACAAAATTTAATCATCTTCAGGACCAAAGTATGGTTTAAGATCCTGGATATGCCAGTTACCCTTAGACTTTCTGTTCATATCCTCTAATTCATAAACACAATAGCCTATTTTTTTACATATTTTAAAAGATCCTTCAAATTTTCCGGCTAATTTAAAAGAATAATAATTTCCAGCGTCAGAAAAAGCATAAAGTCTTTTCCAAACTAAATCTCCTATCTGAAAATGAACGTCTCGACGCCTAAGATTACATTGATTTCTTAACCTTTGATGAGCTTGTTGTAATCGTTTATTTACAAATTCCCTTAACTTTATTAAACTTTCTACTCTTTTAACTAAATTATCATGTTTATCTCTCTCTGTTAAATTTTGAATATCCATAGCCCTATTATATTCGCTGGCGTGAAGTATCATTTCTTTCCCGAAAATACGGTGTGCGTCCCGTCACCTCATGTACCGCAGTGTTAACCGCACAAGCTAACGCCGCTAAATTTTCGTCCCAAATTCTCTGATTATCAGAGACAAAGGCTGAAATCATAGACTTAAGTACTCTATTAACCCTTTCTGTAACGTTTGGTGATGGATGATAGTTTGGATTAAAAAGTGTCCTAACCCCATATTTTTGAGTTAAAGCTTGAAATTCGCGACTTTTGAATTGTACCCCATTATCGCAGCGAATAACTTTAGGTATACCATGAACTAAAAATACTCTTTCTTCTAAAAGATCAACAACGGTTTTTGCAATTGCCCTTCTGATTGGAAAGAAATAGTTAAATTTACTAAAAATATCTGTTACTACAAAAATATACATATTTCCCCGTTTACTTTTAGGTAGTGGTCCAAACAAATCCAGACTGATGACCTCCCAACAATGTTCTGGAACCAAATTGTCCTTCATCAAACCAGCTGGTAATTTTTGCTCTGGTTTCACCCGTTGACACACTATACAATGTTTGACAAATTTAGTAATGTTAGCTCTCATACAAGGCCAATAATATAAACGACAAAGTTTCAGATAAGTTTTATGGACTCCTAAATGACCTCCTGTAGGAGAACTATGACAAGACTCCATGATCTCTAGTCTCCTTTCCTTAGGTGAAACCAGTAGTTGTCACTGATATGTTGTGCCCCACCCGCCACCCGGGTGGATCTTATCTTGAGATCTATGACGTCATATCAAACCCAACCATACCGCATGCGTCAGCATCAAACCCAATCTGCGCGCGCATACGTCATCTGTCATCTGTCAACTGTCATCTGTCAGAGGTCATCTGTCATATGTCATACGTCATCTGTCAACTGTCAACTGTCACACTCTTCTACTCCAGCTACTTTGGACTTGGCTACCTAGGACGCTAACTACTTGGGCATTAACTACTTGAGATGTCACCTTTCACCAATCAGCTGTCACTCCTAAATCCCTAAGAACCTGATCCAACTATTCCAAACCTAAAATCTGCAACGATCCATCTGCTACATAAGTATAAATCTGAAAAAAAGTCCTGCCATCGGTGGGATTAGAACCCGAGCCATCCGTGTGACGGTCCAATGCATTACCACCGAACCAGTCGAGCTCCCGTTAGAATACCGCTAAGTGGGTAAGGACAATAAAAAAATTCGAACGTCGGCCGTGCTAATAAAGGGGGCGAATTTGAAGTAGGTCGTCGAAGTCTACGTTAGTAGGGCTTCCATCAGCAAGAGAAATGTCACTTGTCACCTGTCAACTGTCACCTGTCACTGGTCGCCGCTCGCTCGCCAAAGGGTAAAAGTAAAAACTAGCAGAGGGAACGGGTTCAGGATGACGTCGGACATTGTTAAAAAAAATATGTTGGCTGTCACCTGTCATTTAAGACATGTCAACTGTCACCAGTCACGTGTTAAACGTCAAAAGAAAAATTCAACATATGTCACGTGTTCAGGGCGGTGTCCGAAAGCGTTTAAAAAAAGAATGGCGTCGATCGGCCCTTTGGTTCCGGAGATATAGTTTTTTGCTATTAGCGCTCTAATGGCTCAGGTCGGAGAGTTGAAATTTGGATGTAGGATAGTAGATGATGAGATCATTCGATTAGTGAAATTATTAAATATTAAATTATTAAATATATAATTTAGGAATGTTATTTAAGTTAAGAACAACAGCAAAAATCTGTATTAGTACATGAGAATTTACTAGGATGTGGCTAACATTTCCTGCTGATAAGGCTTAGGTCGTGCAGGATGTGGTTGTCATTTCCGGTTGATAAGGTTTAGGTCGTACAGGATGTGGTTTCCATTTCCGGTCGATAAGGTGAACACTTGTTTTAATTTATGCATGATACCCGCATCGTAGGTAGCAGATGTAGATAAATAAAACCTTGAATTGGAAAAAATCAGTTTTTTATTTAATAATGTTGTCGAATTGTCTTACAAATATTAAATATTACATTACTTAACAATAATGAACAAGCTATAGTTATAAATATAAGTAAATTCAAAACTGTGTTTGATGATGATGATGATGGCATGCTAGTTAATGTATCCCCACGAATTATTGTCTTCCAATCGGTTTCGCCAACGGTGTTATCTCGAAAGATGAACTTTACTTTGTAGCGAAGAAGGCTGCTTGATGCTGCTGCTGCTGCTGTCGTAGGAATCTTCATAGAGAAAACAGGTGTTTGCTGATGGTCTATTCCTTCGTAAACCATATGTAGCCACGTATTATTGGAGGGAAAATCCTCGGCTTCAATCATGATGGCGGCATCCTTGACATTATGTGGCATGTATACGTAGAATACGTTTTGCACTAACGCAACGAGCAGAATGTACGTCGAACTTAACGCTGCCATGACTGAAGTCAAAGTGATTTAAAACTTGGAATGATAGATATTTATAAGGTCGTATATGTGTATAAGTCCGCTGTATGATAGTACCAAAAGCGGTACTAAGAACAGAGAACTAACATGGAGAGTTGGGAGCGGGTCCTGCTGTGGTATCTTCGTCTTCCTCTTCAAGCTTGGGGGCGATGATGATGATGGTGGAACTACCTTTTTCAGTTGGCGACATTTCCACAATACTTTAGCTAACGGGCAATGTTGGGAGTACTTGTAGTGGTCGGCTAGCGGATCATCTCCCTCTTTCCAATCAGTAAACTCACAGCGGCAAAAGACACATTGAACGATATCTAATCGCTGGGTATAATAAAAACCAGCCTGTGCTAGATCTTTAGGACTAACTTTATTGGTCCAATTTGCAAACGTGATCAGTCGTTCTTCGAAAGTACGAATAAAGCCGAGACCGTCGTCTAAGCAATCAGTACAATCTACACTGCGGCGAGTCATTTTACGACGGCTTTCTACTTAGACTAATCTAGCAATACTAAGAAATAAAACCAGCAAAATAGGTTATATACTTTTATTCCATATCATTTAAAAAGCAATGTCGGAAATTATACAATAACTTAGCATTATTACAGGCACAATGCCAAACATTAAAGTCCTTATGGTGAAAACATTCCACAACTTTCTTATATTTACTTAATTTAGGTTCAGTCTTTAAAGGAATACTAAATATAAGGGAAGGATCAAAAATCTGCTTTAAACAAGTTGCCTTTAAATCGCCCTTGACCAGAAATTTAGGAGAGTCATACTGAAACCATATGTCACGTAAAACACTTTCCAATTGGTTCAAGTCCAAACAGCCAGACCCCCACAGTAGTCCATGGTAGTTTTCCTCCAAATATTCTACTATCTTGAGATCTTCCGGCTTTAAAAATTTCCTGCCATACGGAGGTTTGAAGAGAAAGCTGCAAAATCGTACGCCATCATACACAGCCAACTCCTTCGGTATAAACCCACTAGCTAAGGGGTAACCTTGAAGATCGATGCAAACTTCCTGACGTTCTTTTGACATCTTGCACAGACACACTTATGAGACTCAAAGACGTGTGTTTTAAGGTTATGTAACAAGTCACGACAGGTCTAGACAGGCTACAACTGACTGCAATGAACGGATGAACAACTATGAAAACTCTGGGAAATCGAGTGGTTTTATGAGTCAGCGCAGCAGCAGGATAAGGGTGAGGGGGAAAGTGGGGGAAAAAAAAGAACCCTTGAGCTGTAAAATATTTATTATTATGAGTCATCAGAATATATATACAGTTTATCAAAGTCATCTAACAATTTTTGCAGGTTGTAATGCAATAATTCCAACATGTAAGAACTTTGTTCAGATGGGTTTAAATTACACAGATTGGTTACAATTTCAGCAAAGTTATCCTTAATAGTAACAAAACATTTTGCATACTGCAAAGTATCGTCATAGTAACTTCTAAATTGTAAACGTTCGACTAACTTTAATCTATAGTTAATTAAATGCCTAATGCTAACAATAGAATTTATATCATTGTAAGAAAATGTTAAAGTTACATCATCATTACTCTTGAGTCTAAATAATCGATCGTTCAAAAGAATAGCACTGGATACGGTAAAATTTTCCGATGAAGACATCAGCGTTATTGTCACACTTCCATCAGTATCGGCAATCATCTTGTCGATAATCTCCAAAAACTCGATCCAATCAGAATGGCAGAGGGAGAGCTGATGTTGTTCGGGTGTTGTTGTTGTTGTGGTTAGTTTTACACTTGGCATCATCCCCCTGGCAATACTAAGGCCTACAATTACTGTAACATTGCCAGTAGGATAGCAAAATTCACCCAAGAGTTTCTTCTCGTTGCGAATTTCTCGGTTACTTCGGAGAATCATACTGTCCAAATACGTCCAATAGGGTGATGAGCTTCGGGAACTATAGCCGTCGTCTTCCATCACCTCAGAAGCAGCAGCAGCAGGAGCAGCAGCAGGAGCAGCAGCAGGAGCAGGAGCAGCAGCAGCGGTACAACGTTTACTGGCCATGGTTCGCACTAAAATAATGACGTCAGCCAACGTATTAGGATTAGTATGAGTTTAGAGGAAACTATGCCCCCACTCCACATTTATTTATGTTAAGTTCGAGAAACAGTAGTTGGGATAACGCCCATCCGCTTCCCATCTCGGTGAATTCGGAAGCTTTTTTCACTAGAGAGATCTGATATTCGCTGTAAAAGTCCTCCAAATTAGTGTTGGGGGAAATAACACTAAATTTTGTATTAAACGATTTTATGTCTTGTTCTTGTGTGGATGCCAACAGATAACGACCATATAGCTCCATATTAACTTTAAGCTGAGGATAAGTCTTTAAAGGATCGGTGAGTAAAGTAATAACCGTATCTTTTAGATCTTCTAAATATTGCTTAACATCAGTCGAATGTAAGTCACTTGTCAGATGGTAAGTTAGTATCCGTTGTTTAAAAGCAGTTCGAACTAATTTTACCCGAGAGTACACGTTCTCACTACATTGCTGCTTATGTTTTAGAGTGCGGTTATGAGCACTATGAGATAAAATTTCACTATCACACTCTTTGCAATACGGCATAGTTTTAACTGATCGAAAGCTGGAAAATTCTGTCTCTTTATACAAAGAACGAGCATTTAAACCACATCCTTAGCCATATCTATCCAACTGTTATGGGACTTATCAAACCCAAGCCATTTTACATACATCTTTTTGCCCTTTTTACGCAAAATTTGTTCAATAAGAAATACATCAGATTGTTTGGTTTTTTGCAATTCCTCTTCATAGAATCCACCACTAATGGGTTGACCGCTCGTATCCTCGAGCAAATAAGTCGTGGGATTGGTAATCTTCACCTGAGATACTTTAAACAACTCAGTGGTCCAATTAGGTACATAACCCTTTTCAAACACGTGCTTAGCCTTACTGATGCGAACAATGTCGCCAACTTTGAATTTTTGCTTTCCCACAACCTTTAAACGACTATAAACCGAGTCCAAGATTTTCTTCTCATTACTCTTGCTAACATCCTTCGGCTTCATACGGATTGTGTGATGTTTGGTGTTATTGTAAGTATTTGTAACTTGTTCCAACAAGTCGATCCATTTATGATTACCATTCAAGGTAAACAACTTAAACAGGTGTTCTTTGAGCGTTCGAATTACTCGATCAGCAATAGAAGCCTTTAAAATACTAAAGGTACTGTAATGATGTATCCCATGCTTCTTCATAAGACTTTGAAAGCTAGCGTTGTAATACTCTTTCCCATTATCTGTCACCAGCTTTTTCGGAATCCTCCGAGACTGTTTGAGTATATGATCCATGGCATTAGTCACATCCTGAGCATTTTTCGACTTTAGAGGTCTGGTCCAGAGAAATTTTGAAAAGCAATCGATTACAACCAAGATGTATTTAAATCCCTTGTTTTCACGAGCGTACTGATCGAGCTGAGCAAGATCGGAGGCAAACGTATCGTCTAAACCATACTGGATAAATCTGCGACGTTTAAATTTGATTCTAGCGGGTTTATGTAGTTCCTTAACAACTTGTTCTCTCGCCTTCGTAATGCCCTTGGCCATTATTTCTCAAAGAATGAGGTTCTGCAGCAAGATATCGAATTATATACGTCTAAATTTTAGATAGTTGGTGGACGGGAAGATCCTTTCTTTAGCAAATCAACTGTTTGTAATAATTTGGAGAGTTCTTCACGAATCTTTCCCATATCCATCCTGACTGGTCTGAGAGCATCCAGCCTGATTGGTGTAAACTTTTAGGAGTTTTTCGAGGTCCTTGAATTGGGTAGAGAGACAATCCAGGTTTGTATTCAAAACTAAAGTCTCACTCTTGAATTTGTTGTCAAGCAGCTTAAGTTGGTTGGATACCGAGTCTACAGAACCCGTATTAGTTTTTGTAAAGGTCTTCATTTGTTTTACAATACTACCGATAGAGCTGTTTACTTTTTGTTCCAATACTGTTATTTGTCTCAGCATCTCCACGTGGGATACTTGTATTTTATCATTCAGCGATCTATCAATGGTAGTAGAAAGTGAAGTTAGCATACTCTCTACAAACTTTTTATTTACAGCATCAGCGATATCTGCTGGTGATTTAACGTTACAAAGCCGATGATCTCGAATATTGTAATCACCATCTTTTGTAAGAGTGATCAAGTTGGGTGCTTGCAACCCTCTCACTCTTTTCTGATTAGACGACGTGGGCAAGGAACGTCCAAACTTATTCATGATTACTGCGGTACTAAGGCATAACAGCTTTAACAAACTTATTTATAGAATTCAATTACTCCAAGGTGTTCCAGTTCGTTCAAAATGCTCCAAATCTCGTTCATGTTATTATTGTTGCCAACCTGATTGGAAGCGTCTAGCTTTTTTAACCTGTCAACCAGCTCATTTACGTCATCATAGTAGACATATTCTTTGGGTTTTTCGTTGTATTCCATTAAGGCAGATCCGGATTTCACAGATCCGGATTTCGCAGACCGCGTTCTGGTCGCTATTTTAACCCCGGGCGAAGGAATTTTACTGGTAGAACTTTTCGAAATTAGTGGTTTCACAATGGCATTGTATTTGTGGGATCTATTACCTTTCAACTGACCATTGTCTTTCAAGTATAAATCTGTTCGCTTTAAAATATCTTTGTATTGTTCTTCATCGGCAGCGGTATTAAATTGAGGAACCTTGAGAAACAATAAATCGTATAGTCCCAGAGTTCCTTTATACGTAAGGGGGCCAACTTGAATATCATCATTCTTTAAGAAATTAACCGGTTCTGAACCTAAGCTCCAAGAATCAGTCACCAAATCATATTTCAGGCTGTTAGCATCTATTTCGCTAGAGTGCGACCAATATAGTTTCAGATATTCTTGAGCAATCGTCGGATACTGCTCGATAAAAGTCTCAAACACTTCAGATTTTTGAAGAGAATCTTCAAAATTCTTTCTTATGTGTTGCGATGATTGTGTCGCAGGATCCTGAGCTGGTTCTTCAAACACATCATCATCATCAGCAGCATCATCCCCGTAGTGAGTTTCCTCGGTTAAAAATTGTACAGGAGGTTTCACTTCTCGAGTTCCTATGGGTGGTTTAACTTTGGGTTTTACACCAACACTCTGTTCCCCTTTAATCTTACGTTTCTTAGATTTTGCAGTGGCGGCGGCGGAAGCACTCACAAGCTTATTCAGAGGATCGGTAATCGGTATTAATAATTTATTAAGAGCTTCATCTTCTTCGCCTCGCTCCAACTTTAATGCTAAATACTTCTTTCTTATTGTTCGTGCAGCTTGGATAATCCTACGTTTAACGTCTTTATCGAGCTGGCTCATGGGGGTAGACATACTAAAAAAACAGACCCTGTTCTGGAAAAACAGCTAAAAACAGACCCTGTTTCGGGAAAAACAGCTAAAAACAGGCCCGGTTCTGGAAAAAACAGCTAAAAAACAGACCCTGTTCTAGAAAAACAGCTAAAAACAGACCCTGTTTCGGGAAAAACAGCTAAAAAACAGACCCTGTTCGGGAAAAACAGCTAAAAACAGACCCTGTTCTGGAAAAAACAGCTAAAAACAGACCCTGTTCTGGAAAAAAACAGCTAAAAAACAGATCCTGTTCTGGAAAAACAGCTAAAAACAGACCCTGTTCTGAAAAAAAAAACAGCTAAAAACAGACCCTGTTCGGGAAAAACAGCTAGGAAACAGCTAAAACAACTACTAAACAGACCCTGTTTCTCGAGACTTAACACATCTAGCTTCTAGAACGTCAAGTGTTGCACTGAGTCCCGAGGGTTTAGGGTATGATATATGTATCAAACTTACTACGATATCGGCCTTTAGCAATATCATTGTCTTTCGCCATTACTAGGAAACCATACCGATCCTTCCAACATTCGGAGCAAATATGTTTAAATGCATCGAATGTCATGTCTGTATTAACGTGATCGTCGTAGATATGTTTCAAGTTTAAGTCGTCCTGCTTAAATAAAATTAATACATTGGCATTGTCACGAACCAGCTGTTTAGGTATTTTCGAGTAAGTTTGCGATAAATAGAATGAATCGATCGCATGATGTCGGCCCATACAAAAATAATTACGTATTTTATCCTGCTTCTCACATGCTACGTCATCAAATATGAATACAGAGTGAGGTCGGGCACTGGCAGGATCTAAAACTTCATCATTATCGCTGTAGCCGAAATAGCCTAAACGGGAATGTTTCATAGCCTGTTGAAGAAAGTCGTACTTGTCTTGCTGCAGAGATTTGGAATACACGTACACATTCTCGAATTTTAAACCATTTTCATCAATCAAAAGACTAATCATTACATTGGTTTTGCCACAATTACTCGGACCACATATTAACGCTCGAATTGTAGAAGGCAAAAGTTGACCATGTTTGCTACTGAGGCACTTTTCTTTTTTCATATCGCAATTATAAACTTGGATTTTGAGTTTCTGCTTCTCTTGACGCATCTCTATAAATACTACTCTACACCCTCCCAGGGCTTCATTACGAATGAAGACTCTGCAGGGTGCAGGTGTGTTAAATACAGCTATCAACAAGCTCCCGTTCGAGCTTCATTTGCCTGGTTATTCCTATTGCGGACCGGGAACCAAACTTCAAGAGCGACTGGCTCGAGGTGATCGACCAAAGAACAAATTGGATAGTGCTTGTCGCGATCACGATATCGAATACGCCAAGTCGACAGAGTTGGAACAAAGACATCGAGCCGATCGAGTGTTGGAGAACCGAGCTTGGGAACGAGTAAAGGCAAACGATTCCAGTTTGGGTGAAAAAGCTTCAGCGTGGTTAGTAACGAACGCTATGAAGGTAAAACGCAAGTTGGGTGCTGGCAAGAAGGTGAAACGCAAGTTGGGTCCTCGCAAGAAGAAGATGAAACCCCTATCATCAGTGGTCACTCTGCTTAAGAAACAACTTCGACATACGGGTACTGGTGATGTTAGTAAGAAAAGGACTCTCAGTAAAATACTTAAA
The DNA here is from genome assembly GCA_963971165.1 of Philopedon plagiatum. NCBI lineage: Eukaryota > Metazoa > Arthropoda > Insecta > Coleoptera > Curculionidae > Philopedon > Philopedon plagiatum. The sequence goes on from OZ020191.1 coordinate 61,300,807, forward strand.
GCTGCACGAGTAACGGTCAAGAAGGTGGGAGGACGTAAGAGGATCAACGTACCACGAATAATACCCTTACCGAAACAGGGTGGGTTTCTACCACTTATTCCCATATTTGCAGGACTTAGTGCCCTGGGAGCACTCAGCGGAGGCGCCGCGAGGATAGCTAAGGCCGTTAATGACGCTCAAAGTGCCAAGGAGAAGTTGAAAGAATCGAAACGACACAACGAAACAATGGAAGCGATTGCATTGGGAAAAAAGGGTAGCGGCATGTATTTAAAGAAACACAAAACTGGCTATGGATTGTTTTTACGAAAACTGCCAAAAAACTACCAATAAAGCTACCTGACAAACCGTTATCCGATCATGATATTAAGTCGTACGTCACTCGATTAAAAATACCGCATTTTAGAGGAGTATTTATGCGAAACACTTTACCGAACGCACCCCTCAAAACAGAGTGTGGTGTTATTAATTTGGATCGGAACACAGGCTTCGGAACACATTGGGTAGCTTACAAGAAACACGGTAATCGAGTTGTTTATTTCGATAGTTTTGGCAACTTGAAACCACCCAAGGAATTTGTCAGGTACATGAAAAATGTGAAAATCTATTTTAATTCCGATCAGTATCAGGATTATGGAATGACCAATTGTGGACATCTTGCTCTAGCATTTCTCTACAATGAAACTTTATAAATGCAGGTGTTGATGCTTATTGCTCGCAGTCATGTCACAGACATTCACGTTAAAAGGTCGCTCTCACCGACTTGAAGCATACTTTGTACCTCCCATAGAGCTCGATTCCAGGTTTGATTACTCGTTAGCATTAATTTCGCTAAACACTTGGAACACGATTCCCAATATAGAAGAGGGACGAAACAAGTTTTATTATATTATCAATAATCAGGAGGAGCGAGTACTGGAAATACCAACAGGGTCCTACGAGTTGGAAGATATCGAGCAGTTTCTACAACGTAAGCTCCTAGATCCCAGTGCTCCCGCAGACGAACGGAATCGTATCTTATCGCTTAAACCCAATAACAATACGTTAAAGTGCGAGTTAACCAGTGTCTACGACATAAACTTTAAACCAAAAGACAGTATTGCAAAGGTGTTGGGATTTTCGTCTCAACTGTTAAAGTCTGGTAAATCCCACGAATCAGATCAACCTGTGGAAATTATACAAGTTGTTACTATTCGAGTAGAGTGTAACATCATTTCCGGCTCGTATTACACAAATAATCCCTCACATACTCTGTACGAATTTTCACCAACTGTTGACCCCGGCTACAGTATAAATATCGAGCCAAGGAATCTAATCTATTTACCTGTGAACCAGAAAAGCATCTATAACATCACTCTCACGCTAGTAGACCAGGATTCTAGACCTCTTAATTTTCGAGGTGAAGAAGTAGTAATTCGATTAGAACTTAGACGAAATGGTTCTAGTATTTAAAAGGTATTTAAACACTAATACCTCAGCCGGCAGATCATTCAGTGGTCAGAAGTCGAAGGGGTCACTCACGTTTTCAAATATACTATATTTGCAGTCTATAAGCAGTCCTTACGGCTACCATGTCAGAAAAACATCAAATCTTCAATCAGATCAAGCGTGATGAGTCGGTCATTCGCGAAGAATGGCACACTTATCACCCCTTTACCAACTCCTTTAATAACAATGACGAAATCGAGATTGTTATCAATCAGCAAGATGTCTTTTTGGATATGAGTGAAGCCCAACTCTACATAGAGGGTACGTTTAAGGTGGAAGCAGATGCCACCGGTAAGACCGGTACTTGCGATCTAACCAATAATGCTGGAGCCTTTCTCTTTGACAACATTTCCTATGAAGTTAATGGTAAGGAGATTGAAAAGATTCGAGATCCTGGTATTGTTAGCACCGTTAAAAATCTGCTATGTTTAAATGAGCAGGAAAGTCGGGCTCTAGACATAGCTGGATGGAATTGGCCAAGTGGAACTGTCAAGACCTTGGATGAAACATCTAAAGACTTTAATTTTCGTATCCCCCTTTCCCTATTGTTTGGCGTGTTTGCCGATTACCACAATGTATTAATGGGTAAACAGAAAATTAAACTGGTTCGTGCTCGTCATGATGACAACTGCTACAAGTCCACTGGTACTAAGAAGGCGACAATAACCTTAAAAACGGTTGAGTTGAAAGTGAAGCATATTTACCCGAGTGATGCAGTGAAATTAAGGCTTTTGGACGAAATTGCCAAGAACAAACCGATATATATTCCGTTTAGAAACTGGGAACTACATGAACTGCCTGCTTTGAGAACAACAAAGCGTGATATTTGGACCGTTAAGACCGTGTCTGAGAGAGCCCGATACGTCATTGTATTTTTTATGAAGAAGCGAAAAGATAACTTTGAAGCTGACTGTACCTACTTTGATAATTTAGACATCACCGACGTCAAATTGCATTTGAATTCTGAAGTTTACCCCTATGAGTCGTTAAACCTAAACTTTGCCAATAGACAGTTTGCAGAAGCCTATCAGATGTATACGGGCTTTCAAAAAACCTATTTGGGGAAACAACGATCGGAGCCGCTCTTGGATTTTTTCGCTTTCGCTGGCAGAGCCCTATTTGTTATTGACTGCTCCAAACAAAATGAAGCCCTCAAGAGTAACACTATTGACGTTAAGTTGGAGTTTCAAAGTTCCGAAAATTTCTCGAAGGAGTCACGAGCCTTTTGTATAATTATTCATGATCGAGTTCTCGAGTATCAGGCTTTAACAGGTCAAGTACGTGATCTGTTGTAATCAGTTACTATTCAACCCTCTCAGCACGATGAAGTTTGTTGTGGTTGACGTTCAGGGATTCAGCGTTCCAAAATTTCAAGCTAAAGAATTGGCTATTTACGATGGAAAGCAAATACGGAACTATCTTTTCAAACCCGTTAAGCCGTTTTATGAACTGTGTGATGTTTCTATATGGGAACCGACATGGTTTATACTACAATTCCGGCGAAACCGATTACAATGAACTTCACCGCATTATCTACAACGATCTCCGGGATGTTGATGTTATCTATGTGAAGGGACATGTAAAGAAGACCTTCTTACTGGAAACTTTTTCCACGATGAAATATCTTAAGCATATACCCGATATTGTTAATTTAGAATTTACTGAGGACAGTGTTGCTGTACCGAAATTAGCTCTAAGTAAAACCACTTGTTCTTATCATGGTTTAGAATATTGTATTTGTAGTGCTAAGAATTCAAAAATCCTGTATGAATATATTTATGATTTTTTACCTAAATAAAGAAGTTAAACTGTATTCCCTGTTTAATTTTATCCTATATTATTAGGCCCCCTTGAGAAATTTGATCATTTAGTCTCGAGCTTATGACAAAGACAGTCGACTTGTCAGTTAGATTAGACGAGCATTTGAAAAAAATACGCAAGCTGAAAAGAGACATTAAGTTTTACCAAGAATATAAATCTGGGGTTAGATTGTTTTCGAAACTTACCATTTAAACTTACCAATGGCGGCCTCCTCCTCCTCCTCTTCCGGCTGGGATAAGGTGTTTGAATCGTCCTCTAGATGTCCTGATGTTCCAGCGAAAGTTCTTAAGACTAAGCCGAACCGAGTTTACGAGATTGATGACTTTATAACAGTCATTTTTACTACGTCCGAAGAGGAACGCAAACAAGTAATTTTGGATACTATTGGTTATGGCGAAATTTCTTTCTCTAGTGAGGAATTTGAAGAATTTTTAAGCACTTTTGATTGTTTCAATACCCATTGGGTAGATATATTTATGATAATTGGACAGTACACGCTAGTGTTTCATCGCAATGGTGAGAAGAGAAGTCTCAAGTTAGAAGATGCCACAACAGACAAGTATCTATTTCGATGGACCGAGAAGCTAATACACCTATTTGCAAAACATGTTTATGAATTGTATAAGATTAATATTGAATATTATACTGTTACTAAATAAATAGTCTAACGTTAATTTGTTTTTCTTTGTTCTAACTAAGGAAATAAAACACCAATATAAACACAAAAATTTATTAAAGTGTAAAAAAAGTGAAAAAAACACAAAATGTGACCGAACAGTGGTCTGTAAATAGAGTAAAATAATAAACAATAGAAAAATAAAAAAAGGTAAACTTTGGTAAAATAAGTTAAAAAAAAGCACAAAATCTGACCTAACAATGGTCTGTAAATAGTAAATATAAATATAACTAAAAAAAATAATATAAACAAACCAATATAAAAATCAAAAAAAATAGGGTAAACTTGGGTAAAATATACATATAAACAAATAATAGAAAACTAAAAAACTAGGGTAAACTTCGGTAAACTTAGGTAAAATATACATATAAAGTAAATAAATAGGGCAGACTAGGGTGAAATAAATTAATACAATAAATAGGGTAGAAATAAATGAATACAATAAATAATAAAATAAATAACATATATGCCTAATCGAATATCACAGCCTCTAAAGTCATACATTTAGCTACCAAAGGTGATTCAAGTAAAGTTAGCTGCCCGTGATCAGTCTTCGCTCATGAAATTTCCGATGATTCCTTATACTTTTTAATATCTCTATGACCCCAAGCAAGCGTGTTCTCCAAGTCGCCGGGAATAAGGTAACGCTTATCGTCCGCGTGTGATAGCGCTACCTTATTTTTAAGTTCGACATACATATCGTATAAATGCGAACGGAAAGTGTTCATCTGACGATGAATCTGAGTTCCTTCTACGTCAACCGCCTCCCTATAATCGTCCAGAGTTAGTTCGGATTGGGTGACGTAGTCAGGAACTCCCTTAGCTTTTTTGGTTAACTTTCCCTCCACATTTACACAATATGCCTTCGCCCCAGTACCGTAGAAATCCCAAATGATTTTTCCTGCATACTCATCTTTCATTTTGCCCAAAATTGACTGGTTTACAGGAACATCATGTGGATTTTCCTGTGAGAAATTAGACGTGTCGAATCTATCTAAATTTTGTGCCATATCGCTATAGAAATTTTCGGTTGTAATTTTCAAAACTAGGGAATCGGTGTCAGTGTAGAGTAATACCGCGTTGTTGCCGTATTTTGGCTTAATATACCCGTACAAAAAGTCATACATAATAGTCTTGGATATTTCCAAGATACTAAAACCCACGTAAATCGGTTTATTATATGTGACTTTTTGTTTTTTCATCTGGATAGCTACCAGGTTCTCGTTAAAAATAGTGCGATCTTTAAAATGAGGTTTTGAAATTAACGCTTCGGCTCCCAACCTTCTACCAATATTTTCCCAATGAGAAACAAGTTTAACATCTACCCCTTTCTCCACATTTTCCATTGTTTTCCCAAACACAGCGTTGTTCATAAGTTTAAAAAAGTCTTTCTCAAACTTATTTTGCGCTTGATTGCGCATCGCTGTGTTTAGGTCAATGTATTTCTTTAGCCACGGTGATTGGTCAAAAGATATAACGCGATGAATTTTGGTGAGCTTAAGCCCATAATCTAAAGCCTGACGCAAATTTTGGTAATGAATTATATATTTACTTTTAGGTTTAAAATTTGGAATTAATTTTTCAATGTCTTGGAATTTTGATTCTGGTGGAGCTATTGATTGTGGACAAAAGGGTAGTTCGTTGTGTAAATAATGCAACTGTTCGGGATATTCTAAATCTACCTCTAATACGTAGCCAGTTTTAGAATCATTCGCGACATTCATGTAATCTAAACTTTGAATTTCGGTCTCATCCAACCACTTAAAATTCCCCGTTGGTAAATATTGAGACATAGCCGCACCATAGAGGTTGGTAGCGTCCAAATACATGATGTAGGAAGTAGGTTTGGAAGCGTCATAATGAGGTATAAATTTATTGTTAGCAAAAGCTTTTCTAACACTACACTGACTGACCCCACCGCGAATACCGTGTTTAAAGAAGTGTACCATGTCTAGATCCGTCAGTAATTCCAAGGAAATTGATGTGGACTTGAGTGCAGCGTCCATCGCAAGAGAGGGCGCCGTGAAGTACTGCGCAGGATCTAGACCGTAAGTGTTAAGGCACACGTCTCTAAAACTTTCAAAAACATCTGTTAACAATAAAACGTCGGATTTTAAATAAATATCTGAATATTCGCCTAAAGTTTTACATTCAAATAAATTCCATACAGCCCAAGCACGCTTGTAATCCTCGTTACTGATATCTTCTTTTTTCAGTTGGTTATAAAAGTCTTTCTGTGATGGCAGTTTACTATCATTCAATTTCGCGAAACTATCCACGTAATTATATGGGAAGACACCCTTCTGTCGAATAAGCTGAAACTTATTTTCTTCCGCGAAATATTTTCTAACTTCTCGACATTGTTCTGGTTTTAAATTTTGACTAAGTTTATCGAGACTGCTGGCCATGAAACGAAAACTGTCGAGGAAGCGTAATTTTTAAAATACCTGATGTTGTTTACCATCTCTGTTCTCGATGTTATCCACCAAAACATGTTTAGTAAAGGAGATATACTTTTCCTTGTTTTGGGGGATAACATCCAACTTTTCTTCGTTGGAAGCCAATTCCTTAACAAACAGGTGGGAATCAAAGTTGGACATATTATGGAAAAATATGGGTATAAATTGTGGGATTTTGTAATTTAGGTTGCATACAGAGTGCGCGGGGCCTCGATAGGAGCCGTCTGTATGATTATGTTCGTGCACACGATCGTTTAACGCTACATCAAATGGCTTTTCGCAAATATGACACACCCTAGCTTCTTGATGCTCCCTCTCTTGTTCCACAGAAATAGGTGTCATGGTTACTACTTCCTTCATAAAGCGATTATAGATTGATTTACAATCAATCTCTAAGCGTTTTACGAATTCTTTGTTAGCATCCGGACCTCTATAACTTTGGTAAATCGAATGAGCATCGTCAAAGTCACATTTGATGTAGTAACCGAACGAATACGGAACATGTTTGTGCGTTCTCACCGTGTATGACGTATCGGGATCCTGCGCATTTTCGTCTGTATCCAGGGGCTCAAGGATCGTTTCGAAATCGGCATAAACAACAAAAGGTACTTTTAATTTTTTTTCAAAGTTTGTAAATTTCAAAATATTCTCGGGAATCTCTTCACCATATTTATTTTTTTTTAAATTTGTCGTAGGGACTTTAGCTAAAACGTGCCCGCAATCATGCTCCTGATGAGTCTTTAATTTTTGTTCTGAATAAAATTACGATAAACAACCGTCACATAAATACTTTGTACCACAGCGTGAGGATAATTGACTTGAGATCAGGCGCGATAAACTTCTTACTAAGCAGTAATGACTATTTCCATAGCCATCACTGATTACTAACAAATTTACGTGTCGCTCTCTATTACGAGATTTTGTAAAGTATAAGGGACCCACGACTTCAATAATATTTTTACCATTGTCAAAAACCCTTTCAAGTCCATAGACATTAATAGAAATATTATTGAGTCGCTCAAACTTAGCGATGTCGATAAGTTTAATCGGAAATTCTATACCTGTAAAGTCCAGTTCGTTCTCAAAAGGCAGATAGTTCGCGACTCTCTCTGCATGTTGAGTTCGATCCAAAGGATGTAAGGCAGCTAGGACTGACCACATGAAACATTTTTGATCCGTGTTCTGGATGTTCAGAACAGCTTTCTTTGCTTCAATCTCCTTTGGCAGCGGGATGTAGGAAGATGGTTTTAGAGGCTGGATTTTGTTGATGCCTAATTCTAAGTGGAGGAGTTGTTGGAGCGCCCACCCTGTAACAATAGAAATAGGTATTAGTAAGAAATATTGAAGTTTTAAAAAAAATTTGCAATAGTTTTACACTTACCACTATCCATTTCCATAAATTCTGAATACTTCCGGTCTAGGATAGTGCTGAACTGCTCAAACAGCTCCTCCAAGTCCGTAGCTCCATTCACCAGCTGGTATTTGGTGTTGAAGGACTTCACCTCCTCTGACTCGTTCGACTGCAGGAGGAAGCGGCCGAAAAGCTCCAGACCGACCTTCAGCTGTTCATACTTTGCGCAGATGTCTCCCACCAACTTGACTCTCTCTGCATGTTGAGTCCAATGAAGTGGATGTAAGGCAGCTAGGACTGACCACATGAAACACTTCTGATCCGTGTTTTGAATGTTCAGAACAGCTTTCTTTGCTTCAATCTCCTTTGGCAGCGGGATGTAGGAAGATGGCTTTAGAGGCTGGATCTTGTTGATGCCTAATTCTAAGTGCAGGAGTTGTTGGAGCGCCCATCCTGTAACAATAGAAATATTTTTTAGTAAGAAATATTCAACAGTTTTGAAAAATTTTTTGCACTAGTTTTACACTTACCACTATCCTTTTCCATAAATTCTGAATACGTCCGGTCTAGGATAGTACTGAACTGCTCAAACAGCTCCTCTAAGTCCGTAGCCCCATTCACCATCTGGTACTTGCTGTTAAAGGACTTCACCTCTGACGACTCGTTCGACTGCAGGAGGAAGCGGCCGAAAAGCTCCAGACCGACCTTCAGCTGTTCATACTTTGCGCAGAAGTCTCCCACCAACTTGACGAATTTTTGTTTTAGCTGTTGTAGATACTGCTTTACGTTGGTGGGATCCTGGCTTGAAGTCAGTCGGTACGTCGCAATTCGGCTCCTGAACGATGTTCTTATCAGCTCTACTCCTTCCTCCTCCTGCATCACGCAGCATTTCTCCCGATGTCCCAGGGTCCTGAGATGACCGCCCCATCGGTTCGCTGGGACATCTATCCGGCATGTTGTGCAATGCTGCGTGGACGATGTTGTGGGTTCTGAAAATCGGAAATAAATACTTAGCACCTAAGTTATATAAAGACAAATTTATTATTTCGATCATCAAAAATTTCAATTTTAACTACTCACCATCTGTCGAAACGAGTCTTGCTCTTTTCGCCATGGATGTCTGCGTGGTCTTCGCTGGTCTTTTGGGGGCCGGGTGCTTCTCCTTCTGGTGACGAAGAAGAGCCCCCTCCGACTTGAAAATCCCACTGCAGACGTCGCAGATCTTGACTGCTAAGCGGCAATCTCCATGACGTTTGAGGTGATCCTTGCTGGTGAATGCGCGGCTACAGAATTCGCACACAAACATTTTCTGGAAAATAAAATATTTTGACTGAGGAAAATGTTTCAGAACCCCTCACTAGTATACTACTACTACTATTATGTGATTCCGAGATGGGAGTGGAAACCGAACATACATCATCTTTCCCTACTCGCCGTTTGATTCATTTTTTTCTGGCACTAAATTTCCAGTTTTTTAGCATAACTTCAAGCAAAACTGCAGTTTATACATACCCGATAGAGAAATTATTTTTTAAAACACTATTACATGCATAAAGACTACTTCGTCCGGTTCTAGTTTCAAAGATTTATTGTTTGGGCGTTACGTCGCTCTACTTCTAAGGTAAATTAATATTTTAAAAATAATAAGTCCCTGCGTTTAAACAAAAAACAAATAGTGAAAAAAGAAATGTTTTGAACACTGTCAGCGACTTTAAAATTTTTTCAAACAATATTACATGTATGAAGACTACGAGTGCTTTGTTAGGTTCTAGTTTAAAAGATTTATTGTTTGGAAGCTATGCCACTCTACTGCTAAGGTAAAATATTTTAAAAAATATTTTAAAAATACTCAAAGTCACTACGTTTAAACAGCAAACAACTAATGAAAAAAGAAATGTTTTGAACACTGTCAGCGACTTTTAATTCTAAAAAGTATGTTTGATCTTAATCTATATAGTTTAAAAAATAAAAAAAGGGTTTCAGACAAAAATACTTTTCTATTACTCAATCCCGATTCTAATATTACTGTAAATAATTGAAGATTTCCATGCTGTTACTTAAACGCGAAATTAAAATCATAATTTTGTACACTAAAGTTGTAAGACAGGCACATAGACAGACTATTTTTGATTTTCCCTGACAAGACGGCATTCGATTGTAAGACAGACACGTCGACAGACTATTTTTTATTTTCCCTGACAAAACGGCACTAATATTCTTGTAAATATTCGACATTTCATTTTTGTTCATACATGCAGACTACAAAACTTTAAGCTAATATCAATCGGTACTTACCCAAAAATTTCACAGTACACTTCCTTCGCACAAAAAAAACAAAGAACAAAGAACACTCTGACTGGCTGGCAACGAACTTAATACACACACACGGAGCTTCAGACGTCGACTGTGCTTTGCAAATTGTCACATTCCCCCTTTTATGCTTTCCCTTATCAGCCGAAAACTGACGCAGTTTGCTGCTTAAAATAAAGTTAATAATTTCTAATTGTGTGTTTTATTTATCAGTATCAGGTTCCTAATTTGCAATTCTTTCCGCTATTACCACGTTCGAACCAGCCTTATCACCGGAAATGTTAACCGCAACTTCCTGAGTTACACACGGCACTAATACATATTTTTTGCTGTTATTATTCACTTAAATAATATTAATACATTCTATTTCTTCAAAAATTTTAAAATCTTAATTTTTACCGATCGGTTCTACGTACATATTTGCTTCTATTTAAACTCACATACCGACTGTTATTTTACAAGTAAATAGCTTTTTCAACTAATTAATATTCTCCTGATAAGGACGGAAGTTGCGAAGGCTGACGGCTTCCGACGTTCTTATCGCTGTATATTCCTTTCTATTGCCACTAAAACACATGTAAATACGTTTTGATTTCCTTGCAAACAATTTCAAACTAAATCATTAATTTTCTTTAATTGTTAATGCCCTTTCCTCTCGGAATTAAGAAACCCTAATAGCGCTATTACTTTATTTCAATTTTTCTCTTTTCTTTGATACCCATCATGAATTTTATCATATTCGAGCCCCCTTTTCATCAACCGGGAGTTCTACCGTCGACTGTTTAAACAGAGCTGTTTAAACAGGGGTGTTTAAACAACCCTGTTTAAACAGCGGTGTTTTTAACAGGGTAGTTTAAACAGGGCTGTTTGAACAGGGCTGTTTAAACAAGGGTGTTTAAACAACTCAGTTTAAACATTGGCGATTTTAACGTGGGTTGTTTAGTTGTTATTAACTTAAATAAAATTCCTAAATTATATCTTTCATCGAAAATTAACTATACAGGGTGATGTAAAAATTTTGAGATCTAATTTTTACTAGTTCCAATGACCTGATACATATTTTTCTATTACTAAATCCCCTAATATTCATAACTTATATAATTAATCCAAAATTTGCTATACAGGGTGATGTAAAAATTTGAAATCTAATTTTTTCCTCAAAGTCGAGATTTTTGAACAATAATTTCACTAATCGAATGATCTCATCATCTACTATCCTACATCCAAATTTCAACTCTCCAACCTGAGCCATTAGAGCGCTAATAGCAAAAAACTGTATCTCCGGAACCAAAGGGCCGATCGACGCCATTCTTTTTTTAAACGCTTTCGGACACCGCCCTGAACACGTGACATATGCTGAATTTTTTTTTGACGTTTAACACGTGACTGGTGACAGTTGACATATCTTAAATGACAGGTGACAGCTGCCATATTTTTTTTAACAATGTCCGACGTCATCCTGAACCCGTTCCCTCTGCTAGTTTTTACTTTTACCCTTTGGCGAGCGAGCGGCGACCAGTGACAGGTGACAGTTGACAGGTGACAAGTGACATTTCTCTTGCTGATGGAAGCCCTACTAACGTAGACTTCGACGACCTACTTCAAATTCGCCCCCTTTATTAGCACGGCCGACGTTCGAATTTTTTTATTGTCCTTACCCACTTAGCGGTATTCTAACGGGAGCTCGACTGGTTCGGTGGTAATGCATTGGACCGTCACACGGATGGCTCGGGTTCTAATCCCACCGATGGCAGGACTTTTTTCAGATTTATACTTATGTAGCAGATGGATCGTTGCAGATTTTAGGTTTGGAATAGTTGGATCAGGTTCTTAGGGATTTAGGAGTGACAGCTGATTGGTGAAAGGTGACATCTCAAGTAGTTAATGCCTAAGTAGTTAGCTTCCTAGGTAGCCAAGTCCAAAGTAGCTGGAGTAGAAGAGTGTGACAGTAGACAGTTGACAGATGACGTATGACATATGACATATGACAGATGACCTCTGACAGATGACAGTTGACAGATGACAGATGACGTATGCGCGCGCAGATTGGGTTTGATGCTGACGCATGCGGTATGGTTGGGTTTGATATGACGTCATAGATCTCAAGATAAGATCCACCCGGGTGGCGGGTGGGGCACAACATATCAGTGACAACTACTAAAACCAATTTCCAAAAATCAGCAGGGTCACGTAAATCTGGAAAGTCAAGCTGAACATACTTATAGATCTTACCATCAGTAACTCTCCAACGAGGAAAATTTAATGGATTGTTCACAATACGCTGTGCAAGGTCAATATACCACTTATCCTGTACTTCTTGTAGATCTATGTTAAAAATCTCCAGGGCATCACAAGATTCAGTCACACTACGGCTCAAAGCATCTGCAACAACATTATCTCGCCCTTTGCGATGAATGACCTTATAGTCAAACTGCTGCAATCTTAATGCCCAACGACCTAATCTACCCTGAGGATTCTTAAGATTATCCAACCATAGAAGGCTATAATGATCACAAACCAATGAAAATTTTGCACCTTCTAAATAACATCTTAATTTTTCAATTGCAAAAAGCACTGCCAAAAGTTCCCTTTGTGTAGCTGAATATACTCTTTCTTGTCGAGTTAAACTACGCGATATGTAACATACCACATGTTCTCTACCATCATAGACCTGATATAATACTGCTGCTACCCCATAATTATTTGCATCTGTTTGGAGAATAAATTCATGTTCAACATTTGGACATGTCAGAATGGGTGCAGAAACTAAAACGTTTTTAATTTTTTGAAAAGCTTCATCGCAGTCATCATTCCAAGAAAATTTTGCTCCCTTACGCAACAAACTAGTAAAAGGTGAAATTAAATCCGAAAAATTAGGAACAAAACGTCGGTACCATGATAACATACCTATGATTCTACGTACTTCTGTAACTGTTCTCGGTGATGGAATCCGTGTAATTGCTTCTATCTTAGCAGGATCTACAGAAATACCATGTCGATTGACTACATATCCTAAATATCTTAATTCAGCACGACAAAATTTAGTTTTTTCCTTATTTAAAGTTAAACCAGCTTTATCTAACCTATCAAAAACAATCTGTAAAATTTCTATGTGTTTGTCGAAGTCCGGAGAAACAACAATGATATCATCTAAGTAGCAAAAAACATATGGTTGTAAATCAGCACCTAAAATTGTATCGATAAGCCTTTGAAAAGTAGCTGGAGCGTTATGCAAACCAAAAGGTAACCTACGAAATTGAAACAAACCACGCCCTGGAACTGTAAAAGCTGTATACTGTTTACTATCTTCCTCCAGTTCAACCTGCCAATATGCACTTTGTAAATCTAACGAACTTAGGTAACGAGCACCTCCAAGTTTGTCCAGAATAGCTGAAATGTAAGGCAATGGATACGCGTCCTTCCTAGAAACGGCGTTCAGCTTTCTGAAATCTACTACAAATCTCTTCTCTCCTTCGTCCTTTAGTACTAGTAGCACTGGAGATGACCAAGCAGAAGTTGAGGGTTCGATAACACCAGTAGCTAACATCTTATCTACCTCTTCGTCAATAAGTTTTTGTTTAAAAGGAGAAACGGGATAATACCTTTGCTTAATAGGCTCACTATCTGTAAAAATTTTATGTTTAACCATGGACGTACACCCTAAACGATCGCCAATTTTATCAAAATAAATTGAAACTACTTTCTTTAATCTTTCCAGCTGTTCATCGGTTAAGTCTGCATCAAGGATGTCTCAGAATTAACTAAAGGCTCTGATGAAAAATGCCACTCTCACTAGCACGCTTGACGGTGACTATACCCCCTGCACGAAAAATCCAACTGTGCCCCTACAGGGTACAGTCACAAGTACCAGCACTGGGTCAGCTTAGCTACCCTAGCACCGATAGGTCCACTAGGCCAAAACGCTGCTAGAATCCACCTCCCTCTAATACCCGACGAAAATAAATGCTTCCCCTGTATGTACACTTAAAACTTAAGACCAAGTAAAAATGTAGTTACTTGACTACACGTATCGATTCCAATATTTAAATTTAGTTACAGGAAAATTTTATAAAATACCAAAAATTAAATGTCCAGCTTGGACTAACGAGGCCTGGTAGTACGCATGCGTGTTGTCGACAATCCGCCCACGTTTACAGTCACCGGGACTTTACATTTGTTCGAACGCACAAGAGAAAAGGTTATTAACAAGGTAAACCATAATGCTTATATTATTATAGCAAATCAAGTGTCTGAAGGACTCCACCAGTAAAGTTCATAACATTGATTCCCCAATAAGGCTTTCCAAAATAAAAGGACCTCTATGAGGTACAATCAGTATCATATCAGATAATTTAAAAATAGGGAAACATTGCCCCTTGGCAAGGATCGATGTCGTTAACCCCACGGGTAGGTAAAATTTTAAAGCTGCACTTAGCTGTCTGCAACCATCGGAGTTGCCTCTCGGTGCGTTGAAACCATGAAGAAGGTTCTCAAGTTCCCTGCAGAACCTTGTTGTCCCGACGTGGACAGGATATAGCAGATTGTTCCAAAAAACTGACAACTACAGAGTCCCAAGGTCATTCAAAGTCATGTCAAAACTTTCCAATGGAATTTTAGGCTCTAAAATACCAGCCCCGATGTCCAGTCCATAAATTCAGGTACTTTAACCCAAACGTAAGACATTTGATCCAAAATTAGGTAGTTACAATTTGGTTCAAGCCAAAAACTTTATCTAATCAAAAAAATTTAGGCCCTTCCAAAAAAACTTAGTCCATCCTAAAAACCCTACAAAAGAAATACCCTATATAAGTAAAATCCTTTCATACTAGAACTACTTAAATTAATTTTGAATTTACAAATTTACAACCCTAAATCTTATCTAATTTTCGCTTACCTTAAATTAATAAGGGTTTGCACCGCAGAGAAAAACACATATTTAACGGCATCTTGGCCAGGGAATGTATACCATCAAAAAACTACTAAAAACATTCCAAAGGGGATGTTCCCAAAAATTATATTTGCCCATGTGGCATTTTCCAAAAGAAATTTATCTCGGTTTAATCCCCATATGCTTCCCTATCGACGGCCAACAAAGGAAAGGGACACGTCATCTCCGCCCAAGCTCCAATATCCACCAAATGACGGTTCCTTCTACAGCAGGACCAACTTCAAACTAAAAAAAACCAAAATCCCTAAGAATCTACGCCAATTCGACAAATCGCAATACAAAGTTGACCCTTTTTCTTATCAAAAGCTGGTCGTCTAGGCCGCCAGAATACGGCTTATGATCCTCAGCCTAGAAATCTAAAAAGAAGAATGTCAGCGTCCTGACATTTGCCCTATATGTTAAACAGCTAGCTGTCACATTTCATGATAATAATAAAGCAATTTCAAAACCAAAAAGATCCAATCCAAGTTCAAAACCCATGGATCCAATTATCAAGTCTCTACGACTAGCAATATATCAAGAAATTGTCATAAAAATATACTACCCAAAACACGGAAAATAATAATGAAGAAACCACTCGAACACACATCGAGCCATATATTTGTCTTTTACTCTTAGCGAGGCTTTACAGAAGGTATAAGGTATTATTTATTTAATTAATTGCTTATTAAGATCTCCAAAAATTCCACAATAAAAATATTTACTTAAAATAATGAAGTCTAAAACTGAAATTTTGTTACTAATTATTTATTACATCGTGTTGCTATTTTCTACCCATAACAAGCATACGCGAAGTTGCCGCGATGCCGCGTTTAATTTCTTGACCGTTGTTTGTTGACAGTTTTAGTTTATCCAAGATTTACTTACATTAATTTTATTTGTGTTTTGTGTCTTTTTGGAACTTTAAACTTTTAACTTGCATTTAAAAACTGTTCTTCTTAAAACAACCATAGTGTTGTAGTTGTCTGAGTCCTGTTTGTGAAATGCCGAAGCAGTTAAACAGCCGCTGCCAATAGTTAGTAGCATCAGCATCTGTGATACGCTATTTTAAACAAGAATGACCCATTTCTACCCTTAATAGCTGTTAGAGAAGTGACTTTAATATAATAATAAAAAATTTAGTAATAAAAAAAAATAGATAAATAAATAAACCGGCACGAAAATATTTAGTAGATAACTTAGCAGAACAATATGGCCACATAGTTTTACGTCTTCCCCCATACCATTGCATTTTTAACCCAATCGAACTTAAATGGGGAATTGCAAAATCTTACTACAACAAACACGTGAGTAGAGATGGTAAAACAGAACAAGACTAAACATGTGGCGTAAGGCACTGCAAACTGTTACTCCTGAGATATGGAAGAATTCACATACAGAAAAAACAATAATAAAATTGAATGACAGAGAGCACATACTTGATCGACAAGAAGTTCTCCCCTTGATAATTAATACTGGGAATGATATCAGTGATTCCAGCACTTACGATTCAGAATCTGATTAACGTAGACAACATTTGACGTAGACATTAACCACTATTATATAGTTAGCTATAAAGTGATAGTTATAAAATTTATGTTGATGCACAAAAACTGCACTACACTATTTGTTGCTGAATAGTGCTTGTGAGAATTTTTTTTTATTTTTTAATGTATAGTAAAAAATAAATAAAATTCAGTGTAATTTTTTTCTACCATTTTGTCCTTCCATTTAAAAGTTATCTTTACTTAAGCCGGCCACAGACACAGAAAGATGTACGCGTGCATAAACGCGCGTGCAACAACGCTCGTGTATGGTATGAATGTGGCACGCGCACGCACGATAAAAAATTCGTCGTTTCATACCCACACACGGACATTGATGAACGTGCGTTGATGCACTCCTGCATCTCCTTGCGTCTGTGACCGATTTTTCATATTATTTTTCGTACTCTTTTTTGAACTTTTTTAGTTTTTTTATCTTCTGACAGCCCACGAAGACCGAAGTCTAAGTACAAACACATCCAGAGCTTTAAACATCCGTTGGGATTTCACCAGCCCTTTAAGAGGATGTGTGGGGTGGTACCACCTCGGTCGAGTAGGAATTCCTCTACCACCTTCCAACAGTTAACAATCACAAAATATCCATGGTCGAAGCGGGATTCGAACCCGCGCCTCTCGGTTGCATAGCTGGCGCCATACCAGCTC
The DNA here is from genome assembly GCA_963971165.1 of Philopedon plagiatum. NCBI lineage: Eukaryota > Metazoa > Arthropoda > Insecta > Coleoptera > Curculionidae > Philopedon > Philopedon plagiatum. The sequence continues at coordinate 61,318,043 of OZ020191.1, forward strand.
GGACATGCATATTTATACACTAATCAATGTATTTTACAACGATATAAACTTTTAAAGATATTCTACATATGTTATGTTATAATGTTAAAAGATAAGTCATCTAACAAAAAATAAATGAGGGAATATTTCAAAAAAGTCACCCATGTGCTAGTTAAATTATTTCTCAATATTCGATAATTTTATAACAACTTAGCAACAGTGTCCTCTGAAACTTAAACACGTGTTTGATGACGTCCATCGGTTTTTATTTTGTACGAACTATAAAGACATTGGTGCAGCTTTCAACTAATAAAAACAAAATTAAATTGCCAAGAGTAGTTCAGATTCCTAAATCCGGTGGAATATTACCCCATGATACCGATTTTGGTAGGTTTAGTGCCTTACGGGCCTGAAGAGGGGGTGCTGACGGTATTACAAAAGCAGTAAACGATGCACGAGCTGCAAAACAACAATTAGAAGAAAATAAACGTCACAATCGCACCATGGAAACTCGGACCATGGGAAAGGTTCTCTATTTAAAACCGTATAAAACTGGATTGTCTTTTTTAAGACCGACAACAAAAAAGACAATAACAATGTCCCTAACGAACAAGAAGAAACCAACAAAAAGGAAAAATACCATTAACATAACATCAGTAGTTCTACCTGGACGTGCTCTTTCTAATTTGGATCCAGAAAATTATAGAAAAAGTTAAAATACCCCATTTTCGAGGAGTTTTTATGAAGAACATCCTTCCGCAAAGAATTCGTAAATATGAAACAGAAATTATTAATTTGGACAATTCTTCCGGACCCGGCACACACTGGATAGCTTACAAGAAATATAAAAATATTTACTAATTTGATAATTTTGGAAATTTAAGACCACCATTGGAAATTCCAATTTATTTTAACTCAAGTGGTATTTGTAACATTTTTTATTACCATACATCTTATCAATCATATAATTCTGTAATCTGTGGTCATTTATGTTTAGAATTTTTATATTATTATCAACCTGTTTTGTAATTAAATAAATACATGTTTTATAATATTTTCTTTATTCTATTGTGAGTCTTTGTCTAACTAAGGTTCAGCAGAGAAGAAAGAAAAACAATATGTCCTACACGTCTACCATATCAGGCAGAGTCAAGCCTGATATCGAAAATATATCCACCTATAATATTAAGTGAAAACGAAGAATACGTTTTAGGATTGATAAAATTCGAATGCTACAATTATATTCCTAATGTAGACAAATCGAATAATGTATTCTATTGTGGTAATAATAATAATCAAAACGTTTAATTACCAGAAGGCTCTTATGAAATTGATGATATATCAAAATATTTAAATACATATTTTATATATCAGTTTCAAGACAACACTAACACTCCTGTAATAATAAACTTAGAACAGGAAGAAATCAACAGTAATTATATACAATATGGCATTGAACCACAGCAAAACCCAAAAGTGAAACTTATATTACGTGCCAATCCTAATACGTTAAAATGTGAAATTATATTTTACAAAGAAATATTCAATTGGTAGCCTATTTGGATTTTCCAATAAAGTACTGGAACCCAATATTTTACATATTTCTGAACATCCTGTTGATATATTCAAGATTAATTGTATAACAATACAATGTAATATAGTGTCGAATTCATATAGTAATGGACAACCACATCGCATGATGTATACATATGTTCTATCCTAATTCATCCCCAGGCTTTAAAATGAACGAAACACCCTCCAATGTAATTTATTTACCAAAAAATACGCACTATATCGATGAAATAATGCTTAAAATAACCAATCAAGATGCTCAGTTGGTTAATTTCCGAGAACTTGTCACGATAAGATTACACTTAAAAAAATCATTTTCGAAAAAAACTAAAAAAATATTTAATGTTTTTTATATAATCATAATTCCTTTGATTTACCTGACATAAATCTGTCATATCGTTATTATCACTATAAAACCCGTAAGATGGGTAAAAAATTATTCAGTACAAAGAAGCAACTTAATTAACTATCATCGAGAAATAAAAAGTTTTTAACCTATTTAGGACTTAAACTAAAAGGGAAAAAACACAACAACAAAATTAGTAAATTGAAAAGTTCTCAGTTTAATTTGAATTAATTATGTGCGTAAATTTTTAAGATTCCGTAATAATAAAGAAAAAAACATGAGCTATAATATATTAAAAGTAAATGAAAACGCCATACAGGATACATCAATACATCAACCGTATACATCAACAACTTTTAATAATAATGACGAAATAAGAATCCCTATACAGACATAGGACCTGTATACTTTACCTAGTCAAAGTTTTTTATATATCGAAGGTCAACTAATTAAAAGTGATGACTCCTATAGTAACAAAATCCAATTCGTAAACAATGGAATTATGCATATTTTTGATGAAATTCGTTACGAGCTAGGAGGAGTGATTTATTGATCGAGTCCGAAATCCTGGAATAAGAACAATGAAGGGATACGTATCGCTTACACAAACTGAAAGTGATACAATATTGAAAAATGCCGGATGGGATCCTGACGGAATACTCCACTGTTGGATTCCAAGGGTAATTTTAATGTTTGCATCCCCTTAAAAATGGTACTGGGTTTTGCTGAAGATTTCAATAAAATCATAATGAATCTCCATCAAGTGTTAATACGAAGCAATAGCGATCTTAATAGTATGAAACAAATTAGTGACCTTAAGGAGTTGTATAAAGTAACGCTTACTAAAGTGTTATGGAAAATGCCTCATGTAACAGTTAATGACAATCAAAAATTACGATTATTCAAAAAATTTGAAAGCAATCATGAACTATTTATTGCTTTCAGAAGCTGGGAATTACATGAGTATCCGCAATTACAAGAGACTAATCACTCGTGGGCGGCCAAATCTTTTAATAGAGTGGAAAAACTTCGTTCTTTGCTCATTGGGTTTCAAACAAACAAAAAAAATAAAATAGACCAAGACATGAGCACTTTTGATCATTGTAACCTAACAAACCTGAAAATATATTTGTACTCTGAAGTATTTCCGTATGACAATCTAAATTTAAATTTAGACAATAACAAATATGCACAATTTCAAAATTCGCAATATTACAAACAGTACACGGATCCCTGTTATGATCCTATAAATTTTGTAAACCTGTAACAGTTGTGGATTTTTCGCGACAAATTGAAGACATACTGAAAGGAGGAGCAGTTGATATTCGAATAGAATTTGAGACTGATAAAAAATTAAAAAGGCTACTTACTGTCTATTGTTTAATCTTACATGATCGATTAGTCAAATACAATCAACTAACAAGTACAGTAAAAATTGTTTGAAAATAAATTTTAAAAAATGTATATTATAGATGTTTAAGGTTTTCAATATAAAAATAGTGATTTTATTTGTAAAGAAATCTCTATAATTAATATTCAAAATGGAGAAGATTTTCATCAACACATTAACTTACCGTATACACTACACTGACTTAACAACACCTGCAACAGTTGTGGATTTCTCGCGAAAAAGTGAAGACATACTGAAAGGAGAAGCAGTGGATATTCGAATAGAATTTGAGACTGATAAAAAATTAAAAAGGCTACTACTGTCTATTGTTTAATCTTACATGATCGATTAGTCAAATATAATCCACTAACAAGTACAGTAAAAATGGTTTGAAAATAAATTTTAAAAAATGTAGATTATAGATGTTTAAGGTTATCAATATAAAAGTAGTCACTTTATTTGTAAAGAAATCTCTATAATTAATATTCAAAATGGAAAAGTTTTGCATCAACACATTAACTTACCGTATCCACTACACTGACTTAACAACACCTTACTTAATCATATAGAATGGACCACAAATAATGTAACTAAACTGTCGTGGAATGATTATAACGCTAAGAAATATTTACCTTGTGAAAATATATCTTTAACTATTAAAAATATTGTACAAGATAAACCGATCTTCGTTAAAGGTTTAGAGAAAAAAGTATGGTTAAATAAATTAATTCCTAATGAAATTATTGATTTGTTAGGATTAGGTTGTCCAAATTTTGCAACATTAAAATATTTAAACTGTAAAAATTATAAATGTAATAGGCATTGTTATTGCGTTAGTTTAGGATGTGATAGAGAATATATTTTGCTAAGAAAATGGAAAAAATAAGTAAAGTTTATAATATTGTTTTTTACATATTGTGAATATATTTTTTAATTTTAAATATTAATATCGTTTTTTTAATACCTATCAATCATTCTCGTTTAGTAAGACACAATTTGCTTAACACCATTTTATTAAATAATAAATTGAGTAAGCACATGTATCGTATTTTTTCCTTAATTTCATTTTACTAACATGTAAAATGAATAAGGAAAATATCGGAGAACATTTTAGTAAGTGTTATATCTATTAACCAATTAAAAATTATGCTATTGAAAATCTAACCTCATATTTTTTGTCGAAATATACAAAATATAGTTAGTATAAAATTTTATTATAAATCAGTAATACTTAATACATTTTATAAGATACACATATTTTAGGAGGAAAAGAATTTTTGTTTGATTGGGTATGTAGAAAGTCATCGTCATCTTCATCAATTTGAACAGTATCAGGAACATCATTAGCACTAGCAGGCCCTAGTAATTGTTTTAAGTCAGCAGCATCAATTTTCTTTCTTTTGGATAGTTGTTCTTCAATTACTTCAATGCCCTCTTCCAAGTTAAATGTGGATTTTTGACAGCTTTCAAACAATAAAATTTGTTCGTCATTCTTCAATCGGACTCTAAAGTACTGAACTGGAAGGTTACCAAATTTACGTATTAAAATGGTAGTTCTCGGCGAGTAGGATAAAGAATAAATAATGTCCCCCTTTAAACTTATTTCTTTACCATATCTAAAAAAAAATGATAAAAAAATTGTTTTGTTTCAAAAGTAAGTATCTTTTTTATTAAACTATTAAAATAAGACTAAAAATTATATATATTTTTTTACTTAACTATTGAAAAACTCCAAAATCCAAAATTTGGAGGAAAACAAATCTCAAAACTTCAAAAAACATAAAATAATAATAAATTTTTCTTTGATGAAACTATTAAAATAAGATTTAAAAAAATATTTTTTTTATTTAACTATTAAAATTCTAAATCCTTAAATTTGGAGAAATAAAACAAACAAATCTCGAAATTTTAAAAAAACATAAGAGAATGATTATTGTTTTTCAAATCATTGAAATTTCAAAAATTAATTATCTTTTTTGGGAACTATATTACTTGTATTTTATAAAATATTTTAATAAATTAAATACTTATTGAAAAATTTGCTTCATAACCACCAATGCCATATTTAAAGGAACATTTACTTTATCTTTAACTAAAATAATAATGGTGGACGGTACGGTAGTATACATATTTTCTTCCTTATATACTAATAGAGGTACATAATTTGAATTAATTTGTAGTGGAATGTTGAGCAAGTAATTTCTCTGTTTTATGAGTATGCCAAACTTGATGTATCTCACTTAGAATTGACACTCTCATTAGTGGACAATAACATTAATTTTCGGTTTCCTTGTAACACCATGAACACTGATAGTTCCCTTTTAAATGTTGATGTATCAATAAACATTCAGATGGACATATAAAAAAATATGATTTTGTCTAATATTGCGTTAAAATGGTCTTCACAATAGCACGACTGACAAATAATGGATGTTAATTATTTGTTTGAATTTTCCACAAGAAACTTATGATAAACCAAATAAACTGTATTGCATTTGGTCTCATTGTCACTCTTTATGTATAACTCATTAACATTCATTGGAAAAAAGTTTGTTCTTTTGACCATTTCACAACATCTCGACAATCCGTTTGATATTCCATATAGAAAATTGGAAATATATTCTATATTAGGATCATTAACAATTCTATCCATAGAGTTTAACAAATAATGACTCCAATGGTCATCTTGATTACCTTCATTTTCTTGTTCTTTTTCTTCTTGTATCGGTTGATCTTGTAGTTCCTCAGATATTGTTACATTATTTATTGTTGACGCACCAATATCTTTTCTAACTTCCACACAAGTTAAATTTTTTTCAAATTCAACATATTTTGGAAAACTGGAAGTTCCTGTAGAATACATTACTTCTATACCGATACTGGAGTCCTTTTCAACTTCAAAGTCGATATAATTAATGCGCAAATTCGGCTGTTACAATATCAATTGTATTATACTTAAATTTTTTAACCTCACTACCAGTATTTACATTTCCTTCACACTCTTCGTCTTCTGTCACATAAACACGTTTTATTAAATCTTCTGACGACATTTTTCGTTTTTTTTTGTTCTTTAACTACCTATAACACTTACTAAAATCTTAACTAAAACGACAGTCTCTTCTATTTTTATATTAAAAATCCCTCTTACCTACCTGTACATTATTCATAGAAATAATTGCATCCTTATTACTTAACAAAAGAAAAACCATAATACTTAGTACAAAAGATCATAAAAATATGATGCATAAAACAAGTGTATCCAATTAAGAAACAAAAGCATTTCCCCTAATTGCCACTCAACTAATTGACATTAATTTGTATGAGTAAAGTGCAGCCAATTATTTATTCAAATAAGTAACAAAGAAGTGTTAAAATAATATACATAAATCGTGTATGCAATTAGAAAATATATTTCCTTAAGTACCTCTTAACTTGTGAAAAATCCACTGATTCAGCATACTAATTATTAATATGTACGAACAATGTGTATCCAATTAGTTATTCAAATACGCAGTAAAGAATTGATAAAATTATATGCTTGAACGAGACATCCAATTAGTAATATTTACATATGTAGAATACTCACTGTCTTCTTAATTATTCCATGATATGACGCTATAAGTGTTTTATTTTAAATCTTTGTCATGAAGTGTATGCAATTAAGTAAATTTCACATATAACTGCATCTGACCTATTAGTCAATATATCTTCTAAGAATTAAAATGCGCAAAAAAGTTGTTGAAATAGGTAGTATAAACAAGTGCATCCTGTTACCTATTTTCCCATTAATTCTTTAATGATCTAACATGATAAGTGTTTTCTTAAGTGGATGCATTCAATTAAATAAATTTACATACATACCTTATTTAAATAAGTATTTCGTTAATTTATATGAGCAAAATGCATCTAATAAGTTATTTTAAAACTACAGGGTTTTTCTTTTACCATTTCCAGGTACAATAATAACACATCATTTATTATATTTTGCTTGAGGGGATAGAAATAAAATATATAATCACATGTTTTTACAAAAGGTAATCCAGTTATATGATAATTTAATAGCATACGTATATACTGAGTAATCAAGTAAAGGTCAGTTCACAAACGTTAGATCACCTAGTGAGTTCAGTTCTTAGTAAACTTGAGCAGGTAAAACGCTTAATTAAAACAAAAGATGAAGATTTTGGATAAAATATTTGAATAGAACAATTAAAAAAGAAACTTAAATGTATTGGATGTTTGGCGAAAATGGAATCAAGTTTAGCAATTTTGAAACACTATAAGGAAATTTTTAAAAATAAAAAACAACAATCTTATAGTAATTCTGTTAACTTTAAAAATATAACTGAACATATGGCAACTTCTTGAATCATATTTTCAGGGAAGGATAAGGACCGGTATTATTACAAATTTAAATACAAAAGATCCCAAAATTTTTTCTAAATAAAGCATATAAAAGTTTTTTAATCAAAATAAAAAAAATAAATAAAAAAATCTATGTGAAAGTTAATGTTATTTTTTCGGCAATATTTGTGAAGCCTCAAAACCTTCAAACTGATATAAAACATTTTTCTACAAAAAATGAAATAATCGATGAAAATACAAATTTAAAACATTGGTTTACAGACAATGTAAAAATAAAATATTACTAAAACTTGAAGACTTTCGAGAAAAAGATTCCGGATATGCTCTATATGAAATTTTACATTTAAAAGTAAATATTAATAATTTTACACCCATAACCTCAGGTACTTACACTTACATTAATTTACCTGAACGTTATAAAAAGCCCCAAGGAATCTGTTACTTCTTTTTGTTCAAAGGACCATCCGTTTATTTAGCTTTATTTTCGCTTTATTTTTGCTATAAAAACTTTACAATTACAAGATAAAAATACTTCATTCTTCGATGACTTTTCTTGACTTCTTTTTTTTTTCGTTTCCCTGGATATAAATCTTCATGGGCGCAACATTTAGTAAAATTAACATAAAATCCTACATATGCCGCCGCCGTTGAAAAGTGTACTTTTCAAAAATTATACATAAATAACAGTATCAACAAAAAAATTAACAATTACAAAATTAAATGGTAATATTATGTCAAAATGCTATTCTTCGTTGTTCACTGGCAGCAAACAAATTTTTGACAGTGACCGTTTCAGCACAGTTCCGAACAGTGCCGAGCGAACAGTTTGGCTTCCGGGGCGGGCATAGCACCACCTTGCTAATTGCTAAGGTGGTGCAAGATGCACTAAATAAAATAAACATACAACAAAACACGGTGTTGTTAGCCCTGGATGTCAGAAGGGCGTTCGACACTGTTTGGTTTAACGGTCTACTGTATAAGCTGATAACAACGCACAATTTCCCGTTGTACCTCGTAACGTTGATACACTCATACATTAATGGAAGAGCTTTCAAAGTGAGAGTGGAGAACTCGCTGTCATCCGTTAAGCAAATACATGCAGGGGTCCCACAGGGCACCGTCCTCTCTCCGAAATTGTTTAACTTATATACTTCCGACATTCCCCATTATCCCTCCACCAACTTGGCCATGTTTGCTGATGACGTGCTGGTTTACGCCAGCTCGTTCTACGCAGGCGGGGCCAAGTCACACATTAAATACCATCGACAACGTCTCATCCCGTGGTATGAGAAGTGGAAGATGGAGATCAACGAAGCCAAATGTGAGTGCTTAGTACTCACAAGGAAACGCACAAACAACGTAATCCATGTCCCCATTCAGATAAACAACGCCCCGATACTGCCAGCTAAAAAGCTCAAGTATCTGGGCGTTGTTATTGACGAAAAACTCCGTTTTGTTGACCACATCTCCTATGTACTCCAAAAATCCTTCCTTGCAATGAAAGGCCTCTACTCCATTTTATCACCCAAGTCCTCTCTATCCCAACAAAACAAATTGGTAGTCTACAATCAGATTGTTAAACCTGTCATAACTTATGCTGCGCCAGTTTGGTGTAGCATATCTGATTTTCAAATGGGAAGGTTACAGCGTTTCCAAAATGTCGCACTAAGATGCGCTACATCTGCCGGACGCGCCACGGTGATCGGCGAACTTCACCGGCTCGCTGGCACCGTTATGCTAAGAGAGCAAATATGTAGCGCATCGGACAAGTTTTATAGATCAAAAATCGATGCCTCGCCTCTTACCAGAGATCTAACGCGAGTTAGGCAAGGAGACGCTGTGACCCATAAACCCATATACCATAGGCTACCGATTTATACCGAAAATTACGCTCCTAATCCCTAAAATACGTTGTTTGTGATGATGGCATCTTCTACCTCTCCGACCAAATCCTGAAACCAACTAAATCCTAAACATCCTAGCTTAGCCTTTATACCAAATCCAAGTCCACTAACAAGTCCCGCCCACTTCCCATACAGACATACGATTGGTTGTCCAATTCCCTATATAAGAATAAAATCCTCCTAGAATCACCACATTGCGGTAGGGAAGCAAACAGTCAATACTGCAAATATGTAAATATTGTAAATACTAATTTTGAATGAATGTAGTGTACATAAAGAATAAATGCGAATGAATGAATGAACGAACGAAAACACTGTAAATATTTAAGTATGGCTGAAATGTACACAAGAACGAAAGGATAAGAATGAATGGATGAGTAAATGGAAACTGTATATATTGTAAATAGAACTGTAAATAGCAACTCCGGATCGTCACGATCATATGTAAATATGTATATATGTACATAAACAAAAATCTTTCAAGCTGGTTTTTTTCATTGCTTTTTCCAGCAATCTTACCCCCCCCCCCAAACTTTATCATTATAATTATTTTACCAACGCTCTTCAAGCTCTAGTAGCATATCAACTCTCACTGACTCTGTAAGCTATTTGCGGAAAGAGTCCTCTATTTCCCCCATCTCCACGTCACCGTGGCTACCATCAGCCCCGGCCGCACCCTGGTCGCGTTGCCGCGTTGGACTTCCCTTGAATGGGGGTCGTAATGTGTGCTATGTAAATGTGTACACGTTAGACATGTACACATTAATTAAGTAACTAGGTGATATGTAACCATATTATTAAATTAATAAATATGTTTCAAAGTAAGAGTTCGAAACCGGTATGCAGGTAACGACATCCTAACTAAAGAAAAAGCTTCCTTCTTCCTGGTAGTTTCTTGCAGTCAAACCAAGTATTTTGTTGTCTAACAGTGTTAGTCAAAATACGGCAAATTTTGGTATGTAATCCAGCGCTCGGAGGGGCATATAGCCCGGAGAATAGCTGTTTTACCATGATTTGTTCAAACCCTTATAGTATAAGGAATTTTCAGGTGGTTTAGAGAAATTATTCTCAATTTTACGTATTTAATTAAATATTAATTGAAATTCCTTACTATCAGATCAAAATTCAAACTCGAAAATAAAAGTTCACCTTAATTTACGTGTTCAGTACTTTTACCAGACCCTGTAGAAAATATAAGACCTTGTGTCATATGCAAGACAACAGTCCAGTTTTGTTATAAAAAATATAGACGTGTACAAACTTGAATGAAAATTCAGGCACGATATGGATAAGTTCTACAATAATGACTAGTTTTTAAAAAATTTATTAGAAAGGGTAAATTTTACACGAACAAGCTTAGCAGCCTCAAGTCGAAACACTTACGCCACGTTGGCAGCGCCAACTTTATTACAATATTACCTGGGTAATATTATAAGCCCTAGCTACCATTCGGAGAGATTGAGTTCTGTTGGTTCGGCCATAGCTGCTTGCTTGTTCGGTGATAGATAACATGTGATGTTTTTATTATGAGCGCCACTAATTTTTTTGGTGTTGTTGACTCAGGTAAAATTAGAAACCGTTTGCAAAATTCACTACTAGCACACCTGAATATCGAAAATAAAAAGATCTGGGTCCCACAAAAATAAACTTTTATTACATTATTATAACTAGACTCACTTATTACAAATTTTGTACATTGTTTACATTTTTACATATATACACATTAATATGTTGCTTAAAATGTTTCAGCTGAATTGGTTCGTACCATTTGATAGAAACTTTAAGTATAATAAATACTCACCGCTAGTCGATATTCATGAATTCGAATAGGGTGCACGCTATTTTAGCTAAAATAGTAAATGATGATCGCAACCAATTTGCCATTACATAATTAATGAAAGAAATTTTGTTAAGATTACCAGATAAAATTGTGGTGAAGTTATATGTTTAAATAATTATAAATAAAAATGGAACAAACTGGCAACGGGCAAACTGTTGTTCTTCTCGATCTAACTGACATCAAAACACCAACATGCTGCCTCTTCACGATTTCACACTACTTGTAGTACATACGGTGAATCTAAAGGGTGATCTTAAAACGGTCTTAAAGGGGTTGAATCCCAAAGGTGGATCCTAACGGTGTATTATCCCGAATGTGAATCCTAACAGTGGATTAAAAGGGGTTAATTCCACAGGTGATTAATTCAAAGGTGTGTTATCCCGAAGGAGAACCCTAAAATGAATTTATACCATATAATGTCACTCAACAGAAGCTATGGTACAGAGGGCTCGGATAAAGCACACTTACCTCAGGTTATGAGGGAACCATAAAAAACCTAAATCCATATTGGACTTCAAAAGTGCCATTAAAAGCAACAAAAAATACGTTTCCAACCATAATTAATAATTTCAGAGAACTAATACCCGTTTCCACCAACTTTTCTCTTGGGATGGATTAGTTAGGGAGATCCTAAGTGTGGGGATTTCCTAAATCCTAAATGGTTTCCACCACTTGCATTTGAGAAACCCCTAGTTAAGAAAGGAATAACACTGGCAACCGTGCAATCCTTTGTCAAAGTTTAGTAATTTTTATTTTTCAAGTAAGACTGGTGGCGGAATTTTTTTTCATAATCAGAACCTTAAATCTAACAATTTTTCTGATTTGTGCTTTAGGATTTAAGTTTTTATCTATGATTTTTTGGCTGTGATTGTGTTCAGCAAATTAATTTAACAATTATTATTTTCAAAAAATGGAAGAGAAAAAGAAAATTAAGTGCGAGTTATACGTCGGGCCAAGGGACAGGCGTTTTTAAAAATCACTGTTTTCAAAAACTGTATAACAAATTTATTTGATTTTGGGAAGTTTAACAATTTAGCAAGCAACTATAACAACAGAAGTGACAATAAAATCTAATCTGCTCGTATTTATAATCTTTCTTATCGCTAAGTCTAGGAGTGGTCAAAAGGAGCTTAGCTAAGCAGTTTACAATATGTAACTCCTCCACCCTTAGAGGGACATATAAACTTTTAAAGTTTCTATGACCTAAATAATAATTGAATCATCTTTAACTTTATTAGTTTTAAAATAAACAGGCCATAGATACTTGTAAATTAAAAACATTATTGTTATGCAAAGAATAACATACAGTAAAACTGTCCAAATACTCGTTTTGTTAAAATATAGGGGTGTATTTAATAATCTTGAATTTTCAAGTTTTTGCAAATTAATATTTTCTTGTAACTTATTTAATTTATTGAAGTTAATATTATTTAGATTGAGCAGTTTTACCTTCTTATACAGTATTTTATTTGTTAAATTATTATTAATATTTGGTAAAGGAATATTTTTAAAAGTATGTTTTACATTTTTATAGGCTCTAATAATAATATCTCCTAATTTTAGGCTACATAGAAAGCTTAATTCTAGTATATATGTTCTATTAAATAATACATTATTTTGCGAATTTTCGCACGTTTCAATTCCTACTATATCATTATTTGTAACTAGAATCCATTTATTTGTATCAATATTTTGAAGTTGTATATTATCAATATCAACATACAGGGTGTTACAATCAGAGATATTATGTTCATATCTTAATAACTGTACCTCACAAGGGATGCTTTTATAAAGATTTTCGGAATGTATATGAGCACATAAATATTCATTAATAGAAATGCGTTTACATGGTTGATTTGAATATCCAAAATTTCTTTGGTTTATAAGTAAATATTCAAAATTAGGTACAATTATTTTATAATGATTTTCGTATTTAATAGGTAGGGGAAATAATTGAAATAAATCATAGTTTTCTTTTTCGACTAAAGGAATGTCAATTACGAAAACTACTTCATTGTTTTTTACATAGCTTCGTATTTCTAAAGTGTTTTCTATATTTAGAATATTTTCTGCTATAGGCTCAAATGGCAATTTTTCAAAATTTAATTTTTTGTTAAGTATCTGTAATTCATTTAAAAATTCTTTTGTATTAATTATAGCATTGTGAAAAGCATTTGATTTTGCAAAAGTTATTGCAGTTTCGATATTTCCTAAAATATCATAAATATTTTGATAAAATGTAGTTATTTGTGAAAAAACCATATAAATGTGAAAAAACTCAAAAAGATTTGTTTCTTCGATTTCGACTTTGTTTACTACTTCTATTATTTGATTAACTCGTAATTGTAAAATTTCTTGATTATGTGAAACGTTCTTAATGGTTTCTTGAAAATCGTCAATTCATTTACTAAATAGTGTCATTTGTTTGTCTAAAGCCACTTTTATGTCGTTTTGGTTTTTCTTTAATATGTTTATGTTAGTATCGATATGTTCTGCATCTTCTTGGTCTAAATTACCTGTAATGCATTTTATTATGCTGCCTAAAGCATTTATAAGGGCTCGTCTTTTGCGAGTTTTAATTGGAAGGATCTGATTTAATTGATTGGTTATTGATTTTTTGCTTAAGATTGTCAATAATGACATAAGAATTATAAAATTCCTTTTTATAACTAGAACAGTTATTAATATTTTCTTTAAGAATGTCGTACTTATTGCTTATTTCAGAAAATTCAGTAATTAAGTTTTTCATATCAAAAATTTGAATAAAAGCCCAGTGGTTGGATGTCTTTTGGGCGTTACCTATTATATATGGTAATATTCCTGGGTTATCATTTAAGTTGTGGTATTTTGGGTTGTCTCCGTACACGAAGGACCATCTGTAACAAGGGGCTTCTTTAATTTTTTATTGTGAACTATTTCAGTTTTACTGGGATTTTTAACGTTTTTTATTTTAACACGATTATGGTCAAGCATTTCGGTTATTACGTAAGGACCGTTAAATTTGGGCTTATTTTTATTTCTCTGTGAAAGTTTTTTGTAAACTTTTTGATTTAACTTAAAATCAGGAGCTTCATTTCCTTTAACGTTTGTCTTTGCTAAAACTCTTTCTTTAGTTTGGTCAGTTTTTGTGGTGACGTTTTCATAGACTGCGTCTACTTTATCTTTATGCGATGATACGTAATCAGAATAAAATGTCGTAGGAATAAGATCTAAAGGATCTCTGGAATTTGTATGACCTAGGACAAGTTCATGAGGTGTATACTTTGTAACGCTATGAACAGTGCTATTATAAGCAATTATTGCGTATGGCATTAAGTCATTAACAGATTTATTTTTATCTTTCTCTTTTAATATTCTTAAATGTTCTATAAGGGTTGAATGAAAACGTTCTACAGGCTAATTCGATTCGTGGTGTTTAGGGGTAGTAAAATGTACTGTAATTTTTTGGGCTTTAAGTAACTCTTTTAAAAGTTCATTATTAAATTCTCCACCGTTGTCACATGTAATGTTTTCGGGGCATCCATAAAATGAGAAAAAATTAATTAATTTATCGCAAACTGATTTTGCATTTTTGTCATAAGGGTAAGCTTGTCCAAATTTAGAAAATTTGTCAAAAATTGTCAAAAAGTTTTGCTTCTCAAAAATAAAAGTATCTATATGTAACATTTGAAAAGGTTTACAGGGTGTGTCCGTTTTTATAAGAGGGACATAAGACTTTAATCTACTATATTTTAATGTTTGACATATATTACAGTAATTTATAAATTGATTGATATCATTTTTCATTTTCGGCCAATAATAAAGTTCTTTAAGGCGGTTATAAGTTTCTAAAATGCCTCTATGATTTGTTTTTCCTTGATGTTGATGCATTATAAGCACGATTTTTTCTTCTTTGTCAGTAATAGTATTAACTAATTTTGTACAACGAATAATTTTCGGATTTTGAAAATTCTTCAGATAAACATCAGAAAAAATTGGAATTAAATCTTTATCGTGAAAATATACGTAACACGTTTTATCAGGGTCCATATATTCTTTAATAAAAGTTTTTATAACATCAGGACTCTTTTGTAATTCTACATGATTAATTTTAAAATTTTCAAAGTTTTCAGTTTGTATTTTTATATCAGGATGTGCTGATTTTTTAATTAAATATTGTAAGCTTTTATTGTTGATAATCTCATCTAGAATGTTAAGGTTAATATTATCTGTATCAGCTCGATTACTATGCACTGTTGAGTCAGAGGTTTGAGGTTGAGGTTTCACGAGTTGAATGTCAGAGATAACTTTTATCTTTTGCTTGCTTGTACTTGGTTTTTTAAACAAAGGATTTATTGTTTCAGCATTTTCTTTGTCTTGAATTGGGTTTTCAGAAAGTCCTCTTAAATATTCGATAATATTTTGGTTAGAATCACCTGGATTATTTATTATTGATTCATTTTCATATATATTTAATTGAATACGTGACAATGCGTCTGCGTTAGTATTTAGTGAACCTTTTTTTATATATAATTTGATAGTCAAATTCTTCTAAGCGTAATCTCCATCTTACTAGTTTCGAATTTGGTTCTTTTAAGTTACAAAGCCACATCAGTGGTCTATGGTCAGTATAAATATAAAATTTACGTCCAAATAAATAAGGTCTAAAATATTTGCATGCCCAAACTATAGCTAATAATTCTTTTTCTATAGTTGAGTATTTTGTTTCTGATTCATTAAGGGTACGAGATGCATAAGCAATAGGTCTATCATTAGGAATAGTGCCCTGCGATAATATTGCGCCTAAGGAAAGATTACTTGCGTCAGTAGTCAATAAAAATGGTTTAGAAAAATCTGGGTACTGTAAAATTGGAGCGTTAATTAAAAGTTGTTTACAATGTTCAAAAACCTTTATATATTCAGGGGTATGTTCTATTTTTACGTCCTTTTTTAAACATCGAGTCATAGGCTTTGTGATTTTTGCAAAATCTTTTATAAAACGTCTATAATAGCCTACTAAGCCTAAGAATGATTTAATTTCCTTAGTAGTTTTAGGTATTGGAAAATTTGTTACTGCGTGTATTTTGTCTGGGTTTGGTTTTACACCTTCTTTACTTACTATGTGTCCCAAATATTGGACCTCTTTTCTCAAAAATTCAGATTTGTCAAGTTGTATTTTAAATTTTGAGTTGCGTCGTCTAGTAAATACTTTTTTTAGTTTTTCAAGATGCTCTTGAAGACTTGTACTAAAAATAATGACGTCGTCTAAATAAACAAAACATATTTCATTTTGTAATCCGCGTAAAATATTATTCATAACACGTTGAAAAGTTGCTGGAGCATTTTTTAGTCCGAAAGGCATTCTTAAAAATTCATAATGTCCTGTATCAGTACTAAAAGCTGTTTTAGGGATGTCTTGTTCATGCATTTGTATTTGATAAAAACCGTTTGCAAGATCTACAGTCGTAAAATATTGTGCTTTACCTAATTTACCTAAAATTTCGGTAATATTTGGCAAAGGTCATCGACTGTAACTTTATTAATATTTCGATAATCTACGCACATGCGCCATTTCTGTTTACCTGATTGGTCTAATTTTTTAGGTACTATCCATATAGGAGATGACCAAGGTGAATTTGAGTCTCTAATAATATTTTGAGCTAATAATTTTGAAATTTGACTTTTCACTTCTTCACGGTGTATTTCCGGGTATCTATAACTTTTTGTATAAATTGGTGTCTCGTCCGTAAGTTTAATTTCATGTTTTATCGTATTTGTAAGTAGATAGTTTTCACAGCTACCAGACCAAATCCAAATCCAAATCCAAATCCCCCCACTCTTCACCCCACCAAATCCCCCCCACTCTTTCCCCACCAAATCCCCCCACTCTTCACTCCACCAAATCCCCCCACTCTTCCTCCCACCAAATCCCCCACTCCTCTCCCCTCTCCTCTCCCCTCTCCTCTCCCCACTCCTCTCCCCACTCCTCTCCCCACTCCTCTCCCCACTCCTCTGCCCTCTCCTCTCCCCCTCTCCTCTCCCCTCTCCTCTCCCCACTCCTCTCCCCACTCCTCTCCCCTCTCCTTTCCCCACTCCTCTCCCCTCTCCTCTCCCCACTCCTCTCCCCACTCCTCTCCCCTCTCCTCTCCCCACTCCTCTCCCCACTCCTCTCCCCACTCCTCTCCATCTCATTTCCCCTCTCCTCTCCCCACTCCTCTCCCCACTCCTCTCCCCTTTCATCTCCCCTCTCCTCTCAGGAGCTTCCAAAATGAGCTTTCAAAACCATTCCTCCTACCAGCTCTTCCCCACACCACTTTTATTGCTATACATTCTCAATATTTACAGTATTTAACACAATTCAGATCATGTCTGTAGCAGTCCCTATTGATCTCTCCTGGGACGCAGAACCCTGTGAAACTTACGATCCACAAGAGTACATAGGAAACAATTTAATAATAATCAATCCACCTCCCAATCTATCTAAGAGTGCTAAAAAAAAGTTTCGAACTGAACAGATAAAGAAAGTTCAAGAATTGGAAACAGAAAAGGAAAAGACTGAAAAGAAAGAAAAACTATGTCTTGCCCAACAGCAAATGTAATGTTTAGTCATGTAAGCGGAAAGAAAACCTTGCAAGATTTTACTACAGATGAACTAACAATGTTACCATTGGAATATCTAATTAGTTATGCAGATCCTTTGGAGCTCTTGGATGTATGGGGAAAATTACCAATGTCTTATAAATCAAGTTTTAATCTTCAAATTAAATTACCATGTTTTATACATTACAATCGTCCTGACTGGAGCACACACTTCGATGGTCCCCCTGTATCCCAGGAAGCATGTTTCATGTGCAATAGAAACATCAAGTAAACTAATGTAGATAAACTTATTGTAATTTTTTTCAAAAATAAACCTGTATTTTAATAAATGAATTTTTTATAAATGTGAAACAAATAATTAGAAGTATTATTCATTAATCCACCTATCACCAATCACCCTACCAAATCCCCCACTCTTCACCCCACCACTTCCTCCTCTCCATACCCCACCGCTACTTCCAATCCATATTTAAAGCTATAACAAACCATTTTTGCGGTTAGTTATGTATCCTAAGTGGTTCAGTATTACTACATATAACTTTAGCGTTTTATCAAGGTGTCGTTGTTCAGTTTGTAAAAAACTAATAGTAAATAAATCAAGTGCTTGTATTCAATATTGTACAACTTGTTGTCAACTGAGACCAGTTAAAATATCCCAAGAATGTGTTGATTTTTATAAAAGAAGAAAATGCTAAAACACGAAGTAAAAATAAAAGTGTTGGAACTCCAATATCATCTTATTAAAATAAAATACAGACTTTTTCAGAAAAATTATGGTAGTGAAATACTAACATTGTATGATGAAGCTATTATTTTATGTGATAATCTACTAAAGGAATCTATGACAGTTAAACATTTTAATGATCATTTGATGATAATAAATTTGGGATTAGATTCACATAAATCCTATAATGTAATGAGAAGAATGATTGCTGAAGAATAAAATCCATTACAACGTTAAATTCATACAGTTCGTCTTCTCAGTTCATTTGTGATTTTAGAGAAGCACTATGAAGAAGGTTACATTTAACGAAAATATGAATAAAATCCATGTATTGTTTGCATGGAAGTTTGCTTACAAAGCAGCACGTGAGAGTGATTATGAGCAGTATGTATTGGATCGCTACCGCTTTCAAAATAGACTTCAATATGCTGAGAACCTCCTAAAGGATGTTTTGGATGAAAATTATAGCAAGAAAATATACAATGAACGTTTTAAATAATTTTTGTTTTATTACAACCAATTCAAGCTCATATCCTCCCACCTCGACCATGTGTGTTGACTTGCAGTACTGAGTGGGGGAATATCTATAAATTTATACGCACACGGTTTCTAAAACATTATTTGCTAGAAATAATCCATAAATATGATTCAAAAACGAAAGCTGGTTGGTTGCAGAAAATCGGTGAAAAAGCTTAAACAAGAAGACAGAAGCAGATGTCCTGTTTGTTTATATTCCATGAGAAGAGAATAAATTTGCACACCCAATTAGTGCACACACAAATTTTGTATAAAGTGTTTAACAGAGTGGACGAAAACAAACGCACATTGTCCTCTTTGCAGAAGATTCTATTTCTCAATTGTTTTAAAAAGAGACTAAGGAAAAGATTCTTGTGAAGAAAAATGATAGTGCTGATCAAGCTCTAGTGATATTGTTGTACATAAGTGACATGAATTTAATATATTTAGATATATCAGAAGTAAATAAAACCATGTTGTTAAATATAAAGTTTTTTTATTTTATTATATTACATCTTTTTTTTAATATCCAAGAATTGTGTGATTTATCCATTCCAACCATTTAACATAAACTTTATTTCCCTTTCTTCTTAGCACCTTTTCCACGAGATACACGTTTGAATGTTTGACTTTCTGCAACTCCGGTTCATAAAAACTACCTACAATTATTTCATTTTTGTCATCTGCCAGCAAATATGTTCTTGGGTTGGTTAATTTAATTTCTTTAATTTGAAAAATTTCATTTGACCAGTTTGGTGTATATCCCTTTTGAAAAGCCTCCCTGTATTTACTAACCCTAATATAATCCCCTTGTTTAAATTTTGATTTTCTGGGGTCAATTGTTTCTATATTATTATAAGTTGATTTTAGAACATCTTTTTCATTTTCTTCATTTATATCTATAGGTTTTAATCCTGTTGTTCTATGTTTAGTTGTATTATACTTAAAAACAATATTATTTAGGATATCCAACCATTTATAATTGCCTTGCAAGCTAAACTGTTTCCACATGAGAGTTTTTAATGTTCTGTTGACCCTTTCAACAATCCACGCTTTGATAGTGGAATATGTACTGTAGTGATTAATGTTATATTTTTCCATTAATTTATTAAAGTTTTTGTTGAAAAATTCTCTTCCTTGATCTGTATGTATGTTAGTTGGAGGCGTTTTCGCAAGCTTTAAAATTTTTTCCATAGCTAAAGTTACTTCCTCAGCAGTTTTTCTTTTAACAGGTTGAACCCAAACATATTTGGAAAATGTGTTTATAACAACTAAAATATATCTATATCCTTTATTTAGTTTTGCATAAGGTATCATTTCCACCAAATCTGCTGGCCATAAATAAATTTTTAATAATAACCCGTCGTCGTCTAAATTTTTTTCTAGCAGGTTTATGTAACTCGTTGACTAGATCTTCCTTGATGTTAGGTTGTGCAGACATGATAATTAAATGTTTAGTTTGTTACTTCTACAGGACATTTTATTAACAATTCACCATAAAAATCTTCTAAATGACTACCTTCAGGACGATGAAAAGAAAGAACATCGCCTTTCTTTAACCGAATACCTACAGGGTCGGTGATCTTTTTTCCATTAATTTTTAAGAAAATATATTTTCTCGGGTATTCTCCAGAAATTATAGTAGCAGATTCCATAGGAAAAACATATTTAATTCGTTTGTCTTGTAATAAATGGTAAACTCCATCGGACAGAGAGTAAATTCCCATGAAGGGCAACACCAAATTATAACAAAGTTTAACTGCACTAAGATCAACAAGTTTTATAATGTTATGTTCTTCAGATGAAAATTTATTATCCTTGCCAAAGATGTAAGAACCAAACTAGTCAATAGACATGGTTGTTGCCAGCGGTAGAATAAGGAATAAACATGTGAGAATTAGTATTTATTTAATTATTTTTGCTTCTCTTAGTTCTTCTAAAATCGATATTATTTCATTTTGATGACCAGTATGTCCAGCCATTTGTGATGCTGTCAATAATTTTAATCTATCAATTATCTCATTTATATCGTCATAATATACATAATCTAATTTCTTTTTTGATAAATTTAACATAGCTCCCCCCTTTCCACTTTTTGTAGACAGATTTCTTGTAGAACGCGGTCTTTGTGGAGGTAACAAACGTGAAGTGCTTGGTAGTATTGCACGATAACCTGTCTCTGTTGTGCTTCCACGTTTTAATATACCTTTTTCTAATAAGTAAGGCTTAATTATTGTCAAGTATTTAATGTCGGTCGAACCTTGAATTTGACTATTAGGATCAAAATTTCGTCTATATGCATTTGACCTTTTCAAAACATCCATATAATTTTCCATATCATTTGATGTATAACCAACAGGTTCTTTTTTAAAAAGAAGCTCATACAATCCAGGTGTTCCCTCATACCTAACTCCTTCAACTTTAAAATCTTTTCCTATGAAATCCACCACAGAATTAGCAATCTTATATTTGTCTGCATCAACATCATGACTAAAACCATATTTGTTATCAAATTTGCCTTCCGTGTCTTTTATTAGCCCATCCACGAAAGGTCTTAGAAGTGAATGATATGCTTCCAAATATTCTTCATAAGCAGGTGTTCTTGTTAATTCTAAAACATCTTGTCGCAACTCACTTATAGTTGGTTCAATTGTTGTTTCAGGGCTTGATTCTCCTGTACGAGACTGTTGCGAATCTTCAAAAAATACTTCTTCATCTCCTAAAAGTGAGGGCATGTGTGTTGGAAGATATTTACTATATGCATTTGATTTCCTTTGATTGACCTCTGGCGTAGGAAATTGAAATTTTGGGGTCGAAACTAATTGTGGTGAATATACTTCTGTTTTAATGAACGGTTCTGTTTTAATTGTCTGAATTAACTCATGCAAAGGTTGAGTTATTGGTTTAAATTCTTTTTCGATACGAATTTCTTTATCAGATAAATCTGATTTTAAAGCTTTATACTTTTGTCTAACGGCTTGTGTAGTTTTTACCAACTCTTTCGCTGTTTTTTCGTCCATCTTTACAAAAGGTAGGTGGTATACTAGAAAATTATCGTTGTGTCAGAGTTATATAGTGGAAATAAAATTATCAAATCCATTTCTATAGCGGCCATCATTAAATTGGCAGTCTTTGTCAATAACGACAAAGTCATATTTATGTTTCCAACACATTGAACACAAGTTTTTAAACTCTTGAAAGCTCATGTCACCATTTACATGATCATCATAATATATTATATGTTTCAAGTTTGTAGCATCCTGTTGAAAAATTACCACGAGGTTGGCATTATCGCGTATAAGTTGTTTAGGGATTGATGAATATGTTTGAGACAAATAAAAACAATCTGTATTTTTATGACGTCCAAAACAAAAATAATCCCTCATAAGACTTTGATCAGTGCATACTATATCATCAAATACAATCAGTGAGTTTGGTTTTATTTCAGTGGGTGAAACAATATCCTCAGCGTTCGATGATTCAAAATAACCAATAAACTTTAGTGGAGCAAAAAGTCTTTTTAGATATCCATATTTTGATTGATATAAGGATTTTGAGTACACATATATATTTTCAAATCTTAATCCATTAGCGTGTGTTATAAGAGAAATCATAACATTTGTCTTCCCACAACCCGATGGTCCTACTATTAAACATCTTTTACAGTTTCCACCAAATAATTGTCCATGTTTTCGATAATTATCATGATACAAATCAAAAATTTTTATCGGTAAAGAAAAATCTTGTTTTTTGATCTTCGCTATTTAAGTAAGGTTATTTGCGTTTTTAAATGATTTATATATCATGATTAGACATAATGTCATTCACTGCGTGGAAGGACAGAGAAAAGGTAGTGGTTTATTAAATACTCTTATTAATAAATTACCAGTAGAGCCTCATATTCCTTCTTATAACTTTTGTGGACCTGGTACAAAGTTAAATAAAAGGCTTGCCCGAGGTGATAAGGGAATTAATTTATTAGACGAAGCTTGCAAAGAGCACGATATAGCATATTCGGAATATTCCGATTTAAAAAACAGAAACGGGGCAGATAAAGTACTAGCTAAAATCCACCCACTCCCTACCAATACCTACCACTCTTCGCCCTAGCAAATCCCCCTACTCCCTACCAAATCCTACCACTCTAGCAAATCCATTCCAGCTCCAAATGAGCTTCCAAAGCCATTCCCAATCCCCCCACTCCTCTCCCTACCAAATCCCCCCACACTCCCTACCAAATCCTACCACTCTTATATCAAATCCAGCTCCAAAGGAGCTTTCAAAACCATTCCTCCTACCAGCTTTTCCCCACACCGCTTTTATTGCTATAATTTCTCAATATTTACAGTATTTAACACAATTCAGATCATGTCTGTAGCTAGCCATATAAAGTAGACTAATGTAGTTATTTTTATTTATTTCAAAAATAAACTTGTATTTTAATAAATATATTTTTTTTTATAAATGTCAAACAAATAATTTTATTTATTTATTTATTATTTAAAATTCATTTAGTTTACAAAACTGGTATATACAGTGTCAAAACAATAATATTAGTCCAATGAAACATTACTGCACCTAGGTATGCAATACCTGTATGTGCAAAATAATCAGCGACAGGATACAAAGTAAAAAAATATCAATACTAATACTAGGAAAAATCAATACAAAAAAGTAATATGCAAATTACAACACACACACATACCAAAAATGGACACACACACTCACACACACCATCACACACACACACACACACACACACACACTATAGACAGAAGACAGAAAAATAGGAGAATTAGAGCTAGACTTGAAATTCAGAGCTGCCAAAGAAATTAAACAGTATTCAAATACCATTTCGTGAGTATTTATTTGTCTATTTGCCATTAAACAATCGAAGGAACTGATCAAGATTTTCATGAACATAAGTCTTGATCCTGGTTTTAAAGTTTAAATTAGATGTTGCTTTTCTTAAGTTCAGAGGTAGGAAATTATAGCATTTGGGTGCCAGATAATTAATAAATCTTTGATTAATATTACGTTTACTAGACGGAAATGTCAACAACTGATTTCTTTGGCTTCTGGAATTATAGGGATTGCTCACAATGACTTTCTTGGTATCCTTATACACAAATATACAGGCCATTATTACATATAAAGATCGAATATTCGCTATGTCTTTGGTGTATAATAGATTTGTTGGGTAAAGCCTGGGCTTTTTATAAATTACACGAAGTATACCATTTTGGGTTACGTTTAATGACTCTAAAGCGCCATTGTAGAGACCACCCCATATTAATAGGCCGTATCTAACGATCTGCTCAAACAGGGACTTATAAACCATTATCATCGCTCTGTGACTTAAGATTTCTCTTAGGAGATAAAATTTATGAATAAGGTATCTTGTTTTACTGCATAAATATGAAATATGGGTTTCCCATTTTAAATGATTGTCAATCATGATGCCAAGGTATTTCGTGGTTTGTACTTCTTTAATAGGGGAATCAAACAAATCTATTTCAATTTCCGAAAAATCCGGTCTTTTTGCTTCAGTAATAGAGAAAGCAATGTAATTTGTTTTATCTATGTTCAAAGATAGTTTAAATGAATCGAAAAAATTCTTTACTTTTATTAGTGAAGCGACCATTTTTTCTTTGGCTTCAGCCCAAGTTCGGGCAACAAACAGTAGGGCCGAATCATCAGCGTAAGCAATAACGGTGCCGTCAATGTTTTGGTGGAACACAGAATTAATATATACATTGAACAGAATGGGCCCCAGAACCGTGCCCTGCGGTACCCCAATCTGAACAATCCCCGGCTCACTGAGAGCGTTACCAACCCTAACGTGTTGGGTACGTTCCGAAAGATAATCACGGCAAATGTCCAACACAATACCCCTCACGCCATACCTCTCCAGAACTTGAAGAAGTATGTCGTGGGATACCGTGTCAAACGCCTTGGCAAGGTCCAGAAACACCGCAGCACAAACATTACCGCGATCCAGACCCTCAGTAACCTTACCGATCAGTGCATACAAGGCATCCGTTGTGCACATCCCCTCCCTAAATCCAAACTGACTTGAACTAATAGTATTACTCATTTCAAAGAATTGAGTCAGTCGATTTTTAAGGCTTTTTTCAAAAATTTTGCCCAGATTTGATATCACACTGATAGGGCGATAATTACCCGGTGATGTCTTGCTTCCAGATTTATGTATTGGGATCACGACCGAGGTTTTAAATTTACTAGGCACTATTCCAGTTTTAAAGATTAAGTTTATTATATGTTTTAGAGGTTCTATCAGATATGGATGTAATGACTTTATAACTTGAGATGAGATTTCATCAAGCCCGGGGGCACAATTGTTTTTTAAACTGTTAATGTATTGAGTTACTTCAGCCGAGGTCACAGGTCTTAAGTACATAGAATGATTGGACTGATACGACATTCTGAATGGCTCTGCAGGCTCTTTGATTTTATTTGACATTCTTTTGCCTATATTAATAAAATAGTCATTAAAACAATTAGCAATATCTTTCGAATCTGTCAAGACTTGATTATTTTCGGATTCGATTTGCGGTGGCAAAACATTTTTTTTTGCGTCTCGTTAGTGGCCTCGGATATTAATTTATAAATTTTTTTTATATCATTACCAGTGTCTTGAATCTTTTCCTTGTAATATGAACTCTTTGTCTGTGTTATTAATTTATTTAAATTATTACGATATTCTTTGTACAGCTGAACTTCTTGGGGGCTAGAATTTAGGGTTAGTTTTTTTTTCATTTTATCGCGTGTTTTTATTGAGTTAATGATTCCATACGTGATCCAGGGTTTTATTTTTTTTATTCCACCACCAAGCTGTACAGTTACTTTTGACCCATTGACAATTGTGTTAAGTTTATTAATCAAAGAATCTGCAGCACTCTCAGAACTTTCTATCGCAAGGATCGAGGTCCAATCAACCTGTGAAGCAAGCTGTTTAATTATATTATAGTCAATTTTAACAATAACAGGCTTATCGGTTTGTGACTGTTCATACTTTCCCTCAAGGTCAGAAATGTCCAACAAAATAGGGAAGTGGTCTGTTAACTCGTGATTGATAATATATGGATTAAAGCCTGTACGCCTAGTTTTTATTTTCCTTCTCAAAAAAATATGATCAAGACAGGTTCCAGAGTCTGGACGCGTCACTTCTCGAAACATAGGTTCAAAGCCGTGAGTAGCCATAATCGTTAGATAGGCATTTACATCTTTATCATTCGCGGACAAAAGATTAATATTTATATCTCCCATAAAGATGTCTATATCACAGATGTATTCGTTAGAAAGACATGTATCTAGTTCGTCCAGAAAATCTGTAACGCTAGACGAGGGAGACCTATAAACTGCGAAAATTCTGTAAGTAGAACATTTTAGTCCAAAAATTAGGAGTATTATCATTATTGCTGGACCATGTATATTATTAAGATCTTAATTCCCCCCGTATATGCAATTTAATATAGAGAAACTCATTTCTCACGTTTTCCAGCGTTCAACGAACGCCTTTCACCTCGGTTTGTTTTTATTTGCTATATGCACATGTTAATAGTTACATAATATAAACATATGTAACCAAATGTTTTACATTTTGCAGATCGTATGAATTTATTTTTGTACGGAGTTGGCTGTTTAGAAAATTATGTTGGGTTCGCAGAGATATTTCCTGGTGGCAGATGCAGATGCAGATGGCTGATGGCAGATGCAGATGTTCTTGCACATGTTAATACTTAGTTACATAATATAAAGATATGTAACGATATGTTTTACATTTTGCAGATCGTATGATTTATTTTTGTACTGAGTTAGAAAATTATGTTGAGTTAAAGAAATTAAATTCGCAGAGATATTTCCTGGTTTTACATTTTTTCAGAGTGGCCTAATAGCTGCTCCCAGGCTTTAATGTTATATGATATATGACATATGTTATATGTTTAAAGTATTGTAATAGAGGCGGGACTGTCGTAACTAGAAAAGTATTATTAGTTTTAGAAATTTTTATTTTAAAGTTGTCTATAAAAGCACAACTTTTCCGCTCTAACTTTAGTACAACAACTTAGAGTTTAAAGCCAACTAATCCTAAACAAAAGAAAATGTGTTCAAAACCTTCAATTGCGCAAATGGCTAAACTAGACGGTCGCATCAGTGTTTTACAAAATGTGATACTTGTACCTGCAAGAGAAGAGAATGATGAAGTTCAGGAAGCAATACATAATTTAGTAAATCAGCATGAGCTTCCAAATCACAATGAAGTGGAAAATATTTTGGAGAATGAAGTCTTACTCAACGAAATCAATGGAGAAGATATATTGTCAAATGATGACCTACTGAACGAAAATGATGTCGACAACGAAACTAACACCGAACCTGCTAATGAAATTGACACCGAGCCTACTAACGAAATTGACGCCAACCCTGCTATCGAAAATAATATCGGCGAACAATTAATTATGAATGATATAGAAATGTTGGACGAGATAGAAGAGGAACAATTTAATATAGAAGCATTATTGACTATTGAACGCGATCTTCATTTGGAAGAAATTAGACACACGCGGATGGAAGTTCAACAACGACTAGATCATTTTTCAACAATGGCTAGACATTGTAATGAGTTAATAGACCTTCTTAATACCAGAGAACAAGCAGTTGTAAACAATTACCAGGCAATAGTGGAGCAAAGAAGACTCATGGATTTATTAAATAGAAATTAAGAAACTTTACAGTTTTTATCAGTGGTAGTAAAAATTAGAAATAATGTGTGTGTAATTTTTTGCCTACAATTTTTTCTTCAAAGACTTATGGACTTGGTAAATAAAAAAAATTAATGAACTTTAGAGTATAACTTTATAAATATATTCAAATTAAAAAATAATTTGTTAGTTTTGTGAATTTTATGTTGACAATAAAAAATTTTAGTATTTAAATAAGTTTAAAAATGTATTTTGGTAATATCCAAGCAAAGAAGACTCATGGACTTATTAAATAGAACTTTACAGTTTTTATCAGTGGTAGTAAAAATTAGAAATAATGGGTGTGTAATTTTTTACCTACAATTTTTTGTTCAAAGACTTATGGACTTGGTAAAAAAATTAATGAACTCTAGAGTATAACTTTATAAATATATTCAAATTAAAAAATAATTTGTTACTTTTGTGAATTTTATGTAGACAATAAAAAATGTTTTTTGTATTTAAATAAGTTTAAAAATGTATTTTGGTAATATATGGTTTTGAATATATTTTCTTTTGTTTAGGTTTAGTTGCCTTTAAACTCTAAGTTGTTGTACTAAAGTTGGGTGTAATTCTTCATAATAAAAAAATGTTTATTTAAATGGATCCAGTATTATTTATATCTTCCTATATTAAATAAATAAAAATCACACGAAATATCCACATAAATTTAACTTCCTGGTTATTTTAATTCCGCTAATGGAATATCTTCTATACTAATTTAAAATGATAGTGATTTAAACACTATAGAACTTCAAAGTAAAAATTATATGTTGTAAGTGGGTTTTAAAAGTAAGTGCACTTAATTTATTGTTTATTTTTATTTATTAAGTTGGTAATAATCATGTGCTTGTATTTGTGGAAAAGCCCTAAAAATCACACTACTTATTAATTATATAAAATACAGTGCTTACAACTCTATCATGAACATTATGTAGAAATACCACAATTTTCCCTAATTCACTTCAGTATTAAGCACATTAAAACTTTATTTTAAAAACATATTTTTACACTGCTATTTATAGTAGTAACGTTGAACTAAAAAGCCATGTGTCGCACAAAGACTGTGGTTTTGCGTGGGAAGAAACCGTATGCTAATAAATATTTGCATATGTTAACTGCAGTTCGTTGCGAGAAACGCAGCAAGCTTTTATTTTAGATAGCATAATAAAGAAAAGAGCTGGAAGACTTGCCGGAAAACCATTTTTACACTAAATCAAAACGTTTTGTCGATGCCTTTTTTACTATAATAATATATATATATATATATATATATATATATATATATATATATATATATATATATATATATATATATATATATATATATATGTATATATATATATATATATATATATATATATATATATATATATATATATTATATATATATATATATATATATATATATATATATATATATATATATATATATATATATATATATATATATATATATATATATATATATATATATATATATATTAATTCTTTCCTCTATGCACCCAAAAATGTTACCAATAACAACAAATTTATCTTCCCTACACAAATAGCAACTTTTTATAAACTATATGAGATTTAGAAAAATAAAATTTTAAAACATGACAGTAGTAGAGTAGTTGTACGAACATTAGACCGTGTCGTTCCTCCCAGTCATGACCTTGACCTTGGGTTACTTTTAATAGTAGAAGCAGTGGTATGTAGAGCTTATTCCCCCACCCTCCCCCCTCCCCTCCCCGCTCATAACTTGACCTTCACTTTTAATATATAAGGGAATAAAGCTTGTGATTTTAGAGAAGCACTATGAAGAAGGTTACATTTAACGAAAATATGAATAAAATCCATATATTGTTCGCATGGAAGTTTGCGTACAAACAAGCAAGGATGAATGACTACGAGCAGTATGTATTGGATCGCTACCGCTTTCAAAATAGACTTCAATATGCTGAGAAGCTCCTAAAGGATGTCTTAGGGGAAAACCATAGAAATAAAATATACAATGAACGTTTTAAATAATTTTTGAGTAGTAGTAGATAGGTTACAAGGATATTAGAGCCAATTCAAGGTCACATCCCCCCACCTCACCCATGGGGCTTGACTTGAGTGGGGGAATATCTATAAATGTATACACACACGGTTTCTAAAACATTATTTGCTAGAAATACTACATAAATATGATTCAAAAACGAAAGCTGGTTGGTTGCAGAAAATTGGTGAAAAAACTTAAACAAGAAGACAGAAGCAGGTGTCCTGTTTGTTTATATTCCACGAGAAGAGAAGAAATTTGCACACCCAATTCGTGCACACACAAATTTTGTATAAAGTGTTTAACAGAGTGGTCGAAAACAAACGCACATTGTCCTCTTTGCAGAAGATTCTATTTCTCAATTGTTTTAAAAGAGTCTAAGGAAAAGATTCTTGTGAAGAAAAATGACAGTACTGATCAAGCTCTAGTGATATTGTTGTACATAAGTGACATGATGAGAAGTAAATAAATCCATGTTAAATATAAAGTTTTTTATTTTATTATATTACATCTTTTTTTAATATCCAAGAATTGTGTGATTTGTCCCTTCCCAACCATTTGACATAAACTTTATTTCCTTTTCTTCTTAGCACCTTTTCCACGAGATACACGTTTGGATGTTTGACTTTCTGCAACTCCGGTTCATAAAAGCTACCTAAAATTAGTTCATTTTTGTCATCTGTCAGCAGATATGTTCTTGGATTGGTTAATTTAATTTCTTTAATTTGAAAAATTTCATTTGACCAGTTTGGTGTATATCCCTTTTGAAAAGCCTCCCTGTATTTACTAACTCTAACATAATCCCCTTGTTTAAATTTTGATTTTCTGGGGTCAATTGTTTTTATATTATTATAAGTTGATTTTAGAACATCTTTTTCATTTTCTTCATTTATATCTATAGGTTTTAATCCTGTTGTTCTATGTTTAGTCGTATTATACTTAAAAACAATATTATTTAGGATATCCAACCATTTATAATTGCCTTGCAAGCTAAATTGTTTCCACATGAGAGTTTTTAAAGTTCTGTTGACCCTTTCAACAATACTTGCTTTGACTGTGGAAAATGTACTGTAGTGATTAATGTTATATATTTCCATTAATTTATTAAAGTTTTTGTTGAAAAATTCTCTTCCTTAATCTGTATGTATGTTAGTTGGAGTTTTCGTAAGCTTTAAAATTTTTTCCATAGCTAAAGTCACTTCCTCAGCAGTTTTTCTTTTAACTGGTTGAACCCAAACATATTTGGAAAAAGTGTTTATTACAACTAAAATGTATCTATATCATTTATTTAGTTTTGCATAAGGTATCATTTCCACCAAATCTGCTTGCCATAAATCGTTTAAATTTTTAATAATATCCCGTCGACGTCTAAATTTTTTTCTAGCAGGTTTATGTAACTCGTTGACTAGATCTTCCTTGATGTTAGATTGTGCAGACGTGATAATTAACTGTTTAGTTTGTTACTTCTACAGGGCATTTTATTAACAATTCACCATAAAAATCTTCTAAATGACGATGAAAAGAAAGAACATCCCCTTTTTAACCGAATACATTAATTTTTAAGAAAACATATTTTTTCAGGTATTCTCCAGAAATTATAGTAGCCGATTCCATAGGAAAAACATATGTAATTCGTTTGTCTTGTAATAAATGGTAAACTCCATCGGACAGAGAGTGGATTCCCATAAAAGGTAATACCAAATTATAGCAAAGTTTAACTGCACTAAGATCAACAAGTTTTATAAGGTTGTGTTCTTCAGATGAAAATTTATTATCCTTGCCAAAGATGTGGGAACCAAACTTGTCAATAGACATGGTTGCTTCCAGCGGTAGAATAAGGAATAAACATGTGAGACTTAGTATTTATTTAATTATTTTTGCTTCTCTTAGTTCTTCTAAAATCGATATTATTTCATTTTGATGACCAGTATGGCCAGCCATTGGAGATGACATCAACAATTTCAATCTATCAATTATCTCATTTATATCGTCATAATATACATAATCTAATTTCTTTTTTGATAAATTTAACATAGCTCCCCCCTTTCCACTTTTTGTAGACAGATTTCTTGTAGAACGAGGTCTTTGTGGAGGCAACAAACGTGAAGTGCTTGGTAGTGCTGCACGATAACCTGTCTCTGTTGTGCTTCCACGTTTTAATATACCTTTTTGTAATAAGTAAGGTTTAACTATTGTCAAGTATTTTATGTCGGTCGAACCTTGAATTTGACTATTAGGATCAAAATTTCGTCTATATGCATTTGTCCTATTTAAAACATCCATATAATTTTCCATATCATTTGATGTATAACCAACAGGTTCTTTTTTAAAAAGAAGCTCATACAATCCAGGTGTTCCCTCATACCTAACTCCTTCAACTTTAAAATCTTTTCCTATGAAATCCACCACAGAATTAGCAATCTTATATTTATCTGCATCAACATCATGACTAAAACCATATTTGTTATCAAATTTGCCTTCCGTGTCTTTTATTAGCCCATCCACGAAAGGTCTTAGAAGTTAATGATATGCTTCCAAATATTCTTCATAAGCAGGTGTTCTTGTTAATTCTAAAACATCTTGTCGCAACTCACCGATAGTTGGTTCAATTGTTGTTTCAGGGCTTGATTCTCCTGACTGTTGCGAATCTTCAACAAATACTTCTTCATCTCCTAAAAATGAGGGCATGTGCGTTGAATGATATTTACTATATGCATTTGATTTTCTTTGATTGATCTCTGGCGTAGGAAATTGAAATTTTGGGGTCGAAACTAATTGTGGTGAATATACTTCTTTTTTAATGAACGGTTCTGTTTTAATTGTCTGAATTAACTCATGCAAAGGTTGAGTTATTGGTTTAAATTCGTTTTCCATACGAATTTCTTTATCAGATAAATCTGATTTTAAAGCTTTATACTTTTGTCTAACGGCTTTTCTAGTTTTTACCAACTCTTTCGCTGTTTTTTCGTCCATCTTTACAAAAGGTAGGTTGTATACTAGAAAATTATCGTTTTGTCAGAGAGTTATATAGTGGAAATAAAATTATCAAATCCTTTTCTATAGCGCCCATCATTAAATTGACAGTCTTTATCAATAACGACAAAGTCATATTTATGTTTCCAACACATTGAACACAAGTTTTTAAACTCCTGAAAGCTCATGTCACCATTTACATGATCATCATATATATGTTTCAAGTTTGTAGCATCCTGTTGAAAAATTACCAAGAGGTTGGCATTATCACGTATAAGTTGTTTAGGGATTGATGAATATGTTTGACACAAATAAAAACAATCTATATTTTTATGACGTCCAAAACAAAAATAATCCCTCATAAGACTTTGATCAGTGCATACTATATCATCAAATATAATCAGTGAGTTTGGTTTTATTTCAGTGGGTGAAACAATATCCTCAGCGTTCGATGATTCAAAATAACCAATAAACTTTAGTGGAGCAAAAAGCCTTTTTAGATATTCATATTTTGATTGATATAAGGATTTTGAGTACACATATATATTTTCAAATCTTAATCCATTAGCGTGTGTTATAAGAGAAATCATAACATTTGTCTTCCCACAACCCGATGGTCCTACTATTAAACATCTTTTACAGTTTCCACCAAATAGTTGCACATGTTTTCGATAATTATCATAATATAAATCAAAATTTTTTATCGGTAAAGAAAAATCTTGTTTTTTAATCTTCATTGTTTGAACATCACTATTTAAGTAAGGTTATTTGCGTTTTTAAATCATTTATATATGATGATTAGACATAATAATGTCATTCACTGCGTGGAAGGACAGAGAAAAGGTAGTGGTTTATTAAATACTCTTATTAATAAATTACCAGTAGAGCTCCATATTCCTTCTTATAACTTTTGCGGACCTGGTACAAAGTTAAATAAAAGGCTTGCCCGAGGTGATAAGGGAATTAATTTATTAGACGAAGCTTGCAAAGAGCACGATATAGCATATTCGGAATATTCCGATTTAAAAAACAGAAACGAGGCAGATAAAGTATTGGCTAAAAAGGCATTTAATAGATTTAAAGCTTCAGATTCAAATCTAGGCGAAAAACTGTCATCCTTGGCTGTGGCCGGAATCATGAGAGCAAAAACAAAACTCGGTATGGGAATAAGAAAAAGAAAACAAAAACGCAAGAAAGGAGGTCAAATATCCTTTAACCAAGGTGTAAGAAAAGCAGGTAAAGAGCTGGTTGGAAAAGAGTTTGCTAATATAAGAAAAGCTGCTAGCACAGCTTTATCATCCATTAAAAAATTAAAAATAAAAGAACCTAAACAAAGAATTATTCCAATTCCAAAAACTGGTGGAATTTTACCTTTAATACCTATTTTTGCTGGTTTATCTGCTCTAGGAGCCCTAAGCGGGGGCGCTGCTGGCATTGCCCAAGCAGTAAATTCTGCCAAAAATGCACAGAAGAAGTTAGAAGAACAAACAAGAAACAACAAAGAAATGGAAAAAATTTCGATAGGAAAAGGGCTTTATTTAAAACCTTATAAGCAAGGGTGTGGTCTATATCTTAAACCATATTCAAAAAACTGTTAAATTTGCTACCTCGCCGACCTTTGACAAATATAGATTTATTAAAGTATGCGAAAATATTAAAGTTGCAACATTTTAGAGGTGTCTTTATGTGAAACAAGTTACCCAAAAAAATAAAAAAATATGAAACCGGTATTATAAATTTAGATGACGATATGGGGGAAGGCACTCACTGGACAGCGTATGTTAAAAATAATAATAACATAATTTACTTTGATAGTTTTGGAAATTTAGGACCACCAAATGAAGTTATAACTTATTTCTATAGCGATGGTAGCAACCACAATATTAAATATAATTATGATAAGTATCAATCTTTTAATACCTCCACTTGCGGTCAGTTATCCTTACAGTTTATTTATAATAATACGTAATTGTGTTTCCATTTTATTCTTATTACGACCATCATGTCGTTTACTATAGCTCTTTCCGCAAATTCAGCTATACTTCAAGCAGTTTCCATCCACCTATTTACTTAGATCCTAACACTTCCTACGTTGTCGGACTTACCAACTTTGAAACTTTTAATGCAATACCAAATATTGATAAAAGTAATAATAAAGTATATTTTGGGAAAAATAATGAATTTTTAACAATTCCTACGGAAGTTATGAAATGGACGATGTTAATAAATATTTACAGACTGAATTCCAAAAAAGAAATATTTCATTTCACCTCTATGCAAATAACAACACATTAAAATCAACAATAAAGTCTACTACAGATATTATTTTTAAAGATGGTACAATAGGAAAACTTTTGGATTTTAATAATGCCATTATAACTGGTGATGGAGTTCCAAGAACATCGGAAAATCCAGCAGAGATTATAAAAGTTAATTCTTTATGCATAGACTGCAGTATCGCAGAAGGTTCCTATCTGAACGGAAAACCAGTACACATTATTCACCAGTTTTTCCCTAATGTTAGCCCTGGATTTAAAATAATAGAAAGTCCTCAAAATATTATTTATTTTCCTGTTACAGTAAAAGTAATAGATAAAATAACGGTAAAGGTAATAGACCAAGATTTAAATATTGTTGATTTTCGAAACGAGACTGTAACTATAAGGTTGCATATAAAAGAAGTATAATGGTTATCCTTTATAATAGAAAAACCTTCAATTTGCCCACAAAAATTAATAAAAACTATAAGAAGACTAAACACCGTAAACCAAAGATTAGTAGAAAGAGAAACACACAAGGGATAACACCTGAAAATATAAGCTTTTTGAAATCTCTAGGTTTAAAGGTTTTAGTATAATGGATATCCTTAACGTAGCAGAAGGTCTTTTCATAGATAATTCAATTGTGCATTCCGAAGTTCATGGTTATGAACCATACCTACCTACAAAATTGGGAAATAATGATGAAATTATAATACCTGTTCATGAAGTAGACAAGTATACTCTTCCTTCCGAAAGCTTTCTTTACATAGAGGGTAAACTAACAAAAGATAATAATACTATCTCAAATACATTAAAATTGATAAACAATGGGATTGCATTCCTTTTTAAAGAAATGCGTTATCAACTAAACGGTGTTACAATAGATTCAGTTAGATATGTTGGGTTAACTTCGACAATAAAGGGATACATGTCGTATAATAAAAATGAATGTAATAGACTTAAAAACGCAGGTTGGTTTCCTATGGAATCTTCACAAGTTGTTGATGCAACAACAGGATTATTTAATGTTTGCATCCCGCTTAAATTCTTAATGGGGTTTTTTGAAGACTACAAAAAAATTATTTTAAATGCCAAACAAGAACTTATTTTAGTACGAGATAATTCGGACAAAATGCAACAATTAATACTGCAGATGAAAATCCAAAAATTGAGCTTACTAAGCTAACTTGGAATATACCTCACATTTCAGTAGCTATTCCTCAAGAATTAGCATTATCTAAAATAATTAATAAGAATACTGATATAATAATTGCTTTCCGGAGTTGGGAACTGATTGAATACCCAGAATTATTAAAAACTAATCGTCATAACTGGCCTGTCAAAACATCTACGAAAGTTAATACCCCATGTCATGTAGCAATTGCTTTTCAAAAAGACTTAAGGGATAAATCAACAACTGATATGTCTCTATTTTCCAACGTTAAATTACGAAACATCAAAGTATTTTTAAACTCTGAGAGATATCCCTACAACGATCTATTTTTAGACTTTGCTAAAAATAAATTTGCATCATTATATGAAATGTTTTCACAATTTCAAAAATCTTACTATGGATTAACACCTGAACCCATTTTTTCTCCAAAGGAATTTAATACTTATGCTCCTATCGTATATATCGATTGTTCACATCAGAAAGAAACAATTGAATCCGGACCTATTGTTATGAGAGTTGAGTTTGAATTACATGATGATCTTAAAGACAAAATATCTGCCTATTGTCTTATTATGCACGACAAAGTATTTAGCTACAATCCATTAACCAAAAATGTTAGACAACTTTAAAGCGCATGTCTAACTATATAAAATCAATGCTCTACTATTCTTTCCTACCATTATGGGTGAAGATCTAGAACTTCGAGTATCCTACTTTTTAAAAGAACTGAAAAAATTAAAACAACAACTACAAGAATATTCTGACAACAAATCTATGATTAAACAATTCTCATTTTTGAAATTATGAGGTTATTAATTGTCGATGTGCAAGGATTTAACATAGAAAATAAGAAGTTTATTCCCAAAGAGTTGGCTGCCTATGATGGACACAAAATATGCCACTATATCTTTAAATCACCATTTGATATAAAATACCTACCACCTGACTTACATAAGCAAGCTGTATGGTTAATGAAAAATCACCACTGTATTCCTTGGAATGAAGGATATACACCAATTCAGAAATTTTCTGAAATAATCAAGAATCTAACAGAAAAGACGGATCAAGTTTATGTGAAAGGGAGAGAGAAATCCGAATGCATCCGAAAATATTCATTAAAACCAGTCATAGAACTTGATGAAAATCCATAGGTACAAGAAGGAGAAGCTCATTGTTTTTATCATTCTAAATCACCATGTATATGTGCACTTACTAATGTATACAATTTATATAATAATTATTTAATGATTGAATAAAACACATAAATGAAATAAAGTTTTTTATTTGTTATAAATTAGGTTTCAAATACTTCTTGAATAATTTCAGGTGACAAAAACTTCTTTACTTCATCCAAATGTTCCTCAAATCCCATTTCTTTCATCGTGTATAGAAAAGACTTTAAATCAGAAGTATGTAAATATATGTTACAGGCTTCTGCCGCTTTTTCATATTTTCTACCCATTTCTATACATTCTTCATACGTATAAAATCTTTCGAATCCATACTCGGCTTCATGGGCAGCATCAAATTCTAAATTACTGAAGTGTTGTGATAGATTCTCTATAGCACTTGTTAGGTTATATGCTACTCGTTCACGAACATATGCTAACCACATCTTGTTGGAGAATGTTCAGACTTAAAGTAAGTTCAGAGCTTTAAATATTAATTTAGGAGGTGGGAGGAATAAAAAGAAAAATATATTTTAAAATTTTATTTTTCAATACAACTTTTTACAAATTCATTACATGCGAATGATTCTACATCCTCCACAACACAATCTGAGTAAAAGTTTAATAATTCTAAAACACAGCAAACATTTAAACTATTTTCCATAGGTGAAATAACATCATATACATTTTTTAACAAATCACCATTTTTCATAGAGATTCCACTAACTAAAATATTATAATATTTGGAAAATTCCTGATTTTTTAAGATATCAAAACGATATTTGATTAAATTTGACAAGTTCACTGCTTCATTTATGGTATCACCAGCTAGGAAAACTTCATTACCGCCATCTTGTGTAATCTTAATTATTCTTGCATCACCAATAAACACAAAGTGAATCTCATAACCATTTCCCTTCATGGGTTGCCACCCGGTGTTGTTGGAATAAATGAAACTTAACATAATTCCTTGATGTTTTAGGAAGGAAATCCATTGATCTTCATTAAAAATCACATTTTGATTATATTTGTATCCACAGAGTTTAACAACAGGAATATATTTTCTCTCTCAGGAAAATCCAATGCTGACCCATTTGGATTTGGATTTGTTTATGTAGTAAATTGTTTCATTGATGAGAGCTGCATTGCGCTTCTTACTAAACTCTTGTTGGTTATAGTTTGTTGGTTGATACATTTTCAGATGCTTGCTTGAAATACTGAGAGTAGAACTGTGGGTGAGCGTTTAAATAAGCTAGCGTGGTAGTGGGGAAAGCAAGAGTGGTGGGGGGATTTAAACACTAATCTTATAGATTTAAACGTCATTTAGCGACTAACCATGAATGAGTGTAAGACAGAACTTTTTATCGACATTCAAGGATTCAATTGTTCTTTTGGATACATTCCAAAAGAATTAGCGATTTATGATGGGATTCGTTGCTCAAATTATCTGTTTAAATCACCATTTCAAAAAAATATGTTATCTACCCCTAATATCAAACTGGTTAAATGGGCCGAAGAGTATCATGGACTAAAATGGGAATTTGGAAATATAGAAAATGAAATTGATGATATTTTAAAGCATGTGTTAGAAGTTTACCAATCGCCCAAAATTTACCTGAAAGGGAATGAAAAAATAAACTACTTAAAAAAGTTTTTGAATGAAGATTTCATATACGCTATTCCCATTGGTCAAGAACCAAAATTAAGTAGATTTAAGAAAATTACAGAATGTTATTTTCACAAAAATGTGAATCCATGGCATTGTGCATTAGCAAACGTAAAATTGTTATATAATTATAGACATTGTTATGAATAAAAACCTTTATTATAAATGTTTTTTTATTATTGAATTTTATTTATAATACAAATATACTTTGAATAATATATAGCCTATTGAACATATAAACACTACTAGCAATATACTCAATAATACTACACACACATTTGAACTACATTCTTCTATACAAGATTTTCTATACAACTGATTCCATTCTTGTGTCACTATTGAAGTTTTATTGACATAATATAATCTTAACTTATACTGTACAATGGTAGAATCATTTATAATGTTATCATCTATTTTGTAGGTAAATAAACCATTATTTATATTCATTCTTTTCCATGTTGAAGGCCAACTATCATTATTTACATTATTAACAGATAGACAAATAAATGCTTCTCGAACATTATGATCAACTTGTATGAACAAAGTATTGTTAACGAATGCTGATAGAAATAGAACTCCTACTGGTAGCAGAGCCATTTTAAAAATAAAATATTTTCCCAGGGTTCTTATGTTTTATATTCGTCATAAACTAAATCTTTTAGAATGTCAATTACATCATTAACTTGGTTATCATCAGT
Organism: Philopedon plagiatum; assembly: GCA_963971165.1. Classification (NCBI taxonomy): domain Eukaryota; kingdom Metazoa; phylum Arthropoda; class Insecta; order Coleoptera; family Curculionidae; genus Philopedon; species Philopedon plagiatum. Next base: position 61,357,990 of record OZ020191.1, read on the forward strand.
CTTGGATTTCTCTTCCAAAATACTTATATGTTTGTGTCCCCAAGCTAAAGTTCTAAAAGAATTTTGAATTATATAGCGTTTGTCATCTTTGGGAGACAAAGCAACCTTATTTTTTAATTGTGTAAACATATCATGTAAAACTGAATGAAAAATATTCATTTTTCTAAATTTGATCTCAGAATTTTCAACTACGTCTTTATAATCTTGTTTAGTAATGGAATTTTCTATAACATATTTTTTAACTCCCTTTGCCTTTTTTTCAGATTTCTCTTCTAAATTTACACAGTAAGCTTTAGCTCCCGTACCATAAAAACTTGAAATTGGTTTACCGGCAAACTCATCTTTCATTCGCCCTAATACTGATTTGTTTATAGTTAAATTATGTATATTGTTTTTATTGTAATTAGAAGTGTCAAACTTCTCTAAATTGTCTTGCATATCTTTATAAAAATTTTCAGTCTCTACTTGCAAGATCAAACTATCTGTATCCGTGTATAACAAAATTGCTTCGTCTCCATACTTGCTTTTAATATAATCATAATAAAAATCATATAAAACGGGTTTTGATAATTCCAAGACTGTGAAGCCAACATAAACAGGTTTATTGTAAGTCACGTTTACTCTTTCCATTTGTATCGCAACAAAGTTTTCATTAAAGACTAATCTATTTTTAAAATTTGGTTTAGCAATCAATGTCTGCGCTCCTTGCTTCTTACCAATGTTCTCCCAGTGTGTGATTAATCTTATGTCAACTCGTTTATCAATATTCTCTAAAGATTTACCGTAAATGGCATTATTAAATAATTTATATGTACCCTTTTCCAACTAATTTTTAGATTTGTTTCTCATTTCGGTATTTAAATCGATGTACTGTTTTAGAAATGCAGCTTGTTTAAATTTAATAACTCTATGAATTTTAGTTAATTTTAATCCATTTTGAAGCACCTGTTTAAGATTTCGGTAATGAATAACATATTTTTCTTTATGGTTTAAATTGCATATTAATTTCTTTTGTTTTGAACCTGGTGCGCAAATATTTTCAGCCAGAAAAGGTAATTCGTTGTGTTCTTGATGTAAACCTTGAGGATACTTTAAATCGACTTCCAAAACGAATCCGAATTCAGCATCGTCAGGAAGAGACATCACATCAAGGGCTTCAATTTCCTCACTGTTCAACCAAGAAAAATCACTTACTGGGAGACATTGACTCATTCTATGTCCATACAAGTTAGTGGCATCCAAATACATTATAAATGAATTTGGTTTGCTTGGATCATAATTTTCCAAGCATGTATTATTAGCTTCAGCTTTTCGAACGCTGCAATGACAGACACCACCTCTTATATTATTTTTAAAAAAATGTATCATATCTATATCCGTTAATAATTCTAATTTAACATCAGTCATTTTTAACATTGAATCCCATCTTAAACCAGGTAATGTATAATACTGGGCAGCTTAAAGTTACTTAAAGATACATTTCGAAAAGCTTCAAGAAAATCTGTTAAGATGAGACCATCAGATAATAAATAAATTTTGGTATAATCCATAAGATTTTGACAATTAAATAAGTTCCAAATAGTAATTGCTCTATTGTAATCCGACGGATGCATAGGTTCATCTTTAAGTTTATCATAAAAATGTTCAATAGCTGGGAGTTCATTTTCGTACAGTTTATCCATAGAATCAACATAAGAATATGGATAAACACCTTTTTTACGAATTTCATTAAACTGGTTAGGATCTTCAAAATATTTTTTAATCTCAATGCATTGATTTGGTTCCAAGCTTTCACCAAGCTTTTCCAAAGAGGAACCAACGAAACGGAATGAATCTAAAAATCTCATTTTCATACAAATATTTTTTTCTTTATTATCCTTGCCTTTTACTTTGTCAACTAATATGGATTTTGAAAATGAAATATATTTCTCTTTGGTTTGTGCAAGTACATCAATATTATCTTCTTCACAGCACAATTGTTTAACAAATAAATGACCATCATAACCAGTTAAATTGCGGAAAAAGATTGGTATAAAATTTGGAATTTGAAAGTTTAAGTTGCAAATACTGTGAGCTGCATTTCGAAATTTACCAGTTAAATGATCATGATCCCTGACTTTTTCATTTTCTTCGACTTTTTTATTACATATATGACAAATGGTGCTATTTTTATAAGCCAGCTCTTCCTCATCTGATAAAGGAAGCATTTTTACTATAGGTTTAAGATGTTCATTATAAATTCTATGTACATGACCTTCAATTCGTTTACAAAATTCATCAGCTGCATCCAAACCAAAATAGTAGTCTAGTACCGATAAAGAATCATCATATGAGCACTTAATAAAATAGCAAAAAGCGTACGGTTCGTGTTTAAATGTATTTAAAGTATAAGAATTCTGTTCGTTTCCTGGTTCTTGATGCTGTAAAGGTTTTAAAAAGCATTCAAAGTCTGCATAGATAACAAATGGAACTTTTAGTTGTTTTTGAAAATTTTCAAACTGTAAAATATTTTCTGGTACATGTTGACCGTACTTATTAATTTTAATGTCGTTGGTAGGAACTTTTGTAAACAAATGATTACAATCATGTGATTGATGTTGTTTTAATCTTTCCATTGATGTAAAATAAATTAAACACCCATCACAAAAATACTTTTTATAGCTTGTTTTATTAATTTGAGATGACACTAATCTTGACATATCCTTAATCCAACAATAATGATTGTTTTCACCTTCACTTATCAACAACAAATTTATGTGTACTGGAAGCTTTTTACTAGTGTAATGAAGAGGACCAACCACTTCATACTTGAATTTGCTATCTTCATAAACACTCTCTAAACCGTAAACATTTACAGATATTTGATTAAGCGTTTCAAACTTCTGTATATCCTTTAATTTAACAGGAAAATCTATTCCTTCAAAATTTAAATACTCAAAAAAATTAGGGTATGAACTTGTTCTATCAACATGATTTTCAGCTGGAAATAATGCACTTATCACACTCCATCCGAAACAATATGACTCATTATTTTTGATGTTAATAACACCTTGTTTATTTGAAATTTATTTTGGTAATGGTATATACGATGAAGCTCTAATTGGATTAAATTTATTTATATTAAGTTCCAAATGTAATATTTTTTCCAACGCCCAACCTGAACCATTTTCTGTGAATATTGAAACCTTTTCTTTTATTTCAGACAAAAACTTCTTATAAATATCAGATAACTCTGTTGTTGAAGTTATGACCTTATTTTTCGTGTTAAACGATTTAGTTTCGATTGTCTCTTTTGTTTGTAAAATATATTGTCCAAATAGTTCTACATTAATCTTAACACTTCCATGCTTAACTAACTGTTCTGAAAGTAAACTTACAAACTTTTGTTTTACTTCATCAAAAAATCCTTCAATGTCCACATACTTTTTCGATGGCAGCAACATGTAAGACACAATCCTGTTTTTAAACGCGGAAGTTAAAATTTTTACACTATCATCACTTTTAAGTGCACTTTTATGTAGGTTTGACCGTAAATGCGCAGCAAGTTTATTTTTCACATACCAAGTATCACAATCTTTACATCGCGATAAAGTAAGTTTAGGTATTGGAGGTCGGTCTTCTTTAATATCTTCTATTTTAGCTCTTTTCATGGACACATCACATACCTGGGTATTAGCCTTCCTTTTTTCTCGCGAACAAGATGGTCTCATGGCACACGATTCTCTTTTATGTCTATAAACATTAGATTGATGAGTAAAAGTTTTGTTGCATTCACTGCACTGATACATCTTGAGAACTGAACAAAAAAGCAGAAAAGACTGATACTTATTCAACAATTCTTGGGATATTTTATCTGGTTTCACAACAGTTTGCACAATACTGTTTTTGCAAACTAAACAATGACACTTTGATAACACACTAAAGTTATATGCAGTAATAATGAAAAATATATTGAGCGGAATGTAAGAAGGCACAACTGTATTATATCGAGCTCAAGGTGCGACTGCAGACACTTAAGAACGAGAAGCGAAAAGAGAATATAAAGAGAATGGGCGGAGCATGCTCATGTATGTAAAAAACTGCGTCTGCGAGTTTTTTTTTTCGTCTGCGCGAGTTTTTTTTTTCGTCTGCGAGGTTTTTTTTTCTTTTTTTTTTACGTAGAAGGCGGGGCTTAAGTGGGGGCCGCCCAATCAGATTCTTGGAGGCGGGGCTTAAGTGGGGGTCGACCAATCCGGTTCTTGGAGGCGGGGCTTAAGTTGGGGGATTTGGTGGGGTTAAGAGTGGGGGATTTGGTGGGGTGAAGAGTGGGGGGATTTGGTGGGGTGAAGAGTGGGGGGATTTGGATTTGGATTTGGATTTGGTCTGGTAGCTGTGAAAATTATCTACTTTTGTAAAGCTTAAAGGAATTTCTTCGCTATGAAAAATATCACGAAATTCATAACAGAGTTTACGTAGTTCTTGTTTTTCTTCATAATTGCAATGATCTGGTCTTATATTTTTTAAATTAGCCTTCAGCTTGTTATCAATATTTTTTTCATATTTTTCTGGATATACGGGGTGGTCTATAAAATTCATTTCGTTTAAGTCTATAGGTTCGACTTCGAAAGATTCAAGAAATTTAATTTCTATAGGATTTTCTCTGGGATTCAAAATTGTAGTAGAAACAAAATTATTTTCTATTTTTACAAGACATTCTGGTATTTCTAAATCTCCTAATTGTTGATAAGCAAGTATACCGTATCCGTTTGGAATGTTAACTGGAAGATGTATTTGAATTGTATTGAATCGTTCTTGCATCAATGACGTAAGTTAAATTATTTTTAAAAATTTTTGAATTTGATTGCAAGTTATTTTCATTGCGTATTGGAATTTGCGTGTTTGGTAATTTTAACGTAGACGTACTGAAGTCTATGTTAGCATTTAATTGTTGCTGTTTGGGAATCTATTCATTTTCATTTCGTTTTTTTTGGGTAATTTGAATTAATGCTTAATGTGACAAACTAATGTATTTCTTTAAGTTGCATTAATATTTAATCTTTCCGATTGCCATCGAGAATTATCATATATGTTTTTACTCTTTATTTTGTTTACGTACAAGTCGCTACGACCGGTATGGAGGCCGCCGCAGGCCCTACGAAAAGGCAGTACTGCAGTAGCGTTCGGACTGGATATATATCGACAGTTTTCGTCCCGATCCTACGGCGTCTCCGAAATTAATATGGCATAAAAAACTTAATTCACAATTCAGTTAACAAAAGGTGGTGTAGTGAAACAGGGCTAATGTAAAGTGCAACAGGGTTAATGGAATAGCCTAATTCTGTGGATTATCCAGTTAAACTGCGAGGGTACCCTCTGGACAGCATGGACTTCGTCATGGTGCTACGTTTAACAGGTAAGCGATTTGTGCGTCGCGAAAAATAGACCATACTTTTGGCTAATCAACCGTTTTATTTTCTTTTCTAAATTTAATACAGTCCACTAAGTTTCATAGTTTCCGCTTCATTTTTTGAGCCTTCATCGCCGGATGAAGAACGGTTTTTAAATTTATTCAATTTTTTACTGCTTACTTTGTCACTAGCCATTTGGGTTTTTTCATGCATTTGGATTTAGCTGTGTCAGCAAATATTTTAACTACCGTGCGCACTACACTGTCCTTGCTTCGTCCTTACAAGTCTCGAGAAAACATACAATTTTTTGTCGAAAGCAAAACTTATTAATTTATTTTTATGGTATAAGCAACTAAATATTTTAGAATAGTTGGAGTTTTTTGCAGCATTAGCATTGTTTAGTGCATATTTTGCGAATTTTTATTAATAAACGTTATTCCTTAACATTGCACTGTTCAATCTTTTGTATGTATTTTGCTTATAAAAATCTTGATTCTATATCAAAACATTTTACGATTTATTTAAATTTTACTGTATTCCAAAATGTCGGATAAATTAACAAAGGCCAATTTAAAACGTACTACAGCCTATAAGCGCTTACAAGAAGCATATGAATCTGGATTTAAGGCGACTAGTGATACATCTTTAAAATCTACATTTTTAGCTCGTGCAGACGCAGTCGATACTGTTTATGATGAATTTCAATCGGCTCATAATACTGTAATTTCTTTAATTAACGATGATGAGTTTGCATCTTATGATGCGATGCGTATTGCCGCGGATAAGGCCTTTTACGGAGTAAAATCGATAAAGCATGACTTACTTCTGACTGATACTGCATCACAAATGGCCAACACTTCGCTTAATGCTAATTTTAGTTCAATTCCTAAAATTGTAGCAAAGCTTCCAAAGCTTAACTTACCTATCTTTGATGGTGACTATAAAAACTGGCCAAGTTTTTATGACTTATTTAAGAGCCTTATACATGACAGCGCTGATTTATCTAATGTTGAGAAATATCAGTATTTATTAACGTCTTTAGAAAAAGAACCTTTGGCTTTGGTTAAGGGTATACCGCTCACAGAGGCGAATTATTCGGTTGCCTTTGAAATGCTCGAGAAGAGATACCAAAATAAACGCATTTTAGCGACTCACTATTATAATGAACTATTCTACGCTATCTCTATTCTAAAAGCTACATCCAAAGATCTTAGACATCTTTTAAATGTTTTTTCTGAAAATGTAGCAGCCCTAAGGGTTTTAAACTTTCCTGTGGATCACTGGGATTTTTTGTTGTTTAATATATTACTTAATAAACTGGATTCTAAAACCAGAACTGACTTTGAGCTTGAGAACAGCCTAAATCCGGAGCTACCCACTTATAGACAATTAATTACATTTTTAGAAAGGCAGTGTTTAGCCTTAGAATCTGTTCAATATACCAGTTCAATAATCTCCGATAAGCCAAAACCTAAATTTTCTAGTAACCAACACTTTATCCAAAAAAAATCTACTTCTACCTTTATAGCAGATCCTCTTCAGCCAAATAGCGGACCGAAATGTATTTTGTGCTCAGCTACGCATGCTTTATTTAAATGCGAAGCATTTTTGGCTAGATCTCCGCAGCAACGATTTTCTTTTGCTAAACAGCACCGATTATGCGTCAACTGTTTAGTATCCCCCCATTCAATAAGAAATTGTGGTTCACCACATAGATGTAGAGTTTGCAGGTCTCCGCACCATACCACTTTACATTTTGACAAAAATTCTTCGTCAGGTGTTCCCCCTGGTACCACCTCCAATATCAATGCAAGTGCTGCCACAGATCTCGCACAATCTTTTGGTAACAGTCAACCCGAGTCGTCAGTCACAAATACTCATTGCATCACTAACGCTTTGTCTGTCCCTCAACATACGATTTTATTGTCCACATGTGAGCTGGATATCCAGGATACTTGGGGTAATTTTCAAAAGATTCGTGTACTCCTGGATACTGGTTCAATGGCAAACTTTGTGTCTGAATCGTGTGTTAGGCGGTTAGGTCTTTGTCGCAGGAGATTTTCGATTCCCGTTGAGGGCTTAAATGGAATGTCAACTTCTGCCAATAGTGGCATGGTTCATTGCGTTATTAAACCGTGTCACCAGCCAAAACCTACTTTTTCCTTTGAGGCTATTGTCATCCCTAAGGTTTGTTCTAACCAACCTAAAATTCACATTAATATTTCGGAAATGGAGCACATTCGTCACTTAAAGCTTGCAGATATCCGGTTTCATACACCAGGTCCAATAGACATGCTTATTGGTGCAGAGTTGGTACCTTTATTTTTAAAATCAGGTCGTATTTTTGGAAACTCTAATCAACCCGTAGCATTGGAAACTATTTTTGGCTATATTTTGCAGGGTAAGACAAGCTGTTCGTCTTCTTTAAATGAGTCAGATACTCTTTTAAATTGTCATGCTACCTTGGATGTAAACCTTGATTTTCAGTTACGTAAGTTTTGGGAGATTGAACAAATTACCAAAACCCTTGATATGTCCCCCGAAGATAGAAAATGCGAAGAAATATACAAAACTTTAACCCTTCGAGAACCTTCTGGACGATTTTCGGTACCTTTGCCATTTCGTCAATCCAAACCAAACTTTGTTGATACTTACACTCAAGCGTATCGGCGCTTTCGCCTACTTGAGATCCGTTTTCTGAAAAACTCCTATCTGTATAGCCAATATACAGAATTTATGCAAGACTACCTTGACTGTGCGCATATGTCTTTAGTGCCACAGAATGATTATAGATGCTCTTCTGCGTATTACGTAGCACATCATGCTGTCTTTAAGGAACAAAATTCTGGTTCTAAAATCAGAGTGGTTTTTGACGCTAATCTACGTGATATACAGGGTGTCTCTCTTAATGACACACTTCTCGTTGGTCCAAAGCTCCAAAGAGATATTTCTACCATGCTTTTAAATTTCCGCTTTTATTCCCATGTTTTTGTTTGCGACATAAAACAGATGTACAGACAAATTAATGTGCATCCTGACTTTTGGAATTATCAACGCATTTTGTGGCGTTTCACACCTGATGAACCTCTTCAGGAATACTTTCTTCGTACTGTCACTTATGGAGTCTCGTCTTCACCATACTTGGCACTACGCACCTTGCAGGAACTTGCTAACCAGGAGGAGGCTTCCTTCCCCCGAGTTGCTCAAGTTATTCGTCGCCAGTTTTATATCGATGATGGGTTGGTTGGAAGTCACGATTTGGAATCTGCCTTGTCACTTCAATCTGAGCTTATTGAGGTTATGAGGAGGGGAGGCTTTAAGTTGGGAAAATGGGCAAGCAACCATCCCGCTCTCCTATCACAGATTTCTCCTTCTGATATTCAGGAATCTTGTAGTTTTGATAAAGACGAGCCTTCTTTTGTTAAAGTACTAGGACTAAAGTGGAACCCTAACTCTGATGTATTCTCCTATTCTTATGTTTTCAGAGAAAGGTCCTGTACTAAGCGAAGTATTTTGTCCGAGATTAGCAGAATTTTCGATCCTCTAGGTTTTATCTCTCCTTGCCTTTTACTTGCAAAACGTCTTTTGCAACGTCTATGGGAATCCAAGGTTTCTTGGGATGAATCTCCTTCTGATAATATTCTTGAAATCTGGACTCAATTCAAGGCCGAAATGCCAAAACTTGCCGACATAAAAATACCTCGTCATGTAGGCTCTAATTCGATCTCGCGAATTGAACTACATGGATTCTGCGATGCTTCGCAGGTGGGATACGCTAGCGTTATTTACTTTCGTTTGGAAGATACTTTTAATAATATCAAAACTTTCCTTGTATGTGCTAAATGTCGAGTTGCGCCATTAAAAACTATATCTATTGCTCGACTCGAACTGTTGGCAGCCGTTTTACTAGCGGACTTAGTAGCATTCGTCAAGGACAGTTATGCTCACCTGGTTATTTTTGACGCCATTCATACTTGGTCCGATTCCATGGTAATCTTGGCTTGGTTGTCTTCTTCTCCGCATAAATGGAAAACCTTTATTGCAAATCGCGTAAGTCATATCCAAGACTCTCTGCCTGTGTCCTTTTGGCGCTACGTTCCTTCCGCGCAAAATCCCGCAGATTGTGCCAGTCGCGGTCAAACTCCACAGCAACTTGTGAACACCGCAATTTGGTGGTCAGGTCTGGAATGTTTATCCAAGCCTGGAAGGCTCTGGCCGACACAGCCTGAACTATTCCATGGTAGTTCTGAGTTGCTGGAAGAGGAACAACGAACAGTGCTGAATATTTCAGTCCCTCCGAATCATTTTATTTTTTCTGCATTGGATCGATTTTCTTCGTTACCTAAAATTAAGCGAATTGTTTCTTACATTCTTCGGTTTCTCTTTAATCTAAGGTCTCGGATAAAGCTTCGAGGTCCTTTAACCCTTTCTGAGCTGGAACGTGCACTTCGAGTTATCCTAAAATATGTTCAAAGAGATGTGTTTTCTGATGTCGTCAGTAAGATTGAGCAAAATTCGTTATTACCGAAGCCTTTTCGAAAACTCGCCCCATTTATTGACTCCGAAGGTTTGCTTCGAGTAGGTGGTCGGTTACGACAGTCTCAATTTCCGTATGATGTTAAACATCCTATTTTGTTACCGAAGTCGCACAGGATAACTGAATTGATTATCGAGTGGACTCACCATACCAATTCTCATCCTGGTCTTAAAACACTGCATTATTTGTTACTGCAACAATTTTGGATCTTGTCCCCTAGAAGTACTATTTATAAATGCCTTTCTAGGTGCGTCCGCTGTTTTCGGTGCAAGCCAAAGTCATACAATCCTTACATGGCAGATTTGCCAACTTTTCGACTTTCCCAATTGAGGGCTTTTTCTTCTGTGTGCATTGATTTTGCCGGACCTTTTCCCCTCGTAATGAGTAAACACAGAGGTGCTAAGACCTTCAAGGGCTATGTTTGTATATTTGTTTGTACTGCTACCAAGGCGATTCATTTGGAAGCTACTTCAGATCTCAGTTCTGAAGCATTTCTAGCGGCTTTTCGACGTTTTGTTGCCCGACGAGGCCAATGTGTCACTATAACTAGTGACCAAGGTACAAACTTTAAGGGTGCTAACAATATACTTATGGAGCTAGCCCAGAGTGCCGCTGAACAACTGTCAATTTCTTGGAAGTTTAACGCCCCAGGCTCTCCACATTTTAATGGATTAGCCGAGGCGGGAGTAAAGTCCTTCAAAGGTCATTTTTATCGGGTTTTAGGAACTCAAGTAATGTCTTATGAAGAGTTCTATACTCTATTAACCCAAATAGAGGCTTTATTAAACTCGCGTCCTTTATGTCCAGTAAGTGCTGATCCCAACGACTTACAACCCCTTACGCCCGGACATTTCCTTATCTTGGAGCCATTAAACAGCTCGATTCCCGATCCTGACTTAAGCCTTATAAATCTAAATCGGCTTAATCGTTGGCAATTAATCCAGCGCCTCCAGCGTGATTTCTGGAAGCGATGGTCGCAGGAATACATCCATTCCCTCCAAGAGAGATATAAATGGACTGAACCATCGCCTCCTGTTACGGAAGGTGCTCTTGTTCTTATTAAAAATGAACAAAAACCACCCCTTCGGTGGGTATTGGGAAGAGTCATTAAGTTGCATCCGGGGCAGGATGGTGTAGTTCGCGTGGTCTCGCTGAAAACAGCTCATGGCGTTCTGCAACGACCTGTAGTCAAAATTTGTCCTCTTCCAAGCTCTTAGTTTTAATTTAAATCATATAATTAATTTTCTTTATGTATTTTTTTTATTATTTACTTAGTGTAAAAACATTCGTTTTGGTGAGGTGAATGTTTGGGAATCTATTCATTTTCATTTCGTTTTTTTTGGGTAATTTGAATTAATGCTTAATGTGACAAACTAATGTATTTCTTTAAGTTGCATTAATATTTAATCTTTCCGATTGCCATCGAGAATTATCATATATGTTTTTACTCTTTATTTTGTTTACGTACAAGTCGCTACGACCGGTATGGAGGCCGCCGCAGGCCCTACGAAAAGGCAGTACTGCAGTAGCGTTCGGACTGGATATATATCGACAGTTTTCGTCCCGATCCTACGGCGTCTCCGAAATTAATATGGCATAAAAAACTTAATTCACAATTCAGTTAACAAAAGGTGGTGTAGTGAAACAGGGCTAATGTAAAGTGCAACAGGGTTAATGGAATAGCCTAATTCTGTGGATTATCCAGTTAAACTGCGAGGGTACCCTCTGGACAGCATGGACTTCGTCATGGTGCTACGTTTAACAGGTAAGCGATTTGTGCGTCGCGAAAAATAGACCATACTTTTGGCTAATCAACCGTTTTATTTTCTTTTCTAAATTTAATACAGTCCACTAAGTTTCATAGTTTCCGCTTCAGTTGCATAAGGTCTAAACCTATTAGTCCATCAAACTTATCAGAAAAATCAAAAAGATAAAATTTATGTATACCGGGAGTATTGAAAGTTGGGAAAATTGGTAAAGTTGCTACTTCGTTATGAAATGAGGTTGCGTGTGCTGTTCTTCTTCGATTAAATTTGGGAATTTCTCGTATGCAATTTTTTGACTTATAAAACTTCTTGTACTACCTGTATCTAATAAAAATTTTGCTTTTAGTTCTGGTATCAGAATAAATGGTAATTGTATGTTATAGTTATTTAAAAATATTACGTCATATCCGTTTTCTGGCTCGGTAGGGTAAAATTTTGGTTTTCTTGCTCATTATTTGGCAAATTGTCTGAGTTAGCAGAATAACTCAAATTTATATCGTAATCATTTTGATCTTGAAATTGATTATAGTCAGGTTCGGTATCATTATAATCATAATATTCGGTGTAATCAGTATTTTCGTAATTATAGAGATTTTCAGAAGTAAAATCACTAGATTGATTTGATTGATCAGCTGGTTTCTGCAAAACTTCCTGTTTATATAGTTGTGTAGTAAATCGTTTATTTTGATTATTTAAGGCATTGTTTAAAATTGTATTTCCTGAGCTTGTGTCCATCGGTTCTAGTTTAGTTCTTCGCGACATTTGTCCGAAATTTTGGTTTTGGCTAAATTGGGGTCGATTCATACCAAAATTTTGGTTATTATATGTAGGTCTAACAAAACTTTGATTATTTGTAAAATTAGGTCTCGGTTGAGAAAAAGCGTTTTGTTGTGGAAATCTAGGAAAATTATTTTGTTGAGGAAAACTCGAAAATGGTCTTGAAAAATTAATATTCTGTGGAAACATTTGCGTTGGATTATATGGTCTAGAATAATTATTTTGAGTTGGTGTAAACGTTGGTCTATATGTCTGCGACATTGAATTATGTTTTTGATTTTTATTTAAAAACATAGGCTGTTTAATGTTAGAATTTTGTGCATTTTTATATAAGATAAAATTTTCTTCTTCACGAACACATGACATTGCTTTCTCTAAAGAATCTGGATTTTTTAATCTAGTAACAAGTTGTAAGTTGTACGGTAAACCATTGAGAAATGTTTTTAATGCAAATTCGTCATAATGTTGGATTTTTATAATCTTTGTAGCGGCATCGTCAGGCCCAGAATTTAATTTTGAAAATAATAAACTACGAGAATCTTGTATTCTCATATCAAAAATTATTGGACTTTAAACGGTTTTAAATTTATTAAATCTTGGATTAGACAATCGATCGATCTCTGATCGGAAAAACTGGTTATTAGTATATCTTTAATTAGTGCCCAAGAATTTAATTCTGTTCGAGAAACAATTAATTCGGCTGCTCGACCTGTTAATTTACTTAGAATGGTATCAAATAAACAAGTATTTATTGTAGCGTTTACATTAGTTCTGTCTTGGAATGCTCTTAAAAGATTTTCAACTGCGCTGATAAATCTATTTAATAATTTTGGGTTTCCATCAAAATGTGGAACGTTATCAGATTGGTATCTTAAAAGTTGGTAATTAACTTCAGGCATTATATTGCTAGTTGAGCTAATAACTAATGAATTTAGAATATCGGTAATATGATCTAATTCGGAATCAATTTTGAAAGTTTAAAAGGAACACTCAGTATATATGCGATTAAAAATAAACACTCTTAAAATTAAATATGCTTAATACTAAAAAATATAAAGTGAAATCTTTGCAAGGACAAATGACTAGAAATATAAACAATGAAATTACACTGTAAAAAAAGAATTATTGTCCGTACAAAAATTGCAAAAATTGGAAAGAAAAAATTCGAATGAAAAAAAATTCAAAAAGTCGATTTTTCACTTACAAGAGTAAAATGACGAAAATCTTCATTTGTGTTCTTGTTCTTGTTCTTGTTCTTTTTCTTGTTCTTAACCTAGCTGGTTTGGCGATGTTTGTCCTCCCCAGGTCCTTAAATCTAGCTGGTTTGGCGATGTTTGTCCTCCCCAGTTTTGTCTACGTTCAGCGATGTTTGTCTGTCGGTAGACCAGGAAAACCCTTCGATATGCCCTCGACTGGTTGACCAGGACTCCTGAAGTTCAGTATGCTGCTTTGTTTCTTGTCCAGCGATGTCTTTCAGTTGCCACCTGAAATCGGTACTATCTGCTTCTGAGACACACTTTTTGGACTCTTCTCCGTAGGTTTTTCGAGTAAATTCTTGAAAGAAACCGTGATCACAATATGTTGTGACACGTCTCAAAAATCCTACCGACTGCGCCAGTTATTCGTCGGGCCAAGGGACAGGCGTTTTTAAAAATCACTGTTTTCAAAAACTGTATAACAAATTGATTTGATTTTGGGAAGTTTAACAATTTAGCAAGCAACTATAACAACAGAAGTGACAATAAAATCTAATCTGCTCGTATTTATAATCTTTCTTATCGCTAAGTCTAGGAGTGGTCAAAAGGAGCTTAGCTAAGCAGTTTACAATATGTAACTCGCGCTCCTCGTTACACATCCTCAGAAAAGGAAGTTTTACTCGGAATTGTTCAACAGTATAAAAAAATTGAACATAAAAAATAGACGCTGACATGAAAGATAAAAAACTAGCATGGATAAATATGTTTTCAGATGTTCAAGACACCAACCGGTTGAAGTAGGAGGAGACCAATTCCTGAAATTCTGACTTCTTCACAATTGGAGAACTATATGAACTTTTAATCCACAAGAAGCTAGTTAGTCGAGTGCTGTAAAAAGAGTATGCACTACGAATGCAGTCATTAGAACTAGATATTTCTTTAAAAAAACAACTAAATTTAATGTGTACCGATAATCATAAATATTGTTCGTTGGACTCCACTATGTTTTAATTAATTTAGTCATTCAAGGTTTGTCTTGTTTTCCTGGAAACGAAGCCAAAAACTACAACAGTTAAAAGTTTCCAAATTTTGTGTAATATGTAATTAATTATATTGCCTTTGTATATTAATGTGAAAATGGCTAAGTCATATCTTTTTTACATACCTTTAAAACTTTTTATAAGTATTGGTTGTATTGTACATATTGTACTGACGACTTTCCTCGTACCATGTTTTGTTGTGTCAAGTTAGGGTGGCGTTATATTATTCGAGTGTTTTTAAATATGTTTTATACATTTCTTTATAAGCCATTATTAAGGACATGTCGTGACGTTTTTTAATGTGTTTTGTTGTATTGTTTTTATTATTTAAAGTATATTCCCAAAGGCTTTAGCAAACAAAGGGATTATTTAAGTCCGAGTTCTAAGTAAGACATTAGTAATAAAAATGTGAATATTTTATTTTGACAGTAGTTAATAACACTTACAACGGGTGTTGTTTTATATGCAAAAATGTAAATACGCATTTTATTGTAAATAAAGTTTAGAGAAATATACAGGTCATTTTTACTTACGAGCACTTGCCCAAAAACCTTGTGAATCTGACAATTTTAAGTAATATACATGTTAACTCACCGAAGGGGGTCGGTCAAATTTTTCTATATGTATCAGAATTATACCTGTTGTACTGTTATTATGAGTATTTTCAAAAACTGGGTATAGGATAATTATTTGTACACAAGATTTATGTTTCATATTACACGATAGATAATTAAAAAAAATTAATGTGAAAGCCGGAAAATGACATCGAACTTTTTTTGCATTTTATAGTTTTCCTTAAAATAGAATAACGTCTCCATTAAATTCTCTGAATAATCTATAATGTGATGTGAAACATATTTTGTGTAAAAATAAAAACCATATAGCCAGTTTGTGAAAATATTCATAACAGTACCACAGGTATAAATCTGATACGTATAACAATTTGGCCAATGCCCTTAACGGAACTCGCAAGTTAGGTAACTGTTCTTAACTTCAAGTGCTTTTGTAAACAGGTTCTTAAATTTTTTATAATGGGTAGTTGTGCAAGTGCAGCCAAGGGATGGCCCGGGCGGCAATGAAAGTGGAAAGAAAAAATTCCAAACAACAATAAACTTTATTAGGCACAATGGCCCAAAAGGCTAATGACCGAGGTCTTCCTGCCAATTAAAATTCTATTTATTATAACATACAAAATATAACTGTTAAACAACAAAAAAGACAAACAAATAAATAATATATCCTATATACAAAAGTCTGCTGATTTCATAACTCTTGGCTAGGCAAAAAAAAATTATTTTCACAGGTTAGCAAAATAATTAACAACATCATTTCTAAATATCTGACCATTAGCTAAGTATATCGTTAAGATTATTTATATTAGGTACCTATACTATTTCCTATTTCTATAAGGTAATTTAAATTCGATTATAAATTCGCCGAGGAAATCTATTTTCCAGTAGTTCCAAAATGTCCCATGTCAAGCATTTCCATAACGAAAAAAATTAAAAACACCACACAAAAACAAGGGTCCAAATCGAAATTATTTTTAAAAAACAATAAAAAGCAAGATTAAGTTAAAAATAATTAAATGCGCATGCGTTTCCTTTGTAGGTAAACGATTAGGTGGAAAAATGTGACTCCCTAAAGTTAGGAAGGCCTAACCTACTTTAGGAAAGGAATAAACGTGGGTGGAAGCCAAAATCGCATCTTAACCTAAGTTATTCTTTCCTAGCGTTAGGGAGTCCCTAAACGTGTTGGTGGGAACGGGCATAAAAGAGATGAAACAAATTCTTAGCATACGCTTAAAACTTGAAAAGAACATTAAAATAATTCTGGAAGGTACTCTAAGAAAGAAACAGAAACAACAGGGTGTTCTGAGTGAAGCCAGTTGTAATAGAGCGCGTGCAAATTAGCCCTCAGATCAGTTAGCCGGATAGGTTCTATTGGACAGTTCTTTACACCCACGCAAACTGGAAGTCGCCTAGATGGTCTAGGAACCTGCTTCAACACACAACAAACCTGCTATTCATAACTTAAAATCAAAACATAGGGCGCAGTGAGCTGAATAAAACAACGTAATAAATTTAACCCTATATACATATATTTACACAAAAGAAGGTGTTTTACAGTTGTGACAAATAAGGTTGGGCGATTTTGCCCCCGCAAAACAAGTAAATTATACCAAATAAAAAACTTCCTGAGGAAGCCTGTCCTCAGATACAAAAATTCATAGGGTGGCTCCTAGCACCCACCGGAAAAAGATATAAGGCAGTTCCGTAGCCCCTACCGAAGACAATAGGGAGGCTTCTTTACACCCAGCGGAAAAGCCCTAGGAAAATAATTCCTAGTAGTTAGGGTAATTTAAATATAAGTAATAATAAAAAAATATGAAGTTACGTTAATAAAAAAAGTCAGAAATTACGTTAATACAAAAGGTTAATATTTGGAGAGAAACAATTCACTTGAACTAAACCGCAAAATTTAAGAATATTAAATAAAAGGTCAATATTAAAAGAGAAAGCCATTGGCTTGAACTGAATCGCGAAATTTAAGTAAGTTACAAAAAAACAAAAATATGAAGTTACTTTAATAAAAAAAAGTTATCAATAAAAAAGTAATCGTTGGGAACCAGATTGCAAAATTTAAACAAGCTTAAGATCAGATTAAAAAGTTACATTAATAAACAAAAGAAATTATTACTCAAGGACATCGATAACTACATAAAATTGTACAGTTCATTGATGCTTTAACGATAAACGTTAATATTACCAAATGATCACTAACTGACCAGGTTTACGCTGCATTATGTTATCTTACATTAACAATAAAAAAGTACAACAAAAGAAAAATAATTGATAATTAAATCATAAGTTTACGCAAGATCCAAAGTGTAAAAAAGGCTTAAGCGAAGTCAGTAAAAATAACTAAAAGTTGCAACCCCTACGGTAGCTTGACTTAAAATTTAAACGTTCAAGTAATATTCAAAGTAAAAGAAAAGCTTAAGCGAAGCCAAAAAAGAGAAAATAATTAAAACTTCAAGCCCCTACAGCAGCTCGACTTGAAAGCTAAGCGTTTAGCACTAATCGAGTAAACCGAATCAATGTAAGATAACATAAGAAAACCAAATAATAACTGACTTTAGAAAGATTTTGGTCATTGAAATAAAGAGAAAACACCCCTTACAGGGAGAAACCGTTTAAATAGAAATAATCAAAAATAGACTGCTTATGTACATCTATAAAAACACAAATGTTAGATTAAAAGCAAATATACCGCTACCATCAAGCAACTACTTAACTACCTTAAGTTCCAGAAGAAGCAAATAGTACTATATATTAAAAGAATAAGATTAACCATTTATAAAGCAACTATGTAACTACCTTAAGTTCCATCAAAGCAAATAGTACGATATAATAAAAAGGCGTAGAACATGTACGAGCTTAATAAGCTTCTTCACCAAAATATTAGTCAAATGACAAATTGAAAATAAAATAATAGGTTAATTAACCTCTCTGAAAGCATAAAAATATTATTTAACCAATCGCTGTAAACAAAAGCAGAAATAAATCTAAATTTTCCAACTTCGTACAAATAAAACCCGTGAAACTCCTAGCTCGTACATATTTTAACTTATAAAAAAAGAAATAAAAGATTTAGTGGCACTTCTTGACAGACTGGTGACTGACACTTAATAATAACAACTTAGTATATTTAAAAATGCTGCTTAATGCTTAATTTTTCACAGTCTGGGGTATATGACAGGCTTGTCAATTTGGTGTTTACGATAATAAATTATACTGTCAGAACTAACTAGTACCACAAATTCCTTTATACATATATAAATTAAGGTTTGAAATTAGGATTACAGATTGCCCAGTAACTCCTGCACGTGCTTTGCGGTAAAGTCAATAAAAAAACGATAAAAACAATCTACATTTACTAAGCGGGTTACTGACTACTTAAAATCAAATAAAATCCAAGCCTAGTCGTTACAACTGGTCCGTAAGCTGGTATAAAGAGGTCTTAAACATAACTTATAGATTGTACGAGGTTTACGGCACACGATCAAGCCTCAAAAATTATTCAAGATTTTAAAAGAATGCAAATTAGAGCAATTGAGAAGCTTGATTATTATTATTCAAAATATGATGTAGCACACAGAGCTACCAAAAAAAAACTAGAGTCTTAGAACCTAATACTGTAAAGCAGAATTTCGATAACACTGTTCGCTAAAATTTTGATTATAATTTATGGGCATAAAATAGGCGAATAATAGGTATTTGAGAAACGCGAGGCAAAAAAACTTCAAGGTTTTACTTACCTCTTAAACAAAGAGGGCTCGAAATTCTAAACTCCACAGACAAATCCCCAAAAGGGGGCAGCTACCAGCGGTTTCCAAACGTCATCCCGATATTGATGGCTGATAGAATCAAAAGAAAGAAAACCCTAAGACATGAAGATTTTACCATGCACGTGGTGTCTACGTATACACTAAAAAAACAAACAAAAAGATAACCCCAAAAAAACTCACCTGATACGATGATAACGAACGAAGTCGTAAATAAACGGGCGTGATTTAAACGGGCGGTGAAATTTTACAATTTTGACACATCGTAATATACGATTTGAACAAGCAGCTTCAAAATCTTTTAAGCAGTAAAAAAAAATAAGTTGCAACTAAATAAATATTTGGTCTGTGCGAAATAAATTACATTTTATTTTTTTTTGCCTGCTCCAAAATCTAGTTGACTGCTGAAAAAATATTGTAACATTACAAATTGATGGGTAATCTAATACTGTTCCGACTGCTCTAAAATTAACTTAGCATGTAATAAGGGGTAATTAGTTACGTAAAAATAAAGCATTTAATTAGAAAACTCCAAATATTGGTTAATGTAAAAGCACATACATTTCATGGTATTATTATTAAAGTTGTCCACCATGAGTGCCCACAGAAATTTTAAAGTTGTATATCTCTGTTGCTACATACGGGACCCATACCAAATTCAGGTGAGCCTACTAGGAATGTTTTGGTAAAGAAAAAAAGTTAAATTTTTGCTTGGCCCCCCTGAGAAAAAAATGAACACGTTTAGGTATTTTATTCATTACTTTTTCTAAACAAATTTTACATCATTTCGTCGACAATTTTTAAATTTTAAGAGAAAAAAATGTGTTAGTAGAAAGTTATAGTCATTTGATTTTTTTTAAATTACGTTTTAAGTTTAAAAAAATTCAAATGACTTTAACTTTCAACTAACACATTTTTTCTCTTAAAATTTAAAAATTTTCGACGAAATGGTGTAAAATTTGTTTAGAAAAAATAATAAATAAAATACCTAAACGTGTTAATTTTTTTCTCAGGGGGGGGGGCAAGCAAAAATTTAACTTTTTTTCGCAAATTACAAAATATTTTTTTTCTTTACCAAAACATTCCTAGTAGGCTCACCTGAATTTGGTGTGGGTCCCATATGTAGCAACAGAGATATAAAACTTTAAAATTCCTGTGGGCGCCCATGCTGCCCACCGTTAGTGCCGCTCCAGTAGCATTACATTGCGGGGAACTCGGCCGCAGCAGCAGTTCAATTTTTGGAATTCTTTAAAATTACGATACGCCGCCGGGCCACGCGGCACGCCGTCCGGTACCCCCTACGAGCGAGTTGAACTCGCACCTGACCGTCTTTTTTTATTTCACGTGAATATACATACGTACTTAATTTTCGGCATCGACGCCTCTGTAACAGATCAAAAGTGGCCAATCTTAGTGATGATCAAAAGTTCAACAGACGAATTAAAGAAACCGATCGAACTAACGAATCTCGCCGCTATCTTCAAACCCTTGCCAACTAAAAATATTAAATACAGGTCATTTGACTTTCTGGCTTCTAAAGTAGATATTTTGCAGAAAACGAAACGCTGCTTAAAAACTGCTGAACGATATTTAAATACCGAGCACATTTTATTCACAGACTAATTTATTTTGTCACCTAGCCGACTAATAATTTCACCGCCCAATTAATAATTTTACTGCTCGAATAGATTTCGGACTGCCCAACGGGATAGTTATTTGTTACTTAAAGTTTTATTATTCCGACCAAATGAACTATATTTTGCCCATCATTGTTTCACAGGCAGTTTATTTAAAGTATTGACAGAAAATTATTATACCACCCGAGTAATTTTTTTGCCGGTTGGGCTTACCTACCTACTTATTTAAATCGCAGCAGAAATAATTACTAGCCTAAACAAACCCTGCATCTAGCAGATAAAAATTCAACAAAAGAATTTTAATCGCAGTCTCAGGATTAATCCAACACTTGGGGCCTTAAACTGGCCCAAAAAAACCGAGACCGCGAACGACCTCGTCGATAACCAAGATGGAAATGCTAGGCAGCCCTAGTATATGTATAATACCGCCAGTGGATAATAACACCACCACCCCGCCATAAGGTTTCTATGTATACCGGTGCTAGATATTATATTACATGCATACCGATGCTGAATATGTATGTGGTGATTCCGATTCTGAATATATGTGGGATTCCGGTTCTGAATATGCATCGCGTCTTGCCTGGCCGCTCGCTACGCCTTTGTTTTCACTTCACCTTGAACCACGACGAATGCAAATTCATGGGGAATGGCGAGCTGTCAGGTTAAAATTTACTTAATAGATCATCGATATTGTACAATGACTAAATTGTCTACGCAATTATTAGAATTAATTTCTAACAGTGAGATTTGCATAAGTAATGTACCATCTTCGGTAAATTCTCTTGATGTCATTGGAACATTTTCCGAAGAATTGGGTCCGGGAATGTGTTTTATTAAATATGAGAATGCGGAATGGCAAACATACGGTATATTACATACAAGCAATAAATTGTCTATTTATAGTATGAGAACAAGAAGTTCATTTAAGGATGTGGATATTAAAATTAAAATATGGTTCCCTAGTGTTTGTACTTATGAACATAAGGGAAAAGTACATGTGCTAAAATTTGAAGAAATGAATGGCTATCGTGACTTACTCGACCATTATGAACACGTGGGAAATGATGAAGTAGACAACACCACCACATCAAAAGGTTTTCATGTATACCGGTGGTAGATATTACATGCATACCGCAGCTGAATATATGTGGTGATTCCGATTCTAAATAAGTGGCAGGACCTAACTTGAGGAACGAGATCTACTCTCAGTGTTCACCTTGTACCGTCGAAGAAAGTAGTTATGCAAATTAAATGATTATTGTGTAGTTTATTATAATGAAACCCATCAGTGAATACTATTTTCAAGTAAAAGTTGGACTGACCGATAAACAGTGTCTCAATAAAATTATACAATCGACGCCCTTGTTAGACTTCATACCAGAGAACGAAGTAAGAATCGTAAAAGTGCCATTTACTATAAATCGCATAGATATTTGTGGATCATTTTCCAAGGAACTTGGCCCTGGAATTTGTTTTATAAAATTTGGTCATGAAGAATGGAAAACAATTAATTTTCACTCTACGGTACATGATAACTTTTTAATTAGCTGTTTGCGAAAAGAACACTCTCCTGATAATACGGATATTAGAATTAAAGTGATATTTCCAAAGCAGTGGGATTATACAGAAGACGATGGAGGGGCACAAACATTGGATTACGAAGACTTACCGTTGGCCAGTGGAGTGTCAGTATTAGAATTTTCAAAGGACATTACCGACTTTTATGAAGATGTAGATGACAGTATGAGTTATAATGTATATAATATGAATAAATTAAATATTAACTATTGGGTTGTTTTACTCTATTTTAAAACAAAAACAAAAAAAAGTTAAAATATTTTCTTAAAAAATTAAGATTGCATTACAAGTTGATCATATAACAAAAGTACATTAAATAAAGAACATACACAATCATTATTTAAGTGATAAAAACATTTAGGGGCGTCCTTTTTAAGGGCTGGTTGCTCATCTAACTCTACAATGGGACTGCTAGAGTATTTTCTTAAAAAGTCTGCTTTTTCCTTTCCCTTAACGTAAATGATGGTAGCTTTTTCTGTTAAATTCTTCACAATATAGCAAATTTGTATAAGGGTGTATGTCCTTCATTCCAGTCAATGCAGTGATTGTTGCGCATTAGCCACTTTGTCTGCTTTAATGCAGCTGGTGATAAACAAGCCAATCCGAAGGGTGGCTTAAAAACATAATGACTGATTCTATGACCGTCGTACGCCGCTAATTCCTTCGGTATAAGTTTATCCGCCCTAAAGGCTTGGAAATCCATTATTAGACGAACGGAAGCCATTATGTCTCGGGAACGTGTTTAAAGAGACTAAACCATGTTGGATTATTAAATTTGTCTAACCATTTTTGTTAAAGGGCTATAACTAAATAATTTGTCATGAAGTATAAGACAGTAAGCCGACGTACCCTCTTCGGTGGACTTCAGTTTCAAATTCAATTCGCATAACTACAGAACCGGTTTGCATACTAAGTTTTTGATGTGAACAGTCGATATAGGCTATGGGACAAACTTCTTTAAATTCGCCAGGAGTAAAAACGGGTTCATTGGATTTTTCATAATATGACGATCTAAAATTTGTAAATATCATATAACGAGGCAAACTTGTTTTCTTCAAAGTTGAAATACAAGTCATGGTAAGGATATCGATCCGAATTTAAAAATACTCTTATGTTGGTTAAAGAACAATGTTCAAATTTGCTCATATTTTCCTTTAGTTTGCCCTTTTTGTCCTTGGATAGGGCAAATAAGACATGTGACGGGGATTCTAATTTACTGGTGGTCTTCACTGGCCACGTGTGACGTGTAGCCGATGATAGGGTAGCATATTCTACTAATTCCCAGCTCCTAAAACCCATAACGATATCGATATTTTTTTCTAATATTTTAGTAAGCGCTAACTGTTGCGGTATATCGACAGTAATATGGGGAATCTTCCAACATAGCTTATCGATTGAGACCTTGGGGGTTTCACTTTCCATCTTCCCAGACTACGGCGTCTAGATCAGTGCTAGCACGAATTAAATCCAATTCTTGCTTCACACCCATCATGATTTTATGATAATCTTCAAAAAATCCCATGAGCATTTTAATGGAATGCAAACATTAAATGCTCCTTTGTCGGTAACAGTCATGGCAGAGTCAGATTTGGGGAACCATCCCGCATTTTGTAATTTTAAGATCTCATTGGTATTACAAGACGGGTATCCTTTCATCGTAGACGTCAGACCCACATTCCCAACGGAATCAACTGTAATGCCATTGAATTCATAACGTACTTCTCGAAAAAGATAGGCAACTCCATTATTAATAAATTTCAGTTTAGTAGCTTTTGTACCATCATCTTTGGTTAATTTTCCTTCGATGTATAAATAGCTCTCGGCAGGTAATGTGTAGGTATTGAGGTCTTGAACGCCTATTCGAATTTCGTCGTTGTAATCAAATTTCGAAGTAACAAAGGGTTGATAGGTATGCAGTTCCGAGCTGACGATAGAGTTGTCGACAGAGTTTTTCAGTAACATTGAAGATACTCATGTTAAAGAA
Organism: Philopedon plagiatum; assembly: GCA_963971165.1. NCBI lineage: Eukaryota > Metazoa > Arthropoda > Insecta > Coleoptera > Curculionidae > Philopedon > Philopedon plagiatum. The sequence goes on from OZ020191.1 coordinate 61,382,243, forward strand.
GTACTTTTAAACCAAGTGAACGAAGGAACAAATGATTTGTAGCTGTTAAACGTTTGATGCTGGGTTTAGAACTACAAAGAGTACTTTTATGGAGTAGTCTTTTATAAAGTTGTTCAAATTTGTTTTTGTGTTTTGAAGAATTATATCTGATTGGCATCATTAACTGACGATAGGGTTTTTATATGTAGTCAAACTGTAATGGTTTCACCTCTAAAATTTATTAAACGAAAACCTTGATCAAGCACTTGTATGGTAATGTTGTTGATTGTCTTTACACTGACAGGAAAGTACAGAATGGGAAGGGGCGATTCGACTATTTTATACCCTGGAGATACAGATGGGAAAAACTGATGAATTATGTGGACAGGTTTTCCATTGTGAAATGAACCAGTAACTATGTTACAATCAATACAAATAGCATTGACTTTTAATATGGCTGTTACGTTGTCAGACTTGGATTTCTTATTCGGAGGAATAATTTTCTTATCAAATCCAAGCAATTTTCCAATTGAATCATCATGTATAAAATTAATCGATTGAGTGCATTTGATTGTACCTACATTAAGGGTATTTGGGTTGCCTTCAAGAGATAAATACATTTTTTCCCTTGGATAATGCTCCAATAATTCCATTTTAATATAGCAGTCGATATTTGAAATCTCATATGCGTACGTCAAACAAGTTTTCTCAGCCCAACTTGTTAATTTCAATTTACAGGTAAGTCCTGAACTTGAATATATCTTTATTAAAATTATACTACACTCTAAAATCATATGTGTTGGGGCTTTCTATAGGCCTCCTAACTCCAATGCTAATAATTTTATTCCTGACTTTGACTCTATTCTGTCTTAACTTTGTCCATTGTTTGATCACGTGATTTTTATGGGAGACTTAAACGTTAATTTCCTTAATCTAAATACGCCAGTATTAGAGTGTTTTGAATCTTATGGGCATTCACAGATTTTAAACGAACCTACTAGAATAACCGATAAGACGAGTACGCTTATTGACCCTATTTTTCTAAATAATCTAGAATTGGTAGAATCTCAGGGTACCTTGCCCACCGATGATATATCAGATCATAACCTTGCTTTTGTTAATATGAATTTTAAATGAATTAAACCCCAGCCTAAAATTGTAAAATACCGCTGTTTGAGTACTGAAACTCAACCACCAAAATTTTTTGACTGATTTATATAGCCTTGATTGGGATGTCATTTTTAGAAATGAAAATGTTAATTCTAAAATTAAACTATTTAATGAAATGTTTATAGGTTTATTTGACAAACATGCCCCACTCACGGAAACTCGAATCACAAAACCCAGAGCACCCTGGTTAACTGAAGAAATAAAACAGGCAAAAAAAATAAGGTCAAAGGCGTTACAAAGATATAAACAAAATCGTAGCGACGATAATAGAAATGCATATAAATAACTACGTAATCAAACGGTAACATTGGTGAGGAGGGCAAAAAGGCAATACCTTGAAAACATCGTTGCTGAAAATAATAGTTTTAAAACTTGGAATACTTTAAGAGATTTTAATATACGCACTAGAAAAAATTATAGTTTACCCCCCAATTTATCTAACCCGGATAATATTAACAATTTTTTCGGTTCATTTTTGCAAAATGTGCCAAGCAGCGGCGGTGACAGGATGGACTTTTATAATAATAACATTTACAGGCAAAATATTGGTTTTAATTTTCAACTTACTACTGTCGAGCATATTAATAAAGCTATATATTATATATTCTATTAAAACAAACTGCTATGGAACTGACAATATTTCAATTAGTGTGATAAAACATTGTAGTCCTTTTATAGATATTTATATTCTTCACATTATTAACAGCTGTATAGAGCGGAACTATTTTCCATCATATATCCCATAAAATAAAGGAATGCAAATGGCTTAACACGAGAAATAGATGTTGTCACCATCTAGGTAATTTTATTCATAAACTTCTAATCTTGCCGAATACCTCAACAAAACTTAAAAATAAATTAGTCGCTAGGGCGAACGTTCACGATAGAAATGTTAGATACAAAAACAGGTTTACCCTGCCCCAACATAAAACATCATTATTTCAAAGGAGTTTCATTTACAATGCTATAAAATTCTATAATTCAATTCCAGATGAATTTAAGCTACATAATATTAACAAATTTAAGTACAAGCTTCGTGCTTACTTATTTCACAGACAATAAGGCGATTGGTTGGTAGCTCTTATCTGTGGGGGTTGCGCTGTTCGGAGCCGTGCAGCAGAGACTGGGGGTAGATTCAACTTTTTTAGTCTCTATGTAACTGACATGTATTTTATGCAAAAACTTTTGGATCCCTTTGATAGACATCTCTGTTCCATACTGTTAACTTATATTTTGAGGCGAACCACGCTTTGATAGTGGTTGAGTATGAGTAGCCCTTCTGGCTAGGCTTCGCCACGCTGAGTCTGGTTCGTCTTCTGAAAAAAAATTGCTATTCACTTCATATTATTGTTCAGCCATGTACAATTTTTGTTTACTGTATCAATAAAAAGTCTTTATTATTATTATTATTATTATTATTATATGAGCCATCGTCCTAGGCGACTTCAACGTCCATAGCAAGGAATGGTTAGGATCCACAAAAACTAACCCAGAAGGCAGAGCAGCAGAAAACTTCGCAATCAGCAACTCGCTCACCAATTTGATCAGAGAACCAACATACTTTCCCCGCGTTTCAACCCATAATGCAAATCCACTAGATCTTTTTCTTACCACCCATCCTGAGCCATACTTAACATCTGTATGCGCTCCCCTTGGTCGTTCAGATCATGGCCTCATTACCGTCTCTTGTAACATACATCCCGAGTTTGCTGAAATCATGCCAGAACGCACAATCTGGCACTACAATTCTGCCGACTGGGATGGTCTTCGAAACTTCTTTTCTGCTTTCCCTTGGAACCCTGTCTGTTTTTCCACTCCCGATCCCTCCGAAACTTGCTCTCATATCACAGACATTATTCAAGCAGGTATTGAAGGTTTCATTCCACATACCCGCAAGAAACCTAAACTTCACAAAAGGTATCTTCAAAATCGTACACCCGAAAATCGTCAAATTTTCACCGAGGCCAGAAATCAATACAACCAAACTATCTTGGACTCCAAAAATGCTTTCAACAAACGCATAAAAGATATAGTGCTTTCCTGTCCCAACGGCGGCAAATCTTTCTGGTCACTTGCCAAAAACATTAGTCAGAACTTCTGTAGAAGCACTTTTCCTCCCCTGACCTCCGACAACGAAGTTATCTCCACCTCTAAAGGGAAAGCAGAACTATTCGCCAAACAATTTGCTGCCAATTCCACCCTGATCCCTCCCCCCAATTTCGCTCTTCCAAACGCTAAGTCGGTACCCCACAAAATGCCCGATATAATACTTAAGGTCAAACAAGTTCAAAAAATTCTTCTATCCCTTGACACCAAAAACTCCTGTGGTCTGGATGGCATACCAGCAATTGTTCTAAAGAAATGCGCTCCAGAACTTGCACCCATCTTAACTCGTTTTTTCCAGATCTCTTATGACAAGGGTATCTACCCAGATAGCTGAAAGACTGCTCGTGTGCAGCCTGTCCCGAAGAAAGGTTCCAAGTCCCTTCCATACAATTATAGACATATCTCTCTTCTCTCCTTTGTCAGCAAAGTTATGGAGAAAGTAATCAACTTGCAAATTCTAAAATATCTAGAAAAACACAAAGTCATCCATGACAGACAGTACGGATTTCGTCACCAAAGATCCACAGCTGATCTCCTTAGCTTTGTCACACATAACAGGAACAAGTATCTTGAATTTCATGGCGAATCTCAGATTGTTGCTCTCGATATTTCCAAGGCCTTTGACCAAGTATGGCATGCCGCACTCCTCAATAAACTACCTTCTTACGGTTTTTCTACCAAACTGTGTACCTGGATCGGCAGCTTCCTCTCTAATTGGCGCATATCAGTTGTGGTTGACGGTCACTCATCTAACGGGTCTACGTCAATTGGCCGAAAGTCAATTGGCCGAGAGTCAATTGGCCGAAGTCAGTTGGCCGAAGATCAATTGGCCGAATACGTCAATTGGCCGAATACGTCAATTGGCCGAATACGTCAATTGGTCGAATAAGTCAATTGGCCGAATACATCAATTGGCCGAATACGTCAATTGGCCGAATAAGTCAATTGACCAAATACGTCAACTGACCAAATAGGACAAATGACAGAAAACGTCAATAGACGTAACAGATGAATTGTCTGAAGAAGTGAGTAGTAGGTTTAGTACATAATTTGGCTAAATAGATAATACTAACCTGAACTAACCTGTAAGTGTATCGGTAAAACCAAACCAAAACTAACCAAAACTAAATATACGTATTATAATAATAAAATGTTAAAGAACAAACGAAGAAAGGGCAAACATGAACATACTTCAGTCAGATATGGCTAAGAACCTTAAGAAAAAGAATAAATGTCATCAAAAATTAAAAAAAAAAACAAAAAATAATTTTTAAGTAATATGTAAGAAAAAATATATATGTATATCGGCCAATTGACGTCTTCGGCCAGTTGACGTGTTCGGCCAATTGACGTACTCGGCCTGTTATCTTTCGGCGAATTGACGTATTCGGCTAATTGACTTCGGCCAATTGACTTTCGACCAATTGACATTCGGCCAAATGACGGGATCCCTCATCTAACTTCCATCCTATCAATGCTGGTGTCCCCCAAGGTTCAGTCCTGGCACCAACCCTATTTCTTCTTCACATTAATGACCTACTCTCTTCAACTACCAATCCCATCCACAGTTATGCTGACGATAGCACTCTTCACTCCAATATTCACTTTTCCAGACAAGTTTCGAGTCGGGAGTTGGATAACAGACGCAGATCTATGTACCTATCCCTTTTCCAAGATCTTCAATTAATCTTAGACTGGGGTGCCAAGAACCTTGTTCAGTTCAACGCCTCCCAAACCCAGTCATGCTCCCTCTCACGCAAAAAATCTGGCAACGCTTACCCCATCCACATGAATGGCCAAGTCCTACAAAACAACGAAACATTCGATCTCGTTGGCGTCGCTTTCGAACATGATCTCAGCCGGCACAAACACATTACTTCAGTAGCCACATCGGCAGCTAAAAAGCTTGGTTTTCTCTTTCGCGCCAGAAAATACTTCTCCCCTTCCAACTTATACACTCTCTATGTTTCCCAAATAAGACCTAATCTGGAGTACTGCTCCCACATCTGGGGAGCGGCATCACCTTCGACACTTAAGATCCTTGATTCTATCCAAAAAGAGCCATTCGACTTATCAATGACCCAGCCCTCACGAGAAAACTCCCTTCTCTCGCTCATCGCCGCGCTGTAGGGGATTTATCCCTTTTATACCGCTACTTCCACGGATTCTGCTCTGCAGAGCTAGCCGGTATTATTCCCCCCTTGAATGTCCCTAACAAAATAACAAGAGGCGCGTTACGTATGCATCTCTTTACTGTCCAGCTACAAAAGCCTAGAACAGACCACTTCTCTCGCTCATTCATACCTAGGGTCTCCAGATTATGGAACAAATTGCCTTCAGATGTTTTCCCTTCCCGTCCCAACCTCCAATCCTTCAAATCCCGTGTCAATAGACTACATTTCCCTTCTCTTCAGACACCCACGGTACGTTAGTACTTAGGCTTGAAGTCTACGTGGGATGTCTTAGATAAAAAAAATCCGGAATGGTTATGGTTTTGTCCCCGATGTAAAATTTGTTACAACCCATTTCAATATTTGCTATTATCATAAAAGTTTCAAAGTCTGCCAGACCTAGAACGTACTCCTTATCTTAGTCTAAATATATCGGGGGATTAAAATATGCACTTAAAATCGACTTATTATCGGAAACTGTAACTGTAGTTGACATTTTAACACTTGAAAGCTTTAATTTCAAATGTTGCTACATTGCTAGTTGTACATATTATATAGAAATTTAAGGCAAAGTTATTATATTGAAGTACACGACTTGCAAAATAATTATTAAGTTCAAGGGGTGGCTTCAAATTTCCAAATGGGTCAAAATATATTGCGTTATTCCCCTGTTTTAGGTAGGCTGTCCAATGAGTTCCACCACCATTTTTATCATCTAAATTAACAACGCCGCACTCATATGTATTTATCTTCTTAGGCAAATTATTTCTTATAAAGACACCTATAAAATGGGGAATTTTAAGAATATGTGCATACTTTTTTAAGTCTACGTTTGTTAAAGCATGCTTAGGAAGAATCATCGGAAGTTTTTTTTTAAGGGTTCTAAAAACATCCCCTTGCCAACCTTCGGTTGCGGCTTAAAATACAAGCCTTTACCCTTTGCCATTTCTTCCATAGCTTTATTATGTCTCTGAGCTTCATCTAGTTGTTTTTTGTAGTCTTTGCGTCGATAACTGTTTTCGCTATACTAGCGGCACCACCACCCAATGCACCTAATGTCCCAAAAAGGGGTAGCAAGAATGGTAAAAAGCCACCAATCTTTTTTGGTGTTTTAATAACGCGATTTTTTTTTGGATTTAACCTTTAAACCGCTTCCACGCTTTACGCGCTTTTTTAGACCCATTCCAAGTTTACGTTTGGCCCTCATTGCTGCGATCACTCCTAAAGCAGCAAGCCTTTCTGCAAACGAAGCGTCTTTTGCTTTTACACGCTCCCAAGATTTTTCTGCTAACACCTTGTCAGCCTTGTGTCTAGATTCCAAATCTTTTGACTGTGAATAGGCAATGTCCTGTTCCTTGCAAGCGTTATCTAAGGGATTTATTCCGAGCTCATTAATTCGCTTTTCTAATTTTGCACCCGGACCACAGAATCTATAAATAAAAGACGTGTTTGAAATAATTCAAAATTAATTTTGAAAATATACTAACCTGTATCCCGGAATATGAGCTTCAAATGGTAATTTGTCGATAACCTTATTCAATAAACCTGCTCCTCTCCTTAATCGGCCTCACTTACGAATAACTGCTTTACCTTGATGTACTAACATTTTATAAGACTACTCAAGATATACTAAGCCTAAAATTTAAAAACGCTTTATAAATATACAATTAAATTTAAAAAGGCTCAGTTTTTGCTTTACTTTAGCGCAATGAAGGTAAAAAAATCTAAAATTACCCTCCCCATCCCATCCATAATCATGATATTAAGATTAATGTCAAAGGATATCAAAAACATAACGGATTATTTGGAGGTCAATCGAAACGTTGCTTATTGGTGGGACCGAGTGGTTCTGGGAGAACAAATACCTTAATTGCATTAATCGAACATCCGAACGGCCTACGATTTGAAAATATATATCTTTACTCAAAATCGTTATATCAGCCAAAGTATGAGTACCTTAGACAACTAATAAAACCAATTAAGGAAATTGGGTATGTTGAATAGGAAGATGGAAAAGATATCTTACCACCAGACCAAGTAAAACGGAATAATATTTGACGACGTTGCTTCTTGTAATCAAAATACAATAAGAGACTATTTTTCATTTGGTCGGCACAAGGATGTAGATTGTTTTTATTTATGTCAGACCTATTCGGCTATACCAAAACAGCTAATTCGTGACAATGCCAATTTAATAATAATGTTCAAACAGGACAATACCAATTTAAAACATATTTATGACGACCATATTAACGTTGATATGTCATTTCAACAACTTAAAGACATTTGTTCGAACTGCTGGAAAGAAGCCTATGAATTTATTGTTTTGGACAAGGACTGTGAAATGAATAAAGGAAGATATCGCCAGGGTTTTGATGGATTTATTACCCTATAAATTAAGGACTGGAATAGAAAATACAAACAGTCTCTAATAAGCAAACATGGACAAACGTGCATCTCAGGAGCTTATAAAAACACGCAACGCTGTAAAAGAAAAATATAAAAAATTAAGGTCTGATATAGCCGCTACTGAAGCCAAATTGGAACACACGTATAAACAAATTATTCAACCACTTAAAGAGTTAGTTACTAAATATGATCATTTAGGGTTAGTCGAGCCAAAGCAGGAAATAAAGGAAGAATCATATGATTTTCCATACATTTCAAACCCTAAAAAAAATTCCAGACCTATGCCAACCGGTCAAACTCCACAAATTCCCCTAGCAATGCCGTTTTTTTTTTCGGTGGTAGTAGATTCGAAAGTGATCTAGGTAGCACAGGTAGAAATGTACCATTTCAAGATACTAGTATCGTGGCGGAATCCGAGAAAACACCGGAAACTTCTGAAGAACGTACTCCGACAGAAACCTTGGAAGATATAATTAATCAAACCCGGCAAGCTGTACAACAATATCTGGAGGATTTCGATGAATTACCTAGAACATACATTGATGCCAATATAAGAGACACTCAAAATGAGTTCGATCATAGATACGGAGTTGTCCATGATTTTATGCAAGACAAATTTACGTTAGGTTTGACACAGGAACCAATAGATTTCAAAGGAAAAAATTTAAGTAAAAAATACTACGAATCCCCTCTACGAACTTTTGTTTAAAAAGGAACCTCAAGGTTATACATCTAAAGATTTAGATAATTACACGGACATATTAACTAGAACAAATGCTTATAAGGATGAAAAGGGTAATTTAAGCACCAGTTCAAATCGTTATGAAAAATTCCGAAAAATCATTTTACCCTATTTACATGAAAAGGGGATAACAAAAAAGGGGCCAAAGTTCTGTCTGGGGTTACTTCATTTGCTAGACCACCGCCACCATCACGAACTACCAAACCATCGACGTCCAGAATAACTAGACAAACTGCGAAATCGGGAAAGGGGCTAACACTAAAAAATAACAGAAAAAATGTCGACTTTGTTTACTGGGACAATGGAAATGAACTCGTTAATAGACTTCGATTATTAATTTCTTCTACTTCGGCTGGACATAATGCACATACAAATGAAATAATATCAATCATTGAAGAATTAAAGGAGGCAAAAATAATTCAATAAAAGTAAAGGTCTCAAATAGTTTTTAACAGTTTCATCATGACGATCGACAAATTTGGAAGTCATATTTCTCACAAATATTTACATAAAAATGGCTATTATTCTTGTTACATACCATTACATGTTCAAGACTGGGAAAAACGTGCTACATTACAAGACGGTACCAGCGTGATAACCTATAAAATAAATAAGCAAACCAATTTTTGGAGTTATCCTTTATCTCAGGCTGTCGTTAAAAGTTGCAACGTGTTTCATATTGCAGTACAATTTGTTATCAATGATAGACGTGTAGAAACTTTAGAAGGCGAAGTTCTGTCCAGTCAAGACAAAATCTTAGTGGTAAGGTCGGAGATTTCCCCAAAAACAGGGTATGGCATAATAGAATTAATTGTAAAGGCGCCCATTTCTACTGACGAATATGAGTAATATTTCAGAAGTTATTGTCAACGAATTACACAAACCAGCTCGTCGAAATTTTATTAGAAGCAAAGTTCGAATTTTAGGCCTCAACGACCTTAACCAAATTCATTTAATATCCCTTATGCAAAATTTAATCGAGGATATAAGTACATATTGGTTTCAAATGACGTATTTTCCAAGTATGTTCGAGTGGTGCCCATAAAACAAAAGAATGGAAAGAAGTTGCAGATGCTATGAAAAAAATTCTTGATGACAAACGAGCAATTCCTAAAAATTTACAGTCAGAGAGGTAGTGACTAATTTAGCCTAACTAGTTGTCCTAGTACTAACTATATTTTTATTTTAGGGGAACGGAATTTTATAATCCACATTTTAAAAGGTTAGTGAAAAAATATAACATAAATCACTACAGCACATTTTCAAATTTGAAGGCCAGTATAGTCGAAAGAGTTATTAGAACCTTAAAAACTCGAATGTGGAAGCAGTTTAGTTTACAAGGCACCTACAAGGGGTTGGACGTTTTAGACAAAATTATATCCGATTATAATAATACACATTATTCTGTTATTGGAATATCCCCAGCTAAAGTTACAAAAAGAAATGAGAAAGAAATTTTGACTCGAGCTTATAACCAATTAAAAGTTGTTGACGCGAAACCAGCAAAATTTAAGGTGAATGACTATGTTAGAATATCAAAGTATCGCGAAGCGTTCCAAAAAGGATATACACCTAACTGGTCAAACGATATTTTTACAATAACTAAGGTGCGTCAAACCAATCCTTCCGTATATCTGCTAACCGACTCAAATGGTGAGGAAATTCAAGGAACCTTCTATACGCAGGAACTACAAAAGATCCAGTTTCCCGATATATACCTTGTAGAAAAGGTTTTAAAAAGAAAAGGAAATAAGGTATTGGTAAAGTGGTTAGGATTTGATAATAGACACAATTCGTGGATTAATAAAAGTGAACTAACCTAAAATTATTAATTTATATTCCTATTGTTAAGCAACCTAACATATTTACATATTTGTAATTCTGTTTTATTTTATTTTTGTGTTTCTTTGCTATGTAATATTTACCTATTCTGTAACCGAATATAGATTTTTTCTAAATAAAACACACAATGTTTTTTTTAAATATGTTTATTTTATAAACCGTTGTATAAATATATTTTGTCTATGTTTTGGATCTAAAATTTTATCAAGAAAAACAGCATATCGATTAATTTTTCTACCAAATCGTTCTCGATCTCTTGCGTACAGTTCCCAGGGACCCCTTCTTGCAGCTCTATAGGCAAAGGACCAAGCTACCATATGTACGGTTATATTCTGTTCTTCATTAAAATGCACAGACATTTCTAGTAAAATCCAAAAGGCTTCTGTTTAATCTGTTGTAGAAAGGACGGATAGAGGGCTATAAATGCCTTTGCGATACATAGGTACATTTTCATTTATCGGACATGAAGTAATTTTTTTATTTACAGTCTGCCAAGTTATCAAAATTAAAGTTGGTTAGACTTGCTAGAATGTTTTTAAAGTAACTGTCAAAGTTTAAACATTCCAGCATATTTAACCTATACTGAACAACATCGCTAATTAGCCAAAGACTATAACAGATTTCTCACCCAAATATACAAAGTTGGAAAAATTATCTTCAAATTTTAAGTATGAATGAAAACAAATTTTTGTACTAAGTGCAAATTTAAATTTGCACTTAATACAAAAATCTGTTTTCATTCATACTTAAAAAAAGTGCACACAGCCTTCACACATTCCTTCAAATTTTAAGACTTTAATGTCGTTAAATGAGTCAAAACTAATTTTACATAAGTTAAGTATTATAAGCCTTTCATTATCAGTACTGTTAATTATTTCTTTAAAACTTAATAAGTTTATCCAGTCCCTTTTGTCGAGAAGAATACAGTTTTTAAACTTTGGTCCACCAAACCAGACGCTTGGTTTAAAAGAGTGGGTGTAGTTGTCATAATATATTCCCACAGATACGTATTTAGATTTTGAAATGTTAAGAAAATATCTAGTTTCGTACAACAGTGTGCATGTTTTTTCTAACGAAGAGTTGTTCTGGATGCTAGAGTTTGATTCCACTATAATAAAAAAATTGTTTTAGGCATAATATTATTAGAAAATATGTTAAACTTAGGTACTGTTACACTGCTTCAAAATACGCACTAATAACTTGACGGCGACTAGTAAAATGAAATAACTTGACTTGAAAATACTAATGTAAGCTACAACTACTATCAGCTGTTTTATAATGTGCTTTATTCAGCTAACTAACGCTGATCGCATGCAAGCTCTAGCGATTTATAATCACCGCCCCACCCTTAATACTAAATAAGACACGTTTAAATCTGTAACTATAATATATTGATTCACAGATAGAGTTCTAAAATATACAATTTACCAAATTAAAAGAATTAAAACAGAAAAATTATTAAACGGTTATATTTGTCTAAAAAAATTAAAACAAAAATTTTACATTACAACCAAAACATACAAAATGTTAGACATTAAATAAAAATACTACGGTGGATGCTTAAAATTAACCATTACATAAGTACAAACAATAATTATACATTATAACCAGATTTACGAACTATGAAGTTAGACATTAAATGAACAATACTTGAGGTTGGTTGGCTGTTGATATTGCTCAAAATTTACCAATGTTTGTAAATAATCTTCAAACTTTTGCGATGGCATTTTACTATTAGAGTTGGCCGGAGCCAACCATCATATTGTTACAACCTTTAATAACATTTTCTTTTATCCACGAATAAACGTAACTGTGATTAATATTATTTTTGGGGTGAAATATAAAAGGTATATTATATTTACACATTTGATCGAGAATAAGGGTTAAGAGTCCAAAGTCAGCTTGAAAGTCAACTTCGTATACACCTCGTTTAAGTTCTTCTGCTAATGTTGTATACCGTCCTCAGATGCCTTCGATAGGATACCTTCTTTCTCTATCACTATTTGAATGATAGCCTTCACCAATTAAGAGTTCACACAAATATTTTACGAAATTCATTTTTACAAATAGATGCATTACTCAGTAAGGGTTCAATCGTTGCAACGTTGAATCAAAATTTAGTACACTTAAAAGGTTCATAACTTGATTGATCATGTCATCTTGCTCGGACTTCTTCTTGACGACACATTCTAAAAATTTTCGGTTTACTGCATTAACAGAATTATACATCCATTTAAAAATACTTTGCGGTAGGATAAACCTATGTAAAACTTTTAAGAGTTAAACATTATGATGTCCACTGGGATTTGCCTCAACTATTTTTTCAATAAACTGGGTATAATGTTTGCTTACGCCCTCGTTAACATCGATTTTTAATTTCTGGTATTCACTGTTAACGTCCATTTTACTTTTACTTTACTGTGAGACAATATTTAAGAAGCGAAATATGAATGAACTATACTAATGAATTAAGTTGAAACGCGATTAATATAGGATTCCGATTTCCCCCACTTAGCGGGTTAGAGTTATTCAAACTTCAGACGCTTACGACATTTTTTGGCAGACAGATGTTTTCCATTACCTGAACCAGTTGTTCTATTCTTTTGTCTTGTCGCGTTTCTGCGCTTATATACCTAATAATATCCTTGTGACCCCAAGCCAATGTTTTTATGGAACCCGGTATCAAAAACATTTTATCGTCATTAAAACTAAGTGCTACTTTTCTTATTAAATTGGTGAACATATCATGTTTAATAGATTTAAACATGTACATAGTACAGTAAATTTTATGGTCTTGACCACCAACAATTCTTTGATAGTGGGAAGCTTCCAACTGATTTTTTACTGCAGCCGTTTTTATTCCCTTGGCTTTTTTTCCACAAATTCATCAACTTTAAGACAATAAGCTTTTGCACCTGTTCCATAAAAACTTTGTATAACTCGACCCCCATACTCGTCTTTCATTTTACCAATTATGGAGGGGTTAACAGGTATACCCTGAATATTATTAGTTTTAAAATTAGATGTATCGAACTTATTTATACTTAATTTCATATCTTGGTAAAAATCTTGGGTAGTTACTTCAACTATCAGACTGTCCGTATCGGTATATAATAAATTAATGTTATCACCATACGTTTTTTCAAATATCCATAATAAAATTCATATATTACTGTTTTCGCTATATCTAAAATTGCAAAGCCTACGTATAGTGGTTTATTATAAAATATACTCATTTTTTGCATCTGAACAGCTATGAGATTCTCAGAAAATATAACAGAGCTTTTGTAACTTGGTTTGCAAGTCAAGTTTGATGCCCCATTTTTATTAATATTTGTTTCCCATTCTGTAACTAATTTAATATCTAAAAGATTTATTGTTTGGGTGTTACGCCACTCTACTGTTAAGGAAAATTAATATTTTCAAAAATAATAAAGTCACTGCGTTTAAAGAAAAAACAAATCCTGAAAAAAGAAATGTTCTGTACACTGTCAGTGACTTTTATTATTTGTAAAAATATTAATTTTCCTTAACAGTAGAGTGGCGTAACACCCAAACAATAAATCTTTTAAATATGAATCCGCCACAATCATACAGACATTATTTAATTTACTATCGAGCCTATTTTCAACATTCTCCAGGGTTTTACCAAAAATGCTGTTAATTTTTAACTTAAACACATCGCCATCGGCTTTGGTTTTAGCCCTGCGACGCATTTCCGTATTTAAATCCACATATTATTTTAACCATGGAGCGTGGTAAAACTTTATTCCTTTATAATTTTTTTTTTACAGTAAGCCCATAACGAATTGCTTGCTGTAAAGCGACATAATGTATAACGTATTTTTCCTTATTGGTTAATAATTTGGAATTAACTTTGGCATATTAATGTCAGGTGGAATAGCATTCTCTGCGCAAACGGGCAGATCATTATGATCCCTGTGTAAACAAGGATCGTAAATTAGGTCCACCATAAAAATACAACCTTCAGATGAAGTGGGGGACAAACTTAAAATGCTTTGAGATAATATATTAATTTCTTCTTGAGTTAACCATTTCAAATCCTTCAGGGGTAGGTATTGTTGCATCGCATAGCCGTACAAATTGGTAGCATCAAGGTACATAATGTAAGTTGACGGTTTTTTGTTATCAAAATTTTGAAGAAATTTGTTGTTTGCTACTGCTTTTCTTTTAACACACGTACTTATTCCTCCACGAATATTGTTATTTAATAAATGAATCATGTCAATATTTGTTAGTAGCTCTAATTGAATTTTACTATAAAGCAATGCAGCGGAAAATGATAAAGAAGGGCTACTTCTATAACTGCAAGGGTCGAGGTTATAGGTTTTTAAACAAATATTTCGATAATTTTCAAAAAAATCTGCAAGAATAAGTACGTCGCTAGTTAAATAAAGATCAAAGTATTCTGCCAGGGTTTTACATTTAAATAATTTCTGTACATCTAGGGCTCGCTGATAGTCTGAATTCGATATTGGTTCGTCCTTGAGATCGTTATAAAACAACTCTTTAGCCGGCAGTTCAGTATTATTTAGTTTTTCAAAGTCGGTTAAATAAGAATAAGGAAATACACCCTTTTGCATTATATAGTTTATTTTGTTTTCGTCTTTGAAGTATTTTGATATTTGTAGACTGTAATATATTCGGTAGTATTTAAATAAAACTCCGATATTTACTACGAACTATCTATTTACTAGAATCAGGTTGTTAATATAAACAAATGCCTTGAGTACCGAAAACATACTGATTCTTTTGTCGAGAATCCACGGTACCCTTTTTTGGTACTCTACCGATACGAGGTGCAATATAAAATTAATGCCTACAATATATCACACCTCCCTCCTACAAAAAAAAAATTATACACACATTATTTAAGTGTACACCAAACGTTCCACCGGTCTTACATTTCTTTTTGGCCGCCGCACAATTTCACTATTGGCTTCACTATTTTCATTTTGATTATTGACTGGGGAAATTGTCAAATCCACTGTTTCAATGTTTTCTGAAATTTCTGGCTGTTCGTAATTTGAATCAAAAAAAGATTTGTTGCATTTCAATTTTTTTATTTGATTTAAATGTCTTTTCCACATCACGTCATTTAAATCCGGAATTTTTACTAAATAAGTGGATTTGCCAATTTTCTTAACAACCATTGCTTTAATCCAGGTCGGATTTCTAACATTACGATAATCTTTTACTGTTACGCACTCACCAATATAAAAATCTAAACTTCTTTTTCCCACATGATAAAATTTTTGTTTTTTTTGTTGTGTCAGAACCCGATCTTTTAAATCAGTATTAATTTTTAAATTTGTGTTTGGTAAGAGGTTATCAAACCTGGTCCTTAGATTACGTCCAAACATTAAGGTAGCAGGACTAACCCCTGTGGTGCAATGAATTGTATTTCTAAAATCAAACAGGAAATTACATAAAACCTTATTTAAATCATCAATACTATGCTTTTTATTGCCCAAGGCGTTTAGAAGTGCATTTTTAACCGTTTTTACGGCGTTTTCGGCAGCGCCGTTTGAAGAAGGATGAAAAGGGGGTGAAGTAATATGTCTAATATTATTTCGAGATAAGAATTCATGAAATTCTCGCGAGCAAAATGTGGTAGCATTGTCAGTGACAATGCGTCTCGGCAAGCCAAATCTGGCAAAACTTGCCCTTAATATATTGATGGTTGATTTGGAGGTAAGTGAATTTACAGGGAATACCTCCAGCCACTTGGAGTGCGCATCTAATAATATTAAATATTGTTTACCTAAAAAGGGGCCCATAAAATCGAGGTGAATTCTATCCCAAACTTCATCAGGATAAGGCCATGTTTCAAGAACTGCCTTATCTGGAGTTTTCTTGTTTAATAAACAATTTTCGCATGTTCGGCAAATATTTTCAATATCTCGATCTAGCCCTGGCCACCAAATATATGAACGAGCTAAGCTTTTCATCTTAACCACGCCCAAATGTGACACGTGCAAACTTTCTAAAATACTGGATTGTAACGTCCCTGGAATAATTATCCGGTTGTTCCACAAAATGCACTCTGACTCAATGCTGAGTTCATTTCTAACTCTATAGAACGGTTTCATATTTTCGAGAACTTTTGTTGGCCACCCGGTAAGTAAATATTTTTTTACACATAATAGGGTTTCATCTTTTTGCGTTTCAATTTTAACTAATTCGAAATTTATGGGGAAGTCTTTATTTTCCGAAAAATAATTAACATAGTTAATATCCACGTTTTCCCACTCCTCTTCGCGAGTTTTAACTGGTAAACGCGACAAGCAATCTGCGTAATTTTTTTCAGACTTTACAAATTTAATATCATACTGATAGTTAGACAAAATAAGTGCCCAACGACGCAATCGATTTGCGGAGAATTGGGGTATCCCCTTCTGAGGATGAAAAATTGTGGTTAATGCCTTGTGGTCTGTCAACAAAGTAAATTTACGACCGTACAAATATTGATTGAACTTACAGAGGGAAGAAATTATAGCCAATCCCTCTTTCTCTATCTGACTCATCTTTCTTTCAGAATCAGACAGAGTTCGTGAGGCATAAGCAATAGGTTTCTCTTGGCCATCTGGAAGCACATGCGCAATTAATCCAGAAATTCCGTAATCGCTAGCGTCACAGCTAAGAATCACTGGAAAAGAAGGATTATAATGTACCAGAATGGGTGCTGAAGTGAGCAGTTCTTTTATTTTCTTGAATGCCTTGTCACTATCTGGTGACCAGTACCATTTAACTTCCTTTTTTAATAAATTGTAAAATGGATACAAAATTGTTGATAAATTAGGAACAAATTGTCCATAGTAATTTATTAATCCAATAAAAGATTTAAGCTGGGTAACATTGCTTGGTTTTGGTGCATTTTGGACTGCCGTTATTTTGTCACTGGCAGTATGCAATCCCTCCTTATTTATAACAAATCCTAGATATGATATTTCAGGAACAAAAAATTTGCATTTATCTAAAGACAATTTAAGGTTCGCGTCTTGTAAAATCCCTAGAACTTTACCTAACCGCTGAAGGTGTTTTTCGCGGTTTTCTGCCGTGATCAATATGTCGTCTAAAAAGACAATAACCCCTTCAATACCTAACAACAGGGACTCCATGAGCTTTTAAAATTTGGCGGGAATACTAGCAATTCCAAAAGGTGCCCTATTATACTGATACAAACCCTTGTGGGTGGTAATGGTACACAACACCTTAGATTGGGAATCTAAACAAATCTGTTGATAGGCATTAGAAAGATCTAGTTTTGTAAAATGTACACCCCCCTGTAACGTTGCAAATAACTCGTTTATTCGGGGTAGTGGGTATTGATCCACCTCTATAAATGGGTTTAAGGTGATCTTAAAATCCCCGCAAAGCCTTACGGAACCATCTTTCTTTAACAACTGGCGTCCCCCAAGGGCTGTAATTCACTGGTTCAATCACTCCCAACTCCTGAAGACGGTCTAACTCATTTTCTACTTTTTGTTTCATCGCAAATGGTAACGGCCTTGCTCGGAAAAACTTGGGAGTTATGTCATTAGCTTTCAGTTTTATCGATATACAACCCTTGTTAAATTTACCCAGACCCTGGGCGAAAACAGAACTATATTTTTTAATAACTAAATTTATGTCCTTTGAAGCTTCCAAAAAAATTTAAGTTAGTAATATTAAGATTGAACTGATTAAAAAAATCGCGTCCTAACAACGGGGGTCCAGATGCATTTTTAATAACATAAAAATTTAAATTTTGTTCCTTATTTTCAAAATCTACTTTGCATGTGATGAAGCCTATTGGCACAATTTGTTCACCATTATATAAAGTAAAACATTTATTTGTTTCGTTTAACATTTTGTTTTTAAAATATGTCCAATAAAAACGTTCTGAAATAACACAAAAACTTGAACCGGTATCAAGAGTAAAAGTAAATTCAATATCTTCTATTTTTAAATTTATTAAAATGGAGTTATTATTAAATTCTAAGTTGTAAAGGGGATATTCGTCGGCTCCTAAATAATTATGTGTGTTCACAAATGTATTAAACTTTTTAATACGTTTTTTTGGACATACTGGCGCCAAGTGGCCTTTCTTTTGACAAATATGACAAAAACAGTCTCTAAATGAACACTTATCTGCTGTGTGGTTCCCTCTACCACAAACGTAGCATGCCTGATTGATACGCGATGGGCCTGGCGCTGATTGCCTGCCCCCGCTGGTTCCACCCTGCTGCCATCCACGAGATGCCGTTCCTGCAGCTTGACATAGTGCCCCCTTATTTTTGTGAGAGGCCTGTGCAAAATTAATTTCCTGCTCCACCTTTACCAAACCAACTGACCTATCATCAATATGGGATGCAGATTTAGCTACTGCAATTCCCACTGCATCTTCCAACTTAACTTCTCTTTTTTCCTCTAATAAACGATCCTGTACCGGGGCTTTATCATAACCGACGATGAACACATCACGAAGGACGTTTTGTAAAAATTGAGTGGACTCAAAATCACAGGAAGCTGCTAGATTTCTAAGTCTAGCAGCCCAGTCTCTGGCGGATTCACTCGCGACTTTACGAGCATTATAGAACTTGTAGCGCGCCGCAAAAACCGTGAGGACGGGCTTAAAATGACCCGAAATTATAGCCACTAAATTAGCGTAAGTTTTGTCCTCCGGTTCTGTAGGCAGACATAAATCGCGCACTAACTGGTACGCGTCTTCGCTTAATAAGTTTAGCAAAATTGCTCTTTTCCGACCATCATCGGTAATCTCATTTGCGGTAAAGTAATTGTCAAGCCGTCTTTTGTAAATGGCCCAATCCGAGTTGACTGCGTCAAACTCACGAAGGTGTCCGACATTTTCGGCTGCCATTTTATAAAAAAAAAATTGTGTTTAATTAATTAATGTGGGTTTTCACTTTTAGTACCGAAAGTTTAATTTGAAACTCCGCACAATTCACTAAAAGAGCAAACTCCTCGTCGCCACTGTAATATATTCGGTAGTATTTAAATAAAACTCCGATATTTACTACGAACTATCTATTTACTAGAATCAGGTTGTTAATATAAACAAATGCCTTGAGTACCGAAAACATACTGATTCTTTTGTCGAGAATCCACGGTACCCTTTTTTTGGTACTCTACCGATACGAGGTGCAATATAAAATTAATGCCTACAATATATCACATAGACACTGTTCAGAAGAAAGTGAGGAGGCTAAGTTATCCAATGAATATGATACTGATACGAATCTAAAAATTCCATTTTTAAATATCTCCTTGCTTTTTTCCCTTTTCTGAAATATTTCCATCAACAAATAAATATTTCGAAAATGCTAAATATTTTTCTTTAGTTTGTGCTATGACATCGAGTCTCTCATTCCTTACAGTTAAGTTTCGTACAAATAAATGAGCGTCGTAAGATTTAAGGTTATGGAAAAAAATTGGAACAAAAAGGGGAAGTTAATAGTTTAAGTTACAAACTGAATAACAGCTTCCGCAAAAAGCCAATGAGATATGACAGTGATCTCTTACTTTAATAGACATTTCATCAAATGGCTCCTCACATGCAGGCTGTCACCTGCAATGGGTAGCGTTTTGAAATATTTTCTCTTCGTCAGTGGTGAGATTTAGAGGTTTAATATTTTTTAAATGGTTATTATAAATTTGTTTTAGATCATTTACCAATTTTTCCATAAACTTTTGTGGAGTATCTTCTCCCCTATACAATGCAAGTTTAGATAATTTGTCATCATAAAAACATTTAATAAAATAGGCGAAAGAGCAGGGTATATGTTTGCATTTTTTAACTGTATACACTTCCCTATCTTCTATTAGGTTTGTGTTATCATATACCGGTTTAAGGATACATTCAAAATCGCAATATACCACAAAAGGCACGCGATTTTTTTTTTCAAAATTTTGGAACTTTAAAATGTTTTCTTTAACGTAGTTTCCACACTTATCCAATTTAAAATTTTCTGTCGGTAACCGGACACAAATTAACTCACAATCATTTTCTTTGTGAGCAAACAATTTTTGAGGATCATGAAAGTATTGTAAGCATGCGTCACAAAAATACATTCTGTGATTGGTTTTAGCTAATTGAGCAGACACTAATCTAGAAAAATCTTTAATAAGACAAAAATGTGTATTTCCCTCTGAATCATCAATAAGTAAGAGGTTAACGTGCAATTCGCGGTTTTGTTTCGCATAATGGAGCGGACCTACTACTTGGTGCCTAAACTTTTCATTTTCAAAAATTGGTTCAAGTCGGTATACATTTATTGATACATTATTAACTTCCTCAAATTTTGAAATTGATTTTAAATTCATAGGAAATGAAAACTCAGTAAAACTGAAATAGTTCGAATAATGTGGGTATGACGAAACATGACATTTATTAGAGATTGATGTATAAATGGCCGCAACTAACGACCAGGCCAAATAAGCTTGATTGTTTTTGATATTTAGTACAGCTTTTTTATTTTCGATATCTTTGGGAAGCTTTATATACGAGGAGGCTTAAAGTGGATTATTTTTATTTATATTTATTTCCAAATACAATAGTTTTTCAATACTCCAGCCCGAAAATTCTAATGAAGTGTTTAGGACTGAGGTGACTTCATCAATAAATGCATTAAGGTTACTTGATATTTGTAGTACATAAATTTGGTTAGGTGAGATTTTATGTCACGGATATACTGAGAAGGTATTACATACGAACCAAAGAGTTCCAGATTAACTTTTATTGAGTTATGTTTATGTACTTCATTTTCTAATACTTCAAGTAAGTACTGTCTAACTTCATTTATAAATTCGTTTACATGGATGTGATGATTTTTGGCTGTAATTTTATAACTAATTATACGTTTTTTAAATGCTGATCTACAAAGGCTTACTTGTGTTTTATTGGTTGCAGTCCATATATTTGCTTTATGCTTGTTACTGCGTAGATGCCCTGTGACACTGGATTGAGGGATGAGGCATTCACATGTGCTGCAATAATGGTGCTTGAAACCACTGGGTCTGTACCCGCAACGCTGTGGTGGTTGGATTAATTCATTGTTGCTAGTTGAGAGAATGGTGAAAATACCGAATTCCACGACAACATCCGAACATTTTTTCCAAGCAGGGGGTATATAGACCGCTCGGCGGGCGGTCTATAACTAGTATGCATAGACCTCCTAAGTAGAGGTATATGATGCTTCATGAGTCTCCGCATGCGCAGTAGGGTCGACCTTGAACGCGCAGGTGTGCTGTTGTTATTTGGCCTTGATATGCGCAGGTGTTATTCCAAGGTCAAGGTCAAGAACTTGGCCTTGAATGCGAGCAGATGTTTCTTTGTTTGGTGATGACCAGGTGGACGACGCTTATTTCAAGGTTACATTTGCGGTGCATATTTTCAATGAATGCGAGCAGCTGTTTCTTTGTTTGGTGATGACCAGGTGTACGACGCTTATTTCAAGGTTACATTTGTGATGTTAGTTTACCTTGAGTTATTACTGGGGTGTAACATGTTTTGGTATGAAGATCGAGTGGGGGGTCTAAATGTGGATCGGTATAAATGAGGGTAGGGGGGGAGGGGTTAAATTTTACTATAGAACATTGTGTTGAGTAAAACGGTTCAAGCAAGTCAATTTGAAAAATCATGGCGTACGCGTGTGAAGATTGTGGTAAATCATTTACTCGGAGTTATAATGTAATACGACATAAAAGAGAATCGTGTGTAGCACGATTTGCAAATATACATGGTGGAAAACAGCGAAAAGTTGACGATGGGGCATCAACATCCGAGGTGTGTACTTGCACTTGCTGCAATATAACCATACCAGCAAATCGAATGGCAGCTCATCAAAGAACAATACACCATAAAAGTAATGCATGTTCACCAATATCAGCTGGTGTTGAACTCGTGTCCAGTGCTTTTAGAAATAGGATTGCAACATACCGTATATCAAGTGATAATGAACATACTGACTAGTCATTATTTTTTGATGAAATTAAAGCAAAAGTGTTAGAGGTAGTAAGTGACCTAGTAAGAGTTCGTTGTGCTTTGAAAGTTAATATGGTGGTTGTTGGTCGGTATCTTTTACCAACACAAGATAATATGTACAGTGACAAGTCATTTAATACACGCAATGAAATTGTTACTTCAGGAAGCGATTTGGAAGAAATATATCAATCATTAGTGGAAGCCATGAAGACTCAATCGACTGAGTTTCAGGAAAAAGATTCAGGTATGATATAAATTACCGACTAAAAATAAAATAAATACTTATGTCATTCTTTTTTGTTTTTGTAGGTTGGGCTCTGGAAAAAATTCTATACCTGGAAGTAAATGTCAATGAGTATAAACCTTTTGGTGGTTCTTCATATATAAAGTTACCCCGTTTCATCGAGTTGAAAAAAGCCATCATCAATGTGATTAATCAAGATGAGTGTTGTTTTGCGTGGTCAATCGTGTCTGCTTTGTGCCCCACCACTAGAATGGCATCACAGATTCAGTCTTATCCACACTATTCAAGAGTGCTGAATTTTACAGGTATAGACTTTCCAGTAAAGTTGCGTGATATATCAAAATTTGAAGAAATGAATAATATTTCAGTTAACGTTTATGGTTTGCAAAAAATTTTCGAAAATAATATGTTAAAGTATGAAGTTGTCGGTCCATTAAGGTATTCGGGTAGAAAACTTAACAGACATGTAAACTTGTTGTTAATAACAAAGGATTGTAGTATTAAAGATGATGATGAACATATTTGTGATACGCGTTGTTCTAAAAGTCATTATTGTTGGATAAAAGACTTATCGAAATTATGTTCCAGTCAAATTACATCGCGTAGAGAGAAAATGTATTTTTGTGATGGTTGTTTGATATATTTTAGTTCACAATCATCTTTGATATCACACCAAAAAAATGACTGTAACCACAAATATTCATTAACACCATCACTAAATTTAAAAATAGATAAATTTGGAAGGAGTGTAAGTGAAAATATATTAAAATTTGAAAACATAGAAAAGCAAATGCGTGTACCGTTTGTCGTTTACGCGGATTTTGAATCGGTGCTTAAACCGCTGGATACAGTGGAACCAAATCCCACAAATTCTTACTTAGTCAAAAGCATCAAACATGAACCGTATTCTTGTGCGTATTTAATTAAGTGCTCCTTTGACGATTCGATTTCAAAATTTGAGCTCTACCGGGGAAACGACGCAGCCCAGGTTTTCGTTTCTCGACTTGAAAGTGATTTAAGATCTCTTTACAATACATACTTAAGAGATATAAAAGCAATGGAAACTTTAACGGCTGACCAAATAGCGGAGTTCAATAATGCCACAAAATGTGGTATATGTGAACGACCTTTTGAAAATAATAATTGTAAAGTAAAGGACCACTGTCACATAACTGGGAAAAAAAGACCTGGTGCTGCTCGTTCGATTTGCAATTTAAATTATAAGTTACCCAATTTTATTCCAATTATATTTCATAACTTGAGCGGGTACGATTGCCACATGTTTATTAAAGAGTTATGTCGTCACGGAGACAAGATCGATGTTTTAGCTCAAAGCAAGGAAAAGTATATTTCGTTTACGAAAAGTATTTACGTTCACGATTATGTCGATAATAAAAGTGGGACAATAAAGAAAAAATATTTGAAATTGCGGTTCATCGATAGTTTTAAATTTCTATCAACTTCGCTGGAAAATTTGGGTAATGGATTAGCTGTGGGTATTTTCAGGGAAACAGGAAAATATTTTTCTGATAATGAGCAGTTTAATTTAATGCGCAAAAAAGGTGTTTTTCCCTATAGTTTTGTCGATTCAATGGAGAAAATGAACCATCCAACTTTACTCACAAAAAATCAGTTTTATGATAGTTTGTCAGAGGAGCACATTAGCGATGAAGATTATGATAGAGCTAAAAAGGTGTGGGACACATTTAATTGTAAGAATTTGGGGGACTATTCGGATTTATATTTGAAATCTGATGTTTTATTATTAACCGATGTTTTTGAACAGTTTCGCGATACTTGTTTAGAAACGTATAAACTGGATCCCGCACAGTACCATACCCTTCCAAGTTATTCGTTTGATTGTATGTTGCGTATTTCCAAGGTAGAGTTAGAGCTATTGACTGATATCGACACGGTTCATTTTTTCAAAAAAGGTATTCGAGGCGGTATAAGTCAATGTTCAGAAAGGATGCACGCCGCCAACAACATATATGTACCAAACTACGATCCTAACGAACCTTCATCTTTCATTGTTTATCTTGATGCAACAAATCTGTACGGTCATAGTATGTCGCAAGCATTACCATTTGGCGGCTTTAGATGGTTATCAGAGCATGAAATTTTAAATTTAAATATTATGGATGTGGACGATAATGGTCCAGAAGGATACGTTTTGGAAGTTGACGTTCATTATCCGGATACGCTATATGATGACCATTCCGACTTACCCTTTTTAGTTGAAAATATTGTACCACCCACGGAATCGGCAAAATTTTCAAAGTTAATTCCGAATTTAAACGATAAAAAGAAATACATCATTCATTACCGAACATTAAAACAAGCAATCAATAACGGCCTAATGGTAATGCAAACCCACAGAATTTTAAAATTTAATCAATCCCCATGGTTAAAGACAAATATCGACTTAAATACAGATTTGCGCAATAGGGCAACAACAAAGTTTGGTAAAGACACTTTTAAATTAATCATTAATGCTGTTTTTGGCAAGACCATGGAAAATGTGGAGAATCGTAATGATATAAAACTAGTTACCCAATGGGAAAATGACAGGAATAGAATCGAGGCACGAGCATTAATTTCTCGTCCTTATTTTAAAAGTTCAACGGTTTTTAATAAAGAATTCGTTGCCATTCATATGGATCAATTAAAGGTAACTTATAATAAACCAATTTATATCGGATTTTCCATACTGGACATGTCGAAAACAGTAATAATTTATGATTTTTTCTACTCATTCATTAAAAGAAAATTTGGCAAAAATGCTTCATTACTGTATACCGACACAGATTCGTTAATATTAAAAGTTTACACCGACAATTTTTATCGCATAATTGCAGAAAATCCGGATAAATTCGATACATCCAATTATACCGAAGGAAATATTTTTAACTTAAAAAAAAATCAGTCAGTAGTAGGTAGAATGAAGGATGAATTTCCAGGTGATCTAATAATAAGTTTTTATGGTACCGGAGCCAAAGCTTATTACATAAACTCAATCAGTAGCGAAATTAAAAAAGCGAAAGGTATAAAAAAACGTGTAATTGAAAAACAGCTTCACCTGGAAGATTATCGGAATATCGTAGAACGTGGTGGTCAGATGTTTCGAAAAATGAAAACCTTTCGAAGTTATAAACACGACGTTTATACCGAAATAATTAATAAAGTTGCTTTATCTCACCACGACGATAAACGTTATATTATACCATCAACAACAAAAACTCTACCTTGGGGGCACCCAGACATAAAGTTTTACGAAACAAACCCTGAAGATAACCTAAATATGTTAATACAAGCTATGCAAAGTTTTTTACCCGAAAATATTAGTTATAATTAGAAAAATGTTGGAAAGTCTATGTTTTAGAAAAATAAAAAAATATTAACTCGAATGTCACGTAGTTTTCTTAACCACTGTAGTAATAGCAATAGTTGAAATTTTATAACGCAGGATAGTAAAATACATTGATAATTGTTTCAATAATATGTTGTTTTATTTTACAATATAGTAATAAAGTTACAAAAATAAAAATTAATTATGTCTTGCTTGTAAACTTTTCGTAGCATCCATTGTCTTCTCAGCATATGAGATCTGCTAATCGGCCCTCGTCGACACATTAGCGTTCCACAGTAATGACACTTAACAATCCTTACTCTCAACAATTCAATGTAACTGTAAGATTGCATGTGGTCAGTCCAAATATATACTTCTCTTTTACAATTATAGCAAACGGCAGAAATTATTATTTGTCCTCCTGAAAAAGTCTCAGCTGGACGATTGTTATCTTGATCTGCGGGCAACATTATAGTTTCTGATAATAGTCATCGAAGGAAAGAGAGTGTCTATAAATATGGGTTGTCTGGATCATATAACCTTGAGAGCACAAACAATAACAGAAGTAAGGACACACGATTACCTTGAAAATATGTCCTTGAATCGCTGTCTAGCCGCTGAACGTAACCTTGTAAGTTGAATGAACTTGTTTGGCCTCCAAAGCATCAACCGTCAGATAGAGTGGGGGAGTTTATGGTGGGGTGATAAATATAAATTTGGTTTGCTAGGCAAAGCATTTCATAGTTCGCTAGAACAGTTCGCCAAGTAAATACATTTGTCAGTTTAGTGCAGTGAGTTAGTTAGAAAAATGAATTCCGGTAGTGAGTCGTTGTTAAATGCGTTTAACTTGGATGGAAGTATCCAAGCAGAGTTGATGGGGGCAGGAAGTCATTGACCTGCTGACCCCAGGTGTGTTTGATGAGTGGCAAGATGCCGATGTTTGAAATACGGCGTTTGTGGAAGAAGTGAATGTGGGTGAAAAGAAAGTATCTTCGGCGGTTGATTACGTCAACAATTGGACTGAGAAGGACGGCGGGCGAATCAATGTCATAAGTGATGTGGTGGTAAAGAAGGCGAGGCGGCAACCCACTACTACGAAGTTAGAAAAGCTGTTGAAATTGCCAAAGGCAGCCGTCAGCAATAAAAGTCAATTTTATGCAACTATGGAGGGTGAACAGAAGAAGAAATTTGTATTCAAGCGACCAACAGTGCCAGTCCAATACCCCGATTTTTTGGAGACGTCACGACCACCGAAGCCTCTGTCACCGGTCGTCATAATTAATGATGGCCCAAACACGACAACGCCTGAGCCGCCGAAGTCTATGCCTCTGCTGGCCGACGCTGACGAAAAATCGTCGATCGCGGGTGAGCCGATATCACCAACAGTTGGGCGTGGAATGTGCCGCAAACCATTAAAGAAGCGGTGCAAGCGGCTATTCGAGGCAGTTAGTCAACCCAATCAGCATGCTGCTGCTTCTTCTGCAGAAGTGTCCATACCGGACTGGATGGAAGAGTTTTCTCCAAGCCAGAAGTGTGCCTTCTCCGCGGCGTTTAGTGCGAGACAAAAATTAGTGGACGAACTGAAAAAGAATGATAGTGATGTGGTGGAATATGAGAGACAGATTCAGGAACTGCAGGCGAAAATTGAACAGTGTAAAAGTAAAGGGGAATTGTGTAGAAAAAGACTTAGGTTATTGGACAATTTCCCATATAATTAATTTTAGAATTTTATTGTAAATATAGAGTTAAGTTATTTTTGTAATAGTAATGTATATATAAGTAAAAGAAAATGTTTTTGTATATATGATAATAAAAAAAGTTAAATGAAACAGTATTTTTTATTTCTAAAATAAGTATGCGGAAGTTACACAAAAATAAGTAAAAATGCAAAATAGAAAAAAGAATAGACGGAAAATGTAGCGTATGCGATATATATAAGTAAGCGATAAAGTGTTATGTCTGTGAAGAGAGGCTACCCGTTACAATGCCTGAGAACATGCATCTTATTTGTAATAAAATCCGAATTTTACTACAAGTAAGATAATAGACGAACCTCTCAGCATTTTCGTAGAGAACTTACTAGAAATTTAGCTAGTTCTAATGTATGGTAAGAACGTACATGTCTTTACAGAGTAACACAATATTTTTCAAAAGAAATTAATTCTTGAGAAATATCATGTTACTTGGGATGTGACATGAATCAACTACAAACTACGATCAAATATTTTGTAGCCCTGAAAAGGGCTGATTTTGTCGGGGTAGGTCGGGGAGGGCATGGTTCCGGGATCAGTTGGTGGAATCAGCTGGACCATCTTCATCCTGATGGTCCGTGATCCACCAAGTGGATGAATCGGCCGGACCGTCATGTTCTTCCGGCGGCGGCGGTAGCACCCAATCAGTGCTGGAGTCCGGCTGCACCTCGTCAACCGACAACTCTGCATCGTCGTTGGGCAGTTCGACTTCCCAATCGAACTCAGGTTCTTCGAGTGGTCGCAGATCACCCTCGTCCCACTCGATAGCATCCAATATGCCCTGCTCTATGTCGTCAAAGACTTGTTCGTCGACTTCGTTCATGTCGACCGTCTCGTCGCTCCAAATCGACGAACCACGACTTAATGGACGTTCAAGATTCATATTTAGATCTGGTAACTATCAGATTTAAAAATGAAGTGATTCTGTGACTCGCTCGCAACCGCTTAAATAGAGATAATCTACCCCCTCCATCACTCCATCCCCACCTTTTCACCTCTAACAAACTAAAGTTTATTATACAAATGTCCTCCATCCAAAAATGATACTGGCGGACTTCACTGTCGAACACTGCTTTTAGTTCTCAAAAATGGTGTAATTGTGTTCTGGAAATGTGACCGACATAGAAACTTATACTCGATCCGTCTGGACTTACATAATTTCTATCTAATGTCACAGATGTCGTGACATTAGATAAATACAAGTACGATCAAAATATTCTGAGGTCCTGAAAAGGACGGATTTTGCAAAGAAAATTATATTCGATCCAACTGGACTTATATAATTTTCTATCTAACACCACATATACTATGGCATTAGGTAACTGAAACTACGATGAAACATTCTGTGGCCCTGAAAAGGACCGTTTTTCACGGGATATCTTATTTGTAATCAGGCTCGATTACAAATAAGGCACGCACTCTTATGTTGTAGAGTACCAAGAGCTACTCCACAACCTTTGCAGTTCGGTATGTGCGCGCGACTACCGAAATCTTGGGTTACATGGCCACTGAAGAATTGGTCACCAGCCGACTTGTTTTCCAAGTCGGCATAGCAGCCAATACACCACTCGTCATCACCCACCTTCACCAGGTTTAAGGTCTTGCACACCCGGCGGGATCGGACGGGGAAAACTTTCCTCTGTCTTATAGCCCAATTATCCAAATTCATAGGGGTATCATCGCTTAAGTATCCATCATCATCTGATGATGCCATGTTGAGATGAGCGAATGTAATGAAGTAAGCAGTCGAGTCGAGCTGCTTTTAAAGACCTTAGCTCCGCCCCTTGGTGAGTTTGGTGGGAAAGTTAAAACCGCTCCGCGACCTTAAGGTATATTTTTACTTGTGCGTCTGGCGGTAGCGTCCGGCGGTAACCGCTAGCGGTAGCGTACTGCTTTACTATATTTTATATGGCGCTATTTTCATTTATGCGTCTGAGCCGCGCGGCCCGACGTCCGAACGCGCGCGTCCCTGTCTCGACTGCTCATAGTAGCAGTCTAGCCGCCGACGGTCGCGCGAT
The DNA here is from genome assembly GCA_963971165.1 of Philopedon plagiatum. Lineage (NCBI taxonomy): Eukaryota > Metazoa > Arthropoda > Insecta > Coleoptera > Curculionidae > Philopedon > Philopedon plagiatum. Next base: position 61,412,031 of record OZ020191.1, read on the forward strand.
CGGTACAGTTTAGGTAATTGTTTTAAGTCTGTAAACGCATTTTTCGGTGTTCACTGCTTTTTTTTTACATCATGGCTCCACAATTTACTGCAAATGAAGACGAATTACTAATTAAAGAAGTTAGAAGGTATCCCGCCCTTTTTGATGCTCGTCTTGCTTTAAAAATGGGATCAACTTTTTGACGCTTTTTTCTCTGTAAAGCCAGTTCCTCTTCTTCTTCGTCATCTTTAATTAAGAGTACAGCAGCGAGTTCTTTTTTATCCATCTACTGTACGAGATACTGCACTTAACTGTCGTTTCTAAACAAGCGCCAAAATGCCAACGCTTTTAGCAAAAACACACAGACGCGACCGCCAGTCGTTACCGCCGGAGGTTACCGTCGGACGCTGCCGCCAGACGCATTCAGCGAAACCATACCTTTAAGCGGCCGTCAGGTCGCTACGCGACCTGACGGGGTGGCTTCGCCACCCCAAACTATACTAACCCCCACCCCCCACCCCGGGCGCCGAAATCTATTTTGTGCAGCACCCAATGACACCATAATTTTCAGTGTTGTAGTAATTCCGGGTTTTCGAACGACAGCAACTTGCTTCCCTCCTATTTCATTACGACATTCGTCGAATTGAAAGGCGATGGCATTATTTGATAGAGACCATTTTGGGTACCTTCTTTGGGTTTAAATGTTCCTTCGATAACTATCCGATATTCCAATCTCTATAGGGGCGTTAGACCTTAGGAAAAAGTACGCGTCTCTTCTGTCTAAAACTCGCAATATTGTAATTTTTTGTAAAATAAAAGAAATGTTAAAGTAGTATGCGATTAGACCAATCTTTTCGGTCATATGTACTTTCCAAGTTAAATCGCTTGAAATACTTTACTAAATGTCTGAAATGAGATTTCGGTATAACCCGGAAATCATCAAACCACAGAAGCAGCTTCCAAGCTTCTTATCCGCTTCTGGGGATTGGACGACCTTGGAAAAACTCGTCTGGGGGGTGGACGACCTTAAGATACTGCACATAGGTGCAGGCGCCATATTGGTCATATAAAATTGTATGTTAAATGTTCTGAAATGTTGTTAAGAAAAGGATCTTTAACTTAAAATAAGTTTTAGACACTTCCAGGGAAATTATCGAAAAATGTTGATCGGAACGTCCATTTTTCGACGTCCAGAATTTGTCATCCTTGGTCATCTTTGCATTTTTCACTAATTCAGTGTCAAACGCAAAGTGACATGGAATATCTAAACTACGATCAAATATTTTATAGCCCTGAAAAGGGCTGATTTTGTCGGGGGATGGATGGGTTGGCGGCCGTCTTATTGTTGGGGATCTTGTTGTTGTTCTCGCAGGCGACGCTCTATCTGTCACTCGAGCTCTATACCGAGCATCGCGTGCTCCCACCTAAGCCACAACCTCTCTACGTTGTCGCTGTCGCTTTCCGACTCGCTTTCCGATAAATCGGAATCCCCGCTGTCGATATCTGACAGCGTTATTTCGACCGTCGTTGAATCCACAGGATCCGATTCATCGGCATCGACTTGGACGTCCAAATTTTCACCTCCGACGACGTGATAATTCCAACTTGTGGAATCCGCCGGTCCGTGAAAGCCGTTATATCCCAACCCAGGATACTGGCAGTCTGATGAGGAGTCGGGTTCTTGCTGTTGTTGTCCTTCCATGATTGCGAAGTGAATGAAGAACTTACGACCGATCCTCGCTTTTTATGCGTTCGCAGTCGTGGTGGGGGTAAATGTTTTCTTGAAGAAACTAGGATTTTATTCAATATACCTACACCGCACACCAATAATTATATGTATTTTTACTTCATGGTGACAGCCCACAACGATATTTTTTACATATGTTGAACATTATGACAACTCTACATCCCACTAGCTTTCACAATTTTTTTCAAATATCTACCTAGCAAATAGCCTTCTCAATACAATTTTTGTTAAAAATTTACCAAAATTAAAATCTTGGTGGGTCGACAAATATCGATTTTTTAGAACCTAACATATTCGTCTCGGAAATAACTAAATGGATACAATTTTTAAATTAGAAAAATAACAATTTTAACGGATCTTGGACCTTTAACTTAAAATAAGTTTTAGACACTTCCAGGTAAATTATCGAAAAAAGTTATGCGAAAATGTCAACGTCAATTTGTAAACGTCCAGAAAATATCATCCTTGGTCATCTTTGCATTTTTTCACTGATTCAGTGTCAAACACAAAGTCACTAAGAATATCTAAACTACGATCAAATCTTTTGTGGCCCTGAAAAGGGCCGTTTTCGCGGTGGGTTGGGTTGGAGAGGGGAACCTAGAGCGGTTGTTCCCCTCTCGCGATCTGCACCGATCGCGGTGCGGCTCGCCGTCTTCGTGCCTCCAGTCGCGTGCTGCGACGGCTCCGACGGCGCTCCGTGAGCTCTTGTAAGAGAGCCTCCCTTTCTTCCGGATCCAGCAGCATCTGGGGTCCTTCCACCACTTCCACCGGCTCTGTTGGAGCCGGCTCCGGTGGTGGCGGCGGTCTTGGAATTGGCTGTACGATAGCCGTTGGCTTATTCGCGTTTTTTAAACGCCAAGCCTCCCAATACTCGCTTATTTTGGACTCCCTTGTCGTCCTTAACATCAGCCTGTCCCACTTCATGGCTGGTTGAGATATGAAAAATGTGATGGCTGCTCCCGCTTTTAAAAGCATTTAGGGTGGTGGGGGTAAGAGTGGGGATGAGAGTGGGGCTAAACGGTTCTGACATATCCTTTAAGACTAACAAAAATATTTCCTCAAGAATAGATTTCTTGCTCGAAATATTTTGTTACTCTGAAACTACGTCTGTTTTTGTCATACGTTAGAGCGGGTTTAATATTAGCCAACGTTCTATGTGAAACGACAAGAATCCTAATGTAGAGTGACCTTATGTTTTAAAATATGTTTCTTGATAGAAGGTCATGTCACTTTGAATAAATAAAGGCATATGCGTTCTTATCATACATAAAAACTACAAGCTAAATCTTGCAAATGCTCTTTCTCTCGCTATCTATGTATGATTTAAACACATAATGCTTCTCTCACCCAAAGTAACACAATTTTTCCATCGAGAAATATCTTCTTTAGGAAACATTGTGTTTAACTACAAACTACGATCAAATATTTTGTAGTCCTGAAAAGGACTGATTTGGTCAGGGGCAGGCAGGGTTGTCGTATGAGGAGCTTTATTTGTAATAGGAATTTAAGTCCTATTGCAAATAAGGCATGAGCGCCGGTGAGCGACGGAAAACAGTCTATCCCGACACCGACGACACCTCGAGTGGTTCCGCAGCCATTCACTTCGTGCCCCGACTGTATAATGGCCCGATATGAACCTCGCACCTATCTGTCGCCTAAATCCTGTGTAGCAGTACATACACAAGGGGGAGAAGGGACCACATTTTACGTAGTTGAACAAGATGCAATATCTAGGTCTCAACCTACGCATGCGGCGTACACCCCTATGTTGCGCATTATGTACCACTGCCTGGTCGTCATCGCTGGAATATCCATTATCTGAACTTGACGACATCTTGGCTTCGAGTGAATTCCATTTTCGACATCACGTCTTATATACTTTCTTTTCCCCACCCCTCTCCTAAATTTCTCTCTATTTTTCGCCTCATAACCTTATTTACCAAAGCCCCACATTTCAAGTATTAAAATAAGCCAATAGTAAAAATAAAACGCAAATATGTCCTTTATAAGTTTATTTTCAATATGTAAAATACATAATTTGGAGAGTTACATAACTTCAAACTAATGTATTGATTTGTTAGTAACAGAACCATTAAGTATATTGTAGCTAAAAAATGCACCGTGAATAACTAACGCGTACACTTTAATGTCTTTAGGAAATTTACTTTTGCGTGTTTCGAACTCCAATTTCACGTCCACTGTGGACGTCCTAACGGCTTCTGGTTGGTGACTGCAATCGATTACGAATAACGGATTTTTAAGATAGTCGGCAAAACTCATCATAGGATCGCTCAGTTCTCGCTGGTAGTAGCTAGCTTGAAAATTCTCATAATTATAATAGGCTTTTTTCTTTGAAAAATCTAAATTCCATCTTTCGTACGGAAATACGGCAGAGTTCAGATAGAGCCTAATATCACTTATATCGGCCGTTGTAAATTGTGTGCTATCTTTTGCTCTGTTGTCGGAAGAGCTAGTTGGTTGAAAACCGATAATCAAATATCTCGGTTTTTCGAGACTCGTGCCAGTTCTTAAGGCCCATACCTCTGACGATGTTTCTCTCAAAGAAGGTAGCTCGTAAAGATCCCAGTTACGGTAAGCCATTGGAACGTTTGCGTTACTGCCACCTTTATTCATGCGTGATAATATCTTTAACTTCTGTCGATCGTCTGGAATAATGTGACGAATTTTCCATTCAATTTTTTCAATTGAAATGTCTGCATCTACTTCGCCGATATAGCAATTTTTGAAAGTGCGGGCGATAATTAAAATCAACTCTTGCTTGACGTTAAAAATACCCTTTGAATAATCCTCTGCGAAACCCATGAGATATTTTAGAGGAAGCTTGCCGGAGAACACGTTACTTGTGGAATCTAGTATCCCTTGATTTGCTTCGTCTAGACCCCATCCACATGCCATGAGAGCTCTATTTTGTGCGGCACCCAATGACACCATAGTTTTCATCGTTGTAGTAATTCCGGGTTTCCGAACGACGGCAACTTGCTCCCCTCCCATTTCATAACGACATTCGTCGAATAGAAAGGCGATGGCATTATTTGATAGATAACATTTTTTAGTAGCGTCTTTGGGTTTGAATGTTCCTTCGATGTAAATGTAACTATCCGATATATCCAAAATGATATCTTGAAAGTGTACAGGTATGCGAATTTCATCGGAATTGCGGAATGTTGGAGAACCGTAAGGCTTATATGTGTGTTCTTGAAAACTAATAATGGAGTTATCAAAAATTGGTTCGGTAAAAACTTCGATTTTGTCACTGCTAGCGGCCATCATTTTCTAATTTTTCTCACTTTCAAACCGATCGATTGTAGAAATTTGCAATCTTTCACGGAGAGCTGGCGCTTGCTGTGCGGATGTGTTTTCGATCGTCCGTCTGACTTGCGAATGAACCTTGACTGTGTTGTCTGCTTACTTTTATGTCGTTTAACTGAATCTTGAATTGTTGACAGCTTATGCAGTTGACGGTTAAAGCAAAAACCCATTATACGATTTTTTTCAACTCTAGTTTAACTATAATTTTCTCACCTCGAAAATCGATCAAATCACCGCTATCGTCCAAGATGCGTAGAGTAATGTTGTCGATAAACTGACGACCATCCGGCATTATCGGCATATAAATATTATTTTGCGGTTCTTTGGAGATTTTGTAACCGGGTTCGACGTCAATATCAAATTCAAATAACGTATGACTTTCCAAAGAATTCAGGTATGCTCCGGAAATTATATTACAATCCACACGTACGATGCGCACTTTCATTATGTCCACGATGGTACTTGATTCGTGTCTTTGTCCACCTTGCAGCAATACAGAGCCAAATCCGAGCACTTTGCCGATACTATTGCTACCTCGAAAATCGATGCTATATTTTGACTTTAGCTCACATTTTAACGTATTATTATTGGCTGTTAATGAAAATAAATCGGTACCAACTTCATTGCATGACTCTTTTAAAGCGGTGTACATGGCTTTTGCTATTTCATTAATTTCGTAAGCTCCTGGTGGAATCCTTACATACGTTGGTATCGCTGTTTTCAAATGGCTGAATGAATTATTGCTTTCGTCGATATTAAAAATCGAATTATATGTGTAAAATCCCAGCAGTGCAACTCCATATTTGCCTGTTGTATTTAACTCGATGGGTGGGTAAAAATCCGCACTTAAGACACTTGTATGTCCTGTTAGAGTGAATGTGTAAGACATGACTGACGACGAAACTATTTGTGTAGCTATTTTATTGCTGTTTGCAACAGTTAAATGGATTTAAGCTGAAGCGTTGCTTTATTCCTTTGGACGTTTTTAAACTGTTTTCTGCCTTTATATTGACATCGTTAATTTTGCAATAACAAAATATTTTTTTTTTGGCGTCGGTCCATCGCCCTCGTCCGAATCTGAATTATTGCTATTATAATGTTCCAAACAGTATTGATATTTCAATATATCGACGTCACTTTTTAGGTGATTAGGTAACCTATCCCAAACTAGTGCTATTTCATTTGGAGCTAATGCGATCAACACTTCTTTGGGCGTATTTTCTAACTGTTCAGCTGTCATTTTTTGTAATCCTCCGACTTCACGATATGCTTTAAGTGATAGCAACATTTTGGTGTAGTTGTCACGTTCCATTTGGGGTGTCAAAGACATACTTTTTATGATTGTAAAAGAAACTTCAAACACAAATGTCCACACCAGACTGTTCCAAATTCTTGTTGACGGTCGTATGTATAGTAAATTTTCTTCGTCGCTTCGGAACCCATCTGCAGATATCGTACCAATTCCATAGGTGGGGTAAATCACCGAAACTATCGTAGTATGTTACATCAGAATTGCTTTTTCTATATGCTACCCAATGAGTCCCTACACCCGACATACTATCCAAATTTATAATGGCGGCCTCATAACGTTTGGGACCGCGAACAGGTAATGAATCTCTCATATATACGCCTCGAAAGTGTGGTATTTTCATTTTTAAGGCGTACTTTTCTATATCAATATTGGATAGTGCTCTTTGAGGTAGGGATTCTATTAGTTTTTTGATTTCTTATTTGTGCCGTTGTTTATAAATAATCCCAAACCTGGGCGATATGGTTTCAAATATAATCCATTTCCTCTTGAACTTAGATGTAAGCCGGTACCTATTTTTTCTGCAGTGGACTTTTTTACTGCTTTTACGGCACGCACGATGCCTGCTACACCACCTGCTAATGAACCTAAGGCCGATAGTCCTGCAAATATTTGTATTAACGGTAATATCCCCCCAGTCTTTGGAATTGGAATGATTCTAGGCGTGCGAATTTTTCGTTTGCCACCGGCTATTCTTAGGGATTTACGTGCAGCTACTGCAGCTATTTTCGATGCTTTCGTGATATTTTTCTCGATAAGTTTTTTCCCACCAGCTTTTAACAATTCTGATCGAACGGGTCGTCTAATAGATGATCCAAAAGCTACTTTATGTACTCGCTTATGTTTACCGACGCCATGACCTTTAGTGTGGCGGCGGCGGCGCTGGAAGCGACGTTTACCTCTAGTGGATGCTTTTCTCGATTTTGATGATGATACACCCATACCAAAACGTTGTTTCGCTTTCATAATGTTGGTTACCAACCAAGCTGCAGCTTTTTCACTAGCGCTAGAGTCTTTAGATTTTACTCTTTTCCACGCGCTTTGCTCAAGCTCGTTATCTGCTTGGTGGCGAGCACTTAAATTTTCACTATTACGCAAATAGGCTAAATCGTGTTTTTTGCATGCGACATCCAAAGAATTAATTCCTTGATCTCCTCTTGCCACACGTTTTACTACTTTCGTCCCGGGCCCACAATACTGATAGCCGGGAATGTGTAACTCGAACGGTAGCCTATTAATTACTGAATTAACAATACCGCTTCCAGTCTTACTTGATAAACGAGACCGTCTACTTCGTCTGACGAGCGACATCTGAATGATAGTTTACGTGAAAGTTCAGTATAAAATATAGATTTTGTTAAGATGCGTATCGTCAATCTTAAACAAAAACTTCCCGTCGATAATCTCGATGTAAAGGTCGGATCTGGACTAGAACAAAAATTATTTAAAAGACATGGTCCTTTGCTACCGTCATCTATTCGTGGATTATTAATAGGACCATCAAACTGTGGAAAAACAAATGTTATGATTTCGCTGCTTACTCACCCCTCGGGACTGCTTTTCGAAAATGTTTATATCTACTCAAAGTCACTCTATCAACCTAAATATGAATATTTAAAGAAAATTTTATCACCCATCAAAGGTCTTGGCTACTACGCTTTTAGCGACGCAAATAACATTGTGGAACCGTCGGATGCTAAACCTAATTCAATATTTATTTTTGATGACGTTATGTGTGAGAAACAGGACGTTATAAGATCGTATTTTAGCATGGGACGTCACAAAAATGTGGATGCCTTTTACTTGGCGCAAACGTATTCTCGTGTTCCTAAGCAGCTCGTCCGGGATAATGCCAACTTCATTATTATGTTTAAACAAGATGAGATGAATATGAATATATTTTCCGATCACGTTTCACCCGACCTGACGTTTACACAATTTCAAGAGATGTGTGCTAAATGTTGGAATAATAAATATGGTTTTTTAGTTATTGACAAGGATAGTGATGTAAATTCGGGCAGATACCGCAAGGGATTCGATAGTTATATATTCCTATAATAATAACTTGGATAATCATTTCATCGTTGAACGGTGCTTTGAAAGCATCATGAATGAAGAAATCGAATTAAAACGAAAGCTACTGGAAACTACAAATGCGGTTAGAAAATTTTTTTAACAAATTAAAGCAGCTAAAGTGCAGAATGAACATGATTTGGAAAAGTTTTATGAACCAGTTTCTAAACCACTAGAATCTATATCTAAAGCCGTAAAGCAGCAGCAACAACAGTACGCAACCAAAAAATCAAGTACTACGACTAAACCACAAAATCGGAGTAGCAGCAGCAGCAGCTCGGTGGGAATGGCGAAAATGTTTGAAGAACATCCAACAGAAGCGGATTTTGAAACATCTACACCGATTTCGCAAAAAACACAAATTCCTACACCAAAACGTGGAAATCGTGAGTCATTGTTCGAAACCCCTTCCCCATCAACGATAACATCATCTTACACATCACCACACACATCAAGTGGTAGCAGTTCAGCCGCAAAAACTATTCAAGATTATTTAAATGGATTAAAATTGGAACCGTCCCGTTATGATACCGTGTATGGTGTACGCTTTGGTAAAAAAGACAATAAATCAACAAAATATATTGGCAACTTGGTGGTTCGTTTTCTAACAAACGGAAAGATGGTGTTATACAGGAACAAAACAAACATGGTTGAATTCGATGGAACGGCTGAGCTTTACGATTTGATTTTTCTAAAAAATCCACCAGCCCTAGATAATGAAGACGAAATTAGACTAGATGTACTTCGAAAATACCAAACCATTTTGAAATTGACGGATGCGGCCTATGACGGTTATGACAAGAAACGTGGTTTAAGGGAAACCCGATGGAGAAAATATTTACGAATCATAAAACCGCTAATTACGGAAACTAAACTGGGTGGTGGTGGTGTTCGAAGAAAAAAAGTCAACAACAAAATCCAACTACCAGTAAAAAAGCATCTATCTTCGAAATCATCTGAATATGTTTATTGGAATAAACCTAAGGAGTTAGTGGATAGATTACGATTATTGTGGGGGTCAAAAGTAGCTGGACATACCGGACATGATAATGAGATTATGTCAATTATGGAAGAGCTTCGAGAAGAAGGAATAATATATTAAGTTTTGCACGTAGTTGCCATCATCAGTGTCTTATAAGACGTGCAACCTTATAATATGGATCCTAGCCAAGAAAAAATTAAAGTCGTAAATGAATTACATAGGACAGCAAGAAAAAATTTTGTTAGAAGACGTACAGTCATAAAAGGATATCGAGATTTGTGGCAAATTGATTTGGCGGAAATGCAGCCATATGCTAATGACAATGATGGTTACCGTTACATTGTTGTATGTATAAACTGTTACTCCAAATTCGTGTACACCAAAGCAGTTAAGAATAAGACCGGTGTTGAAGTTACGAATGCCATGAAAAGCATCATTGAAGAAGCATCCTATGCACCAAACAATTTACAGAGTGATCAAGGAAAGGAATTTTATAATAGCACCTTTCAAGCACTCATGAAAAAATATAATATAAACCATTTTTCCACATATAGCACGAAAAAAGCGGCAATTGTTGAGCGTGTTATAAGAACTTTGAAAAATAAGTTATATAAACAATTCTCGGCTAGAGGTTCTTACAGATGGTTACAAATATTACCAGCTATAACGAAGACCTATAATAACACTAAACACCGCACCATTGGAATAAAGCCTAACAGTGTAAAAGAGGATACTCCTATTAAAGCATATGACTATTTGAAAATTGCTCCGAAGAAAAAAAATTTCATTTGGGTGACATTGTTCGCATTAGCAAGTACAAAGGTGTATTTGACAAAGGATATACGCCTTCATGGTCCACGGAACTGTTTGAAATAGCAAAAGTTAATATTACAAATCCACCTACCTACTTGCTGCAATCATTGGAAGGCAAACCTATTAAAGGATGTTTTTACGAAGCAGAACTGCAAAAGACAGCTAGCCCTGGTGTTTATTTAGTTGAGAAAATTCTTAGAAAACGCAAGAACAATCAAATCGATCAATTGTTTGTAAAATGGTTAGGTTTTCCAAATCAATTTAATTCTTGGATAGACAAATCAGATATTGTATAAATATTATCAAATAGGTTTTACGTTACGTATGTATGCATTATAAATAATAATAATAAATATTGCTTTTCATAATTATGCGTTTTATTTTCAATTTAACAGTATAATTATGTTTTTAAATAGAACTTTATCTAGGTTGGTTTCCATTTTGGTTTTTTTGGATCCTTTATTTTCGTTGTAGTATACCGTGCAGCATGTGGGTGAATTTGATACATTTTTTCCTTAAGGTACGTAATTTTGGTCTCATCATCTTCAAACATTTTTTGAAAAACTGGTACTATCACATTACTAAGTATGGTATTTATCTGCGAACCAAGTTGATGAACTTCCGTAAGGACACATTCTTTGGTAGCAGCATCATTATCATTTATCGGTTGGGCAACATTCCTTAATAATTTTCCCTCTATATCAAAATGTCCATCTGAAGTAAGTTTAAATCCGATTCCGGGCAACCCTCGCGATACGTTGTTACAAACAGGAGTTTTCTGTCGACCAAATTTATCAATTGTGTTGTTAACACGGCCCATTTTAAAGTAAAACTAATTCACTCTCTTTATGTTCAGCCTATATATAAATGACATAACTAATAAAAATTCATTTTACAATACACCATGAAGCAAGTAAGATTTGACGAAGAAAGAAATATTATCCACCGTATGTCTGTTTGGTGTTTTGCATATAGACAAGCCAGACAAAGTAATTTTCAGCAACTAATACTTGATAGATATCGTTTTCAAAGGAGAATTGGAAAAATGGATGTAATGCTAGCGAGGTTTTTAGAACGGAACCACAGAAATAATATATATCAAGAGCGATTTGTTAATTCAAATGTATGGTGAATAATAAACATATTTAGTACAAAAAGATTTTTATTAAGATTTAAATAATACATCCACACTATCATTAGAAAAACGCACTTATTCGCATAAATTTAAAATTACATGACTATCATAAGAAACTTTTACACTATATCTAAATTGTCTCTATTTTTCGGAATTACCAGCGCTGCCCTTCTTGGTCGAATTCCATGGTCTCACTATTATTACGTTCTGATGAACCTCCTCCCCCTACTCCTCCTCCTCCTGCTTCTAAGAAAACAGGACTTTGCGGTGATTCGTTAATTATTTCGAGATCTTCAAAATTGCTTGAAGAAGTCCAGCGCTGCCCTTCTTGGCTGAATTCCGGCGTATCGTGATTATTATGTTCTGATGAACCTCCCACTGAGACAGCGAGACTTTGCAGAGATTCACTAGAATTTTCACGAGATATTTGTTGCGGTGATTTCCAGGCGCGGCCCGTCCATAAGGTCATTTGGTCAATGACCCACCTAAAATTTTCAGTGATCTACCTAATAATTTATTTTTTAATTTTTTAAAACCAAAAAAGAATCTTTTGTTTCAAAGTTCCATGCTAAAACTCCCCAAGAATGAATAAAGTCAAGCCCGCCATCGTCAAAGGATATCCAAGCTTGTTCCGGGCTGGGTCATATTGTAAATTGATCTTATAGGTTTATTTGGACGATATAAATTCATTAAAAGCAAGAGAGAAACAGACATACGCGCTTTAGGAAGTTAAAAAGAGACACAATTGGTCGACGGCCCACCAATAATATCTGGCCACTCCCACTATGGAAATACTCTCAAACCGCCCCCTAAAATATATTATTTCAAAACATTTGGTTCGGAAAAAGAAAAACTAATTAGGTACCTAATATGCGCATTGTAATAACAATTTTAATTAGTGGTTAAACATAAAAAATTATAAATACGATTTCTGTCAGGCCAGCGCTAGCCATCGAATTTAACGGTATCGGACCGATTTTCTTACATAGCTAGTGTAGCTCAAGGGATATAACCGCAGCGAGGTAATCCGACGCTCGCGGGTTCGCACCTGTGTTGGGGCAAGAACTTTTTTTTTAATTTTTTGTTATTTAAAAAATTAGATCGGCTCTAAAAGGTGTATTGGCAACAAGTTCTTCCTCGATAAAATATTTTTAAAATTGTTGGCAATCTCACATTTACTACAGCTTACATCCTGCACGTGCGTAGACAAATATCGTATTACTATGTCTAGTCGCCAGCATTGTATGTAGGTATTAAAGAAAACGGAGTTTCGGCAGCGTTCCTAATTTTATTTTACGAATAGTCATAGGTACTTTTAGCTCAGAATTTTTTTCTATTTATATTCTGGGCTTTTAGTACAAGGCGCGACACCTATTGAGGAGAAGCTAAACTTATCACAACGAAAACCGCTAAAATCTACAAACTTAGAGTATTAAAACACATAGAAAAAAGCCATAAACAGAAGAGTGATACTGAAAGTCATAAACATCAAGAGTAGTAATGTTCAATATTCTGCAGTACCTATTCTATGATTTTGGCGGTGTTTATTTGTAGGTAAATAATTTCTTGGCAAAACTAGGCACATTATTAGAAAACCTCCCTTAATTAAAAAAGTGTATTTTGCTTGTTGCGTTGATATCACTACTTGCCCATAAAATTTTGACCCACCTGTAAAAAAACTCACGGGCCGCGCCTGGTGATTTCATCCCATGTTTCTTATGGTACTCATTTTGACACCATTCACAGAAACCCATTATTCCACTAATAAATTCCCAATTTTCGCAATTGGCACACATCTGACGACCGTTTACAGAGAATGGGTGAACAACTACAATTTGACGTTCACTTTTTGGTGACTGCATTTTGAGGAAATAAATTACTATGCAGTATTCTGGAAGTACTGAAATGCAGACTGAAACAAGAAATTTTTGTGCCTCTATTTGTATCTGTTAGGTGACCTTCAAACCCCTCCACTCTCATATCCCATGTAAAATCGAGGTCACCATACACAGAATAGACTTGTTTCTTTATCTACATGCGCGTAATACGTATACGCTGAATAGCTTTTTCTTGATTCAACAATTTTGAATCGATTTCCTTAAGTCTTTTTGTAACAGATTGCAAAAAATCTTCATTCGCCTCTTGAGCAAGCTTTTTATTCATTTCATTAAGTTCTTTTCTAACATATTCCAAAACATCATTATTCACTAATTCACTAAGTCGTTTAATAATTTCACGCCTTTGTTCAAGAACATATTCCTGATTAGCGGCATCCCCAGGATTCTTTGGTGGTGCTACATTAGTTAGAGATTTCCCTTGTATATCATATTGACCATCATCGGTCAATCTAAATCCAACTCCTGGTTGTCCAACAAGAACAATGTGATTTTGGTCATTAAATTTTTGGCGCCCAAATTTATCAATTGTGTTGTTAACACGACCCATTTTTAGCTTAAACTGATGTGATTTTTGTGAAGGTTGCGTATTTATAAAAAAATTAAACAATAATTTAGGTACATAATCATTTATTTAACATCTCATATTATTATATTATACAATGAATTAAAGATTTTCTTCATCTTCTTGAACACACTCCATTTCGTCATCGCTAACAGTAGCCAATGCTTTACTATCAACTTCATTGGTGACTGCTTTATTTCCAAGGTCATCAAGAATAGTGGTATCATCTGCGGGAGCCAAACCATATTTTGTAGCTAATTCATCGGGTAAATGAGGCACTTCGAATAGGTAGCTTCCCAATTCTTCATTTGTCATTCCAGCGCAAAATTCGTCCAGATCAATGGTCCCATATAGGTATTTCTCGCACGTATGTGCTCCAGCCGTGAAATTTACGGCGTCTTTCATATACTTCCTATACTGACTTTCACTAAAACCCACATCGGATTTACCATAATTTGCAAAGTGTAGTATTTCTTCAGCCAGCCCTCTTAATTTACATGATAACCAATTAATGTACATATCTCGATTTTCAATGACAGTAGGGCAGTCACACATCTTAAATAGAAAATAATGGACATGTGATTGTGTGTGAGTGTGTGTTTTTCGATATTTACTTAACAAGAACTATTTTATTACATTTTAAATCAACATTAAAATAGCCTAATCAACAATATATTACAAACAACCAAAATTTAACAACGCTCTAGTATTACCTCCAGAGAATACATGTGAGCTTTGCCCCAAATAAGTTAAGGTGTACTGATCACCGGAGTTATTCATCATTTCAATAGTATCCTCTGTCAGAATTTCAGCTACGCGTGATGGTAAAAATGTTTCAAATGTTGCTTGATGTGTTGGATCAAACAATGTGACGATAATGGCTTTTCCAAAACGTGAAGTCAAAGAATTAATTTTTTTTATCATATAAATTTTGCCCACCGTTAATGTAGAGAATTTTCTACGTTCCAGAAATTGAATATCTTGGTTTATCATATTATTAATTTCGGCTATGGTCTGCTTTGAAATGCTCATGATTTAAAATACAATAAAAACAATTACTGTCAAGTACCTTGAATAAACACTTGTAGAACACACCACAAACACAATACTTTATATGCCAAAGCAACAGTTAACGCATACGATGTATGAGTGACAATGAAAGCTATTTTCGAAATGAGCCATATTTATTAGGAAGTAAACCAAGGTCAAGTATTTATTTATGGTGGGAGCAATACATCCGACGACCTCGAAAAATACAAAACAAATGTAACCTTGAAATAAGCGTCGTCCACCTGGTCATCACCAAACAAAGAAACATCTGCTCGCGTTCAAGACCAAGCAAATGTAACCTTGAAATAAGCGTTGTCCACCTGGTCATCACCAAACAAAGAAACATCTGCTCGCATTCAAGGCCAAGTTCTTGACCTTGACCTTGGAATAACACCTGCGCATATCAAGGCCAAATAACAATAGCACACCTGCGCGTTCAAGGTCGACCCTACTGCGCATGCGGAGACTCATGAAGCATCATATACCTCTACTTGTATGGATGCTTTCGCACTTGCTAAAGGTAGAAAATACGCCAATGTGGGTAGGATACAATAGTTTAATATACGTCGATACTACTTGTATGCAGAAAGTTTCTTATGCAACTACGATAAATGCTTCGCCAACAAGTACTTCAGTTGTTATCGAAACTTTGAAACAAAGCCAAAAAGTCGCCGAAGAATGTGATGACACCTATATGCAGGTAACATACGATTTAGCAATAGCTAAAGTCGCACTACAAATACAATGCATGGAAAAACCACGTTTCGACAATTTGTTTATCCATGTAGGAACATTTCATGTGATGATGGCTTTTATTAAAGCTGTCGGAAAATTCATCGATAACAGCGGAATAACAAATATCGTGATCAATTCAGACTTATTAGCGAGTGGTTCTATTAATTGTTTTATTGAGGGCAAACATTTCAATCGATGCAAGAGACTGCACCCAATTGTATCTGTAGCCATTCAAATGTTGCATTTTGAGAGCTTTTTAAATGGAAAAAAATACGGAATTGAACAACAATGACATTAAAGTATTTTTAGAAGCATTTAAAAATAAGCGCTCAGAAAAACCATCTATACAGCAACCTCATTTAAAACGGTTACTTAATGAATATGAAGACTTTAAACAAAAAACACTGAAAGGCGATCATGGAAAAACTCCTGAATATTATATGATTTATGTTCAACTAATAGATTATTATTTTATGCTTAACACCGCAATCAGTACATCAGACTTACAGCTATTTCAGTATGTTTTACCGAAAATTACGAAGATTTTTTTTATATTTAATCAGCCAAATTATGCTCGCTATCTAGTCAATATCTCGACAATTTGTTGAAAGTGGATGACACGCATCCAGGATTAAAAGTACAACTTGAGAAAGGCTTCGGCGTTAAGCGGACAGACAAAAAGTTCTCGAAACAACCAGTGGATTTGACACTAGAGCAAACTATCAATGCAGACGCCACTAATCGATTAACGGGGATCGTTCATACGACAAATTCGTTGTCAGCTAGACAGCGTTGGTGTAAAAGCCACAGTATAAGGTCCTCGATAATTAGTCACGTTGTGGATTACGTAGGACTAAGAAAACGCCAAGATATATGTAACTACAGACTTAGAAAAAAGTCGAATAAAAATGAATTCCTCTCAGATACAACGATTGATCGCAAATATAAAACAAAATGTTAATCCCTTCGCAGCTGATTTAGACAAAACTTGTTTGTATAACATTTCCACTGGACAGGCGGCTAAAGATGAAATCGCAGATTTTTTATTGAACGTAGAAGAAAGTGGCAATAAACAACGACTAGATTTTATAGAAGAATGTTCTGCAGATGCTGAAAGATTTGAAAAAAGTATAAAGAGAAATAAAATATTAAATTTTCAAGTGCTATTGAAAAAAAAAGTATTGTAGAACTACGCATGCAGCGAGATTTATTCGGTCATCTTTTGCGAATTTATCTTGAAAAAACGGTAGATATTGATAAAGTTTTAACGTATCCACTAACACCAATTCCTTTCTCGCTCTGTCATGTTGATGGTTCCATCTGCAAAACTGACAAATCAGCTTTATTTAAATTATTGGAAAAATATACAGACAAAGACCCACCACGACATACTGACGATATTGGTTACGATGGTTTTTTTCTACTGCACTTAATGAAAGATATTCCGATGACTTTTGCTGGTATTTCACTTAAATTCCTCAAGATGTGTATGGCTGAGAAAGCAAAAAAAATCATTATCACGTTTGATCAGTACATTTCACCATCTATAAAAGACACTGAACGTTTATTGCGAGGCTCGAAAGAAGATCGCCCTTTTTATATCCGCGGACCAGATCAAAAGCGCCCAGCGGATTTTTCTTCAGAATTAAAAAACGTCAATTTTAAAAAGGCATTAGTAAATTTTTTTATTTCTGACTGGGAATCAAACCACTACGCACCGTTTATTGAGAACAAAATTATATATTTAAACTACAAGTATTGTTATAAATACGAAGTTGTCAATCAGACAGTACAAAAAACACTTGATGACGTTTTAACATGTCCCCAACATGAAGAAGCTGACACGAAAATCACTTATCACATCAGCAACATCGATTGTGAATCAAATGTAGTTGTACGGTGCTCTGATACGGACATCCTTATCATATTGCTGGGCAATATGGCACACATAAGAAACGAAGTAATGTTGTGAATTCATGTTGGCGTTGGAAATTCGCAAAGATTTGTCAATGTTAGAGAAATGTACAATCAATTAGGAACAAAATTGTGTAATGCGTTACCAGCTTTCCACGCATTGACGGGCTGCGACTATAACCCATCTTTTTATCGAAAAGGTAAAAATCGCCCATTTACTATCTTGAGGAACTGTGGTAGGTACATAGATGCCTTTGAAAGTATTAGCGATTTAAATACTGGCGACTTATCAGCAGTTTATACAGTTATCGAAGAATTTGTTTGAAAAAGATAGCTGACGTCAATGAGGTTCGTGCAGCTGTTTTTATGAAAACGTATAAAATAAATGAGAGTGACGAAATCTTCCGGACCAACGTAAAAAATGTCGATGGAGCAGTATTACCATCTTGCAAAGCAGAGCTGCAAAACCAATTAAAACGAACCGCATATATTGCACATCTTTGGAGGCATGCTTATCTCCCCCAACCGACGGAATTTTCTCCCACTGACTATGGTTGGGAGGAATCAGATGATAAACTTGTTTTCCAATGGTTCGAAGGAGATCAATTGCCGAAATCCATCGATGACATAGCAATCAAAATCTAGGTATTTAAAAAAACATACAAAATTATTTAAAAATATTTATGTAGCTATTAATAAATTATTATATCTATATAAACTGCTGGCCACTCGAACTTACGCATAGAGATTTTTAGTCAAAATTTAAAGTTCAATATTTTCCACAGAAATGCAAATTTTTGAACGCGTCTTGCAGATTTTAAGAGCTAGTTTTTTTCGGATTAAGCTGAATGACGTATATTTATCGTAGGGCCATAGGTTTATTATATACGGGGTGATCAATGAAGTCATGCAAAAAATCAAAAAGTTTGTATGAGTGAAATTTCCGCAATATGATTTGTTACTAAGGTAACATCAATATCTCTAGACGTTTTTGTCACTTTTTGGATCAAGGCCCTTAGGTCTTGTACACACTACTAAACATAAAATTTGGGTAGCAAAATTTTTAAAATGCTATAACTTGACATTGGATTGACGGTTCTTGATGATTTTTACGGATTTGGAATCCTTATTTCACGTAGATTTTCTATAATCTAAGCATTTTATTTGGGGGTTGAAATATACAGGTTGAAATTTACACATTATACCGGGTCGATAATAGACAAAAACGTAGGGTACGACGCGCTCTAAGGTTTGTTTTTGTTTAATGTCCTTCTCACTGTTCTGTCCAAAACTCTCACCTCAGTTTATTGTCTCAAAGAGTCATTCAGTTTTATAGAGTTCTTTGTCTACCCCCATGCCCATATTTATGATCGGCTGTAATTTCTACGCGACACGTCAATTTCAAAGTAGGCATTGGAAAAATAAATTTGTTGCTATGGAATTAAAAACTGTTAAAGGCGGGTTCATACAGCGATTTAATTTAATTTAATATTTAATTTAGCGTACTTAAAAAGTTGGTTAGATGGCACGCCATAATAGCGTTCATACAGTTGATGTAATTTAAGACTTAATTTAAAAGTTGACCAACTTTTATCTTTCAGAATTAAATTAAATTAAATGAGGGTTAACGCGCAAACTCCGCAGTTGGCATTGACACTATTGACAGTTTTGAAAGAAAAATATTCATAAAATGTAAACAAAAGCTTTACATTTTTGTGGATTTCCCATTCCTTGTGTTAGCTTGTTTAATTTAAATTATTTAAGTGAGTTTGTTTTTGCAAAACTAAAAATCACCCACACCCACACTTGAAAATCGCAATGGCGCAGGCGTAGCACGATGTATTTCATTGGCTGAAAATTAAATCTTAGGTGGCTTAAATTTCTGGATGAACACCATAAATTAAAATTAAATAAACTCTTAAATTACCTTAGGCTAAAATTAAATTAAATTGCTGTTCGAACCCGCCTTAACATTATTTTAGAAATAATCTGACACATTTCAATGTTATAATTTTGTAAATTTTAATTAATATGAGGCGTTTAACTACGGCAGAAAGGGAAAATTGCATTCGACTTCACAACGAAGGAATGTTAAAAAAGCAAATTGCGCGCATTTACAATAGCTCTGTTCGTAGAGAAATCAAAAAACCGATCAGCGCCAATCAAGTTTCAGTTATTTGGTAACATGACAGTTTGCCGACTCGTTTCCAGTACTTTCATTGGCTCTGACTGGTTTGTGACTCTTCTGCGAACAAAGGTAATGTCAGCCGAAAGACAATTTATAATTTGAACCGTCGCGTCGCGTCGAAACTACTGGTAATCATACTTATGGGCATGGGGGTGGACATACAAAAAAAATAAACCAAAGAACCGAAAGAATTTGAATGAGAGAAACTATGCAGAATAGAACAAAGAACTCTAGACAACTAAATGACTCTTTAAGGCAACAAACGGGGGTGAGAGTTTCAGACAGAACAGTGAGAACATTAAATAAAAACAACTTGAGGTGAGAATTTATTTTTACAAAAACAACATGATGCCAAACATTTTAAATTTTAGAGCCCGTCGCAGAGCAAAATGTGTGCGGTTATTACAACACCATAGAGCGAATAGGCGGGCATGGGCAAATCGGCATGCGAATTGAGGTAATGCAGAGTGGAGCCATTGTTTATTTTCTGACGAAACAAGATTTAATTTGATTCACTCCGATGGCCGAATGTTAGTTTGGAGAAGGCCAAATGAGCGGTATTTGGAGGAAAATGTGGCCCCTCAAGAGGCATTTGGTGGCGGAGGTGTTACAGTGTGGGGAGGTATAAGAAATGGTAAAACCGAGCTATTCATTACCAACCAAAGCGTTAACGCTACTGTTTATCAGGAGGAAATTTTGGAACCTATTGTTGTTAATTTTGCTCGAAATTACGGCCCAGAATTTCTGTTGGTGGATGACAACGCTCGACCTCACAGAGCGCGAAGGATCACAGAGTTTTTGCAGGCACAGAACATCACTAGGATGGACTGGCCTGCAAAGTCTCCGGATCTTAATGTCATCGAACACGTTTGGTCTTATTTATAACTTAAAGTAAGATCGCGTGATGTACCCCCTGAAACCTTAGAACCACTTAGTGAGGCCATTCGTAAAGAATGGGAGAATATTCCACAAGATTTTATAAATAATCTTGTGGATACTCTACCAAATCGATGTCGGGAAGTAATACGTCGAGCAGGAGGACCAACAAAATATTAGTTTCTCTTTTTTTTATTAATGTACCTACTTAATTTCGGATAAATTATTACCAAAGATTAGGTATTTAAAGATAGGACACTTGGCAATTTTCCATTGATATTTGCCGGGATTTTTTAGGGATTGCAGGAACCTTTATATTAGGTTTAGAATTAGAAATTTTGTAAGAATTGACTTTTGGCCGTTGTTAACCAATCTTGTATATTGTAGAATATAATGTAATAAACTGGTTCTTGTCGCTACGTTTTTGTCTATTATCGACCCGGGATAATGTGTAAATTTCAACCTGTATATTTCAACCCCCAAATAAAATGCTTAGATTATAGAAAATCTACGTGAAATAAGGATTCCAAATCCGTAAAAATCATCAAGAACCGTCAATCCAATGTCAAGTTATAGCATTTTAAAAATTTTGCTACCCAAATTTTGTTTAGTAGTGTGTACAAGACCTAAGGGCCTTAATCCAAAAAGTGACAAAAACGTCTAGAGATATTGATGTTACCTTAGTAACGAACCATATTGCAACGACCAAAAAAATTTTTTGCGGAAATTTCAGTCATACAAACTTTTTGATTTTTTGCATGACTTCATTGATCACCACGTATATAATAAACCTATGGCCCTACGATAAATATACGTCATGCAGCTTAATCCGAAAAAAACTAGCTCTTAAAATCTGCAAGACGCGTTCAAAAATTTGCATTCCTGTGGAAAATATTGAACTTTAAATTTTGCCTAAAAATCTCTATGTGTAAGTTCGAGTGGCCAGCAGTTTAGTTACAGATAGAGAAACAAATACAGAACAAAACCAAGATCAGTCAGATGAAGAAGACGATGCTGAAATCGATAACTCTGATATTGAGGACTTCAATATAATATTGGATGAAACAGATGATCCTATTGATCAATGTGATATGGATGAATGGTCATGAAATTACGGTTGTAAAACAAGATCAGCGTCATTATACATGTACATAATAAATATAGAATTCTTTAAAATGAAAATCAATAAATAATTATGTCTTAAAAAATAATCTCTTAAGAGTGGAATCCGGAAAAATCTGCCTTGCAGAGCTCCGTTTCAAGAAGGTATTTTTAAAAACTACGCAATTTTAGTACAATTTAGAGACATGTATTGAAAGCTAAAATGTTAAGCTCCGATCTAACATATTTTTTATTAGAAACTTAGGCCACATTGTCACGTAATCAACAAACAAAAATAATAACAATTTAAAAACTTGTGTCACAGAATCTAACAAAAATGGGTTAGATCCGAGATTAAATTACGAGAATTGTTTTTAGAAAGTTTAAACCGAAAAAATTCCTTTATTCGTCCAATATCCTTCCAAAACTAAATATTATATCATATGGTCGATATTTTTCCGCCATATTTAATTTCACGGACTGGTGGTTACTTAGACAAGAACCAGGCAAAAGTTCAGCCCCTGTTATAAACAGGCCGGCGCAATAGTTTGTTTACAGTTTTCTATAAGATTTGGGAGAAAGATGTATTTATGTTTAATATGAGTAATATACAGTGTACCAAATAAAATAATTTCTGATTTCTGATGGTAAAGTGTATAAAATTGGAGTAAATTTTTTGATAACATATATAAAGTATGAATCTAAAGGGAATAAAATGTTTTCTGAAAAAATAATTCGTTCTGGCAGTAGTACGTTAGGTATATATTGAAGAAGTTAGAAGTAACTGAAAAAAAAATGGAAAACACATTGTTAGAAATATGTTACGGCAAAATGGTGTGCTTCTTTAGGTTAGGAGTATTTTGTTTTCAGATATATTAGCCAGTTTTCTTTTACGGTTAAATTTGTTTTGATTGGATTGATTTGCCTTGGTATTTGACCATGTTTATTATAGGAGGATAGGAACTTATTACTTTATTATACACTAATGAAAAGTAATAAATCGAAAATTCTTTATTATTTGGATTTAGTCCATAATGGCAACTTTGTTTGGACTGTTGGTATTGCATAGGTACAATATGTTTTATAAAAGCATTAAAATTTTAGACATAACAAATAGAATATACAAGTTTTACCAAAGACATTTTCGAAGTAATTTTTGATGATAATTTTGATTTTTGATTAAACATTTTAGCGTAAGGAAAGGTTTACCTACCTACAAATGTACACAATATGCTGCTATACTTTCTTTCTTAAACATAAAACTAAACTACTTGTAAAAAGGATATCATTTATCCGTCTGTAAACTTATCAATAAATAAGTAAAATAAGCAACATATCGATTCTTCTAGGCTCTGTTTTGTTTACGTTATAATTATTATGAATGAATAGAGCGTATCACCCCAGTGGCGTACCTGGGGGGGCAGGGGGGGCAGTCAGTCCCCCGCCCTTAGTTCATAGCGCCCCAGCGCTTTGTTTGCAGTCAGCCTCCCCCCGCTTTTAGTTCATGGCGCCCCCAGCGCTTCTTTGTTTTATAGCGCATTTGTCATATTTTCATACACATGGTGAATTGCCCCCGCCCCCGCTCCAAAATGCTAGGTACGCCACTGATCAACCCACAAAACAGGGTCATACATAAATTTTGGGCGATAAAAATGTCACCTCTCAAAACTGATATGTAAAGCTTTGCAAACGGCGCACAGTGGTTCAAACTTGAAAAAAACTGCTCATAGGTGCGATATTGCAAGGTGTGACTTTAGAATAGTTGATATATGTTTTGTTAGTACCTGACCTTAATAGACCTTTACCCAAAATAAACTGCTGGCCAATTCAAGCGGGACAAACTAAATTTTTGATAAAATTTAGAGTGGAATATTTTCGAAACGAAAAAAGATTTTGATTTAACTTTTTCAGTATGTAATTGAATAGTTCTTCTAGTTTTTATACTTCAAGGCACTATTGCTAGCAGTCGCTGCAACTCTATTTTACAGGGTGTTAAGTGAAACCCTGACTTTTTTGGAAAAGTTTTCCAGTTCCGAGAATCTAGGAAGAATTTTTTTTGAATTTTCTTTTCATACTAAAATGATCCATGGTCAAATACAAAAAAACAATTTCTCCGGATTTTCTCTATTTTCATTTGTTTTCCGTATACAGGAGTTAGTCGAAATTATCGACTTCTTCTTACAAAGGAACCCCTAATTTGGCCGTTTATTCACAAAAAGCGAAAGACCAAGTAAATTTGTAGTTTGAAGTAGTCCAGCTAACAAAATTAATACAAATTTTTGTACAGAGTGTAGCAAGTTTGGATCACGGGCTAGTAAATTATTATTTTTTAATTTCTACTACTTTTTCCTAAGTTAACTATTAATTATCACGTGCTACGTTAAAGGGTTAAAATTTGTTAGGTCCGATAACAGTACTGGTTAGAAAGATCCTTTTTGCCCAAACGGGTTTTTCATTTTTTGTCTAGTCCCATTTTTAGTGATTAAACGGCTCGCATTTTGAACCTAACTTTTTGCAATTGCATCCATGAACGATTGAAGTGAGAGTGCTTTTTTGGTGGTACATAATGAATGTTTTATCCAACCAAAAAACATGTAGTGGCCAAACAGCTAATGATGCTTATTCGAAGAATTTTTTAGCATTATACAGGGTTGCAAAAAATATACCACCTATACTTTATATGGAAGTCATGTGATTTTCAAATTAATTGAATATAGTCCCAATTTTCTTGGAACTTTTTGCCGAAACTGTTTTTGAATTTTTTTGTCTGGTCCCATTTTTAGTGATACAAATGGCTTGCGTTTAAAACTTAACTTTTTGCGATTGCATTCATGAACTATTGAAGTGGACATCGTTTATTGGTTTAACCAACCAATAAAAAAGTGTCGTGGCCATAGAGCTAAAGATGCTTATTCGCTGCTTTTGTCCGCGTTTGCCCAAAACATATCACCTACATTTTATATGAAAATCATGTGATTTTAGAGTCCTTTAGGTATTCATAAAGTTCCTTTTTGCTATATTAATAATTATTAAAGAAAATGTCCTACTTATTATTAATAAAATCTAGTAACGATACAGATAAAAAGAATAATATTCATTCGGAACTTTTTCACATTATACAGGATTGTGCAGAAGTTACTACTTATAATAGAAGCCACGTGTTTCTCGATATCTTTGGATTTTCGTAAACTTCGATTATTCATTATATAAGAAAAATATTTTACCACTGCTCTAAAAAGTCAGTACATGGCATTGAGAAATTTTAATTAATAAGAAGTGTCTTAAATTAATAGTCACGGAGTACATTTTTCTCGTCAAAAATTGGAGATGGATAGTGAATTCAACTGAACAAGTTATAAAATTCTGTATAGCGTAGTTTTTAGAAGGTATAGAAATTTCAGAAGATTTAATTACTTTTGAAAGTACTCGAAAAGATACGTAATTTTCAAATTTAGTAGTTATTTTTCCCGGCATTACTTTAGGAGATCCAAAATGTAAATTTTGGTTGTTACTTTTATAGGTAAACAGAAAACGTTTTAAATTATAGAACATTTTTTTTACTTGAAGGTATTATAAAAACTTGCAACTAACGAAAACAAAACAAATCTTAATACCTAGTAGGACCTCCCCTTACATTTATTATCTCTTGGCATCTTCGAGGCATGCTTATTACCAAATTATTGACAAATTCTTGCTGAATATTTTCCCACTCCTGAACAATGGCGTCTGCAAGTTGTTCTAGAGTCTGAGGAGGATCTTCCCTAGAACTTACCAATAATTTCAATTTAGACCAGACGTGTTCGATAATATTCATGTCTGGTGATTTTGCAGGCCAGACCATCCTGGTAATATTATTAGCTTCCAAAAACTCTTGCACAATGCGTGCTCTATGAGGTCTGGCGTTATCGTCAATTAGCACAAAATCGTTCCCAAAATTGTTTGCAAATGGTAGAACGATATTGCTTAAAATTTCGTCCCTATATACCTGACCGTTAATGGGCTCCAATGTTAAAAAAAGTTCCGTTTTGCCATTAAACATTACACCACCCCAAACAGTAACGCCTCCACCACCAAAAGGTTCCTGAGGAGCCATATTCTCCTCCATATACCGTTCGCCACGTTCACGCCAAACTAATATTCTGCCGTCCGAGTGAATTAAATTAAATCTTGACTCGTCTACAAACATGCAGTTTTCCCAGTTATCTAATGGCCAATTGCGATGTTCATATGCCCACTGGAGACGTCTTCGCCTATGCTGTGGTAGAAGTCGCACACATTTAGCACGTCGCCGAGCTCTAAAATTAAAATTTTGGCTTAAAAATCTGTAGTATAGGTGTAGGGAATGAACCAATAAATAAGCCAACAGTAGCTTTTATTATACTAAAATGCAAAATTAGGTCAATTTTCATAACGTTAGTTCTAGGGAAGAACTAAGGAACATTACGCTGCAAGCACAAATAATGTGTTTAGGGTCGCCTATCAAAACTTTAATTTATGAACAACTTAGTTCAAGTTTACATTTATAATATCGGTGCGCAAAATCCAAGATTCACGCCTCAGCTGACGTCGATATTATAATAGCCGACTTACTAAAATGAAACACTAAAAATATTGGTACAAAAAATAAGATCTCATTTGAAGTAACTCACCTTAAGTTATTATTGTTTAAAGTTCTTCTAATGGTCCTATTGCTCACACGAATGTGTGTTCTTGCTCTGAACTCCTGGTTAATTTTCTCTGATGAAATTTTTCGCCTTCGACGAGCCTCTCTAACCAACCATCTTTCATCTGCAATGCCGACTTTCTTTTGGCGACCTCCCCCATAACGATAGTTTGCACTTCCCGTTTCGTGGAAGCGTTGACGCAGTCGAGATATTGTACTTCGCCCAACCCCGTACATATCCGCAATAATACTAATTTTTACCCCATCTTGTAATTTTTACCCCATCTTGTAGTAAACGCAAACAATTAGCTTGTTCTTTTGCACTTAATCGAGCCATTATAAAGGATAATAACGCACCAATTCAAAGAAGAATACTTTGTTGCCTTGGTAACTGTCAATAGCAAAGAAAATGTTTTATTTTTTGGCCTACTAGATCTTTTGACTAAGAAATAGAAACGCCGCTAAATTAACAGAAATCCACCTGCAAAGTATAGGTGGTATATTTTTTGCAACCCTGTATAATGCTAAAAAATTCTTCGAATAACCATCATTAGCTGTTTGGCCACTACATGTTTTTTGGTTGGATAAAACATTCATTATGTACCACCAAAAAAGCACTCTCACTTCAATCGTTCATGGATGCAATTGCAAAAAGTTAGGTTCAAAATGCGAGCCGTTTAATCACTAAAAATGGGACTAGACAAAAAATGAAAAACCCGTTTGGGCAAAAAGGATCTTTCTAACCAGTATTGTTATCGGACCTAACAAATTTTAACCCTTTAACGTAGCACGTGATAATTAATAGTTAACTTAGGAAAAAGTAGTAGAAATTAAAAAATAATAATTTACTAGCCCGTGATCCAAACTTGCTACACCCTGTACAAAAATTTGTATTAATTTTGTTAGCTGGACTACTTCAAACTACAAATTTACTTGGTCTTTCGCTTTTTGTGAATAAACGGCCAAATTAGGGGTTCCTTTGTAAGAAGAAGTCGATAATTTCGACTAACCCCTGTATACGGAAAACAAATGAAAATAGAGAAAATCCGGAGAAATTGTTTTTTTGTATTTGACCATGGATCATTTTAGTATGAAAAGAAAATTCAAAAAAAATTCTTCCTAGATTCTCGGAACTGGAAAACTTTTCCAAAAAAGTCAGGGTTTCACTTAACACCCTGTAAAATAGAGTTGCAGCGACTGCTAGCAATAGTGCCTTGAAGTATAAAAACTAGAAGAACTATTCAATTACATACTGAAAAAGTTAAATCAAAATCTTTTTTCGTTTCGAAAATATTCCACTCTAAATTTTATCAAAAATTTAGTTTGTCCCGCTTGAATTGGCCAGCAGTTTAGTTTCGCAAATAAGCCACAAAAACCATGTTTACGGCGTTGTGTTTATCTTATTTTACGATCGATTTTTGATGACTTGTGAACTGCAGTGTAGTGCACTACGAGTAATTCGATAGTACTGCTTCGAGAAAATTTTATTTGTATATATTGAGTATCCCAGTATGAAGAATATAGGTAAGTACTTATTTTTGTATAGCTACCTTTTCTATATACATTCTATCGGCGATACTAGATTGTATGGAAAAAAAAATTTTTTTGTTCAAATATTTATTAAAAGTTCATATAACTTTAGAGGTTTACGAGGACCCACGTTACTGGTCTAACAGACGTATTCTACTCACTTGTGTTCTTTCATCATCTAAATTTCGTACCCCCCTGTGCCCCCCTCGCAGAGTTACAATTGTATAAAGAAATAATGTCAAGTATTTTGATTAATAAAATTTCCTGACCCTATTATATTTTCTGCTTAACTACTATTCTTTTTGTACCACTTTTAACTTTTTGTGATTTATGGTCTTTAGGTGTAATCACACGTGAAACTGTTTGCGCCAAATTTCTGAAAAATGGATTTCAAAACAGAAAAGAAATCGATATAGCAAATGACATTGTAATTTTTTTAAATGAGCGGAAAAATGGCTCGGCACATGTAGACAAGATTAAATCATTCCTAAGTGGGTGGGCACACAGATGGCGAAGCAGTAATTATTGCTGGGATAAGTTTGTGAAAAAAAATAACGCTTGGCTAAGTCAGCCAATTATTGAAGAGGAAGGGGAACTTATGGATTTCGAAGAGTCTGGTCCATCAATGAGAAGACAATTTGTTGACTTATCTGTTTCCCAAAAAAATAAAGTAACAAAAGGTATTTGTACAGAATGTAACTACACACAAATGAAAGATTTTATCTCTCACCGTCACATATTTTCTAGAACTGAGGGACAAATATGATTCGGATGTCCTAAGTTATGCAACCATAGCAGTGCTCAGAAAAGAACATAAATTGGATGCTGCTAAAGCTGTTTCTTTAGGCGTTTCCTCCCCTTCAGAAATTTTAGATGTAGCGAAACAAGAATATCCAAAGAAATATACACCTGATGAAGCTATTGCTCTATTCATAATTAAGGGGAAGCAGTCTAAAGAGCAGTATCAAACATTGCGTTTGGCTGGCCAGTGGAAAAGTAAGGTTTTTTTTTATAATTTTATACTTATTTATCTCATCAAGCATTTTTTAAAACTAAGGATGTTTAGTTATTTTGGTAATATATCTCATACCATTGAAAATGTTGCTTGCTTCTAGATGCAGATTTGTATCCTTCCTACCACACAATTTTAGATGCAAAGAAGTTAAGCTATCCGGTAGGATACGCTGATTTTCTCTCTGACATCGAAGCTAAAGTACCGCTACAAAATCTTATAGATAAAACTTTGGAAAGGCTTTTCTCATCAATACCTTTGAAAAATACTAAGGTAGAAATAACAGCGACGTACAAATGGGGTATGGATGGAAGCAGCGAACATCCAGAATTCAAACAAAGATTTGTAGATCCATCACACGTAGATACAACTGTGTTTTGTACGAGTTTGGTGCCTTTGTTGTTAAAAAATAGTGATGCTGTTTTATGGCAGAATAAGACACCTAACTCAGCTAAGTAAATAGTTCAGGAAAATATAGTGTATTTCTTTATTGATTTTTTGCTTTTACAGTTTATGTCGTCCATTACGAATGGCGTTCACCAAAGAAACCGCAGAAATAATTAGAACTGAGTACGAGCGAGTCACAGAGGAAATCCGTAATATTCAACCCACAAGAATATACATATCTCAACAAACTGAAATCGTTGTTAAGCACGAGTTTTTTCTCACTATGATAAATGGGAGTTATAAACGCCTTAACGAATAACCCTGCTACTTCTGTAAGTAAAAATCTCATATTATTTACTTTGAAATCAGTAGTAATGATTTGATAGGAATATTTCTTGTAGAGATGCCCAGTTTGCCTTGCTGGTCCTAAGAACTTAAATGATGTACCAACTATAGCACCTGACATAAATGTTTTGAAACTAGGAATTTCGCCCCTACATAGCAAAATAAACTGCTTGCAGTTTCTCTTGAAATGTGCCTATAAGTATAATAAAATACATATAAACGTTTTCTTATGTGTTGATATTCCTTGTTTTTGTTGTTTTAGATTAGGATCTCAAACCAAGCTGGAGGTAGAAGAAAGAAAACAAAAAATTCAAAAACTATTCAGAGAAAAAACCGGGTTAAGTATCGATAAACCAAAACCAGGTTTTGGTCTATCCAATGATGGCAATACCGCCAGGAGATTTTTTGCAAATCCATTGTTAACTGCAGAAATCACTCAGATCAAAACTATTTTAATTGAACGCTTTGCAGATTTACTGGCTGCCATTTCATGTAACAGAGTTATTTCAGCTGAGGTATTTAAGACGTATGCTCTAGAAACTGCACTTTTATTTAGAAACACCTATCCTGCTTTTGTGTTTTCTCCAACTGTACATAAAATCCTGTATCATGGATGGGAATATATAAACACATTTCCTGAAATGTCTTTGGGTAAGTTAAAATTAAAAGACATATTTTTTGTCTACAAACTTAAACATTTTGTAGGATCACTAAGCGAGGAACCTCAAGAGGTCCGTAATAAAGATTTTAAGAGGTATCGCACAGCCTATTCCCGCAAAATGTCTAGAAAACAGACACTTGAAGATATCTTTCATCGATTCCTGCTCACATCTGATCCACTTTTTAATCAAGTTATTCAAGATTTTCAGAGTTCTAGACAAACAACGAAACATTTTGAAAAACTCCCTTTGAAGATACTATCTGCATTAGAGCATGAAGAAGAAACAGACATTTATTCTTACAGCTCCAGCGATAGTGGGTCAGATGAACCGGATGATAGTGATGAATCTTCAACTGATACAAATGAATATGAGGACGCGATATAGTTTGAAATTTAGTTTGTAGGTACTCTGTTTTTGTGAGCACATATGTTTGAAATATATTTGGTAATATACTACTAGAATTCAGTTGAAATTGTAAACGAAGCTATAGTGGCGATAACCTTTGATATTTTACCATGTAATTTTATATTGGTATATTTATTTAACTCGGTAATGTCCCATAGAAATGAACATCATTTATTGGGGAAAATACCGTTCTGCTACATGCTTTTGCGTTTAATTATGGTACACATTCATAAGTTTGCATATTATGTTTGATCATATCCAATTTACTTAACAAAACATCCGATGA
Organism: Philopedon plagiatum; assembly: GCA_963971165.1. NCBI lineage: Eukaryota > Metazoa > Arthropoda > Insecta > Coleoptera > Curculionidae > Philopedon > Philopedon plagiatum. The sequence continues at coordinate 61,443,013 of OZ020191.1, forward strand.
GCAGGTTTTCGACAATCTGAACCACTGTGCGGCGGTTATTCCAGGGACGGCTCTAACCTAGCTGTAATTAAATTTAGGATCCGATTTGAAAATAAAATACAAATATTTATTTACCCACATTGTGGTATTTGAAAATGCGAAATACGAAAATATTTCGGTTACAGGGATATACCATACAGGGTGTCTGAAAAGTCTTAGCATGGGCAAATATCTTTACTATTAATAAAGATAGAGACACCAAATTTTAGTTGTATATCTTATTGGTTAATAAATCTACTTTTTTATGTAATTTGACTTTTTTTAACCCCCTTGGGGGTTACGCTGGGGAGTTGAGGTCCAAAATTGTAAATGCAACCCGATGCCGTGTTTTACCTCCTTTTAAAGGTATTTTCGAGAATGGCAGATGTTACTTCTTGGCAGAGTTCCAAAATGGACTTTATTACTGGCAAGAAGTCATAGAGAAAATATATAATAGAGAAATAATGTCAACGAATGTGGCAAATTTACCAAGCTGAATTCGTAAACAAAGACAATCTTCTGCGGGCTTGCGCCGTGTCGAACGTTTGCCTTGTGATAGACAGGACCGTACTTAAAAATTTATTTCACATGACGTGAATCTTTTATCGAGTAATAAATGCTCAATATTACTTGTAATTATTCTTTTTATTAATGATAAAAATGTAACCATTAGTGCGATTTTAACAAAAATTGTATAGTTTGTTGGCTCAAATCTGAGTTTTCTTGCTATACAAAACTGTCGATAATGGCGATATATATATATATATATATATATATATATATATATATATATATATATATATATATATTATAGTCCTCGAAAATAGCTCAGTTTATATATATACAGTGCATCTCTTTAATGTCCCCCCTCTTAATTTTTGAAACGTTACATTTATAAAATTGAAAGTTGAAATAAAATATAAACATAGTATTCTAAACAATAAAACTAAAATATGCAACTGTTTTAAGAAGTAAAATAGTAAATAACAAAATTACCAAAACTATGTGTATATTTTATTGGATTGACATCCCATCCTGTATAATTATTGAACAAACCAAGTTCTATGGTAAGATGTAAATATTTTTACACCTATTTACAGTGTGTGCACTTGATACTTTGGTGAAAGCGCTACTTACTTACGGTCCCATGTCAATCTAATCCACTGATATCTTAGCGATCCTTTGGCGAAAGCGCTTTTTTTTTCGCCATCCCTATCAAAATACTCCCCTCTACCCTAATCCACTAGTAGTTTTAGTGCCCCTTTGGCGAAAGCGCAAATATGCCTTTTTGACACTCACCCTTATGCAACATAGGGGAAGGAGGCATTGACACTACATATGACATTCTTACACCACCTTACCCCTTATACAATGCCCCTAATACACACACACCCCATCAGTGCCTTTCTGACACCTTGACCACACTCAATATACGTCACTGATAAATATTTCTACTTCTCCGTGTGTGTATTCACTTCAACACCGGAGTGCATTTAAGATAAATTATATTTTGTTCCTACTATTCTTTAACATATTGATATAATTTAAATTTGGAATTAAACTATTTGTATTTATGCACTAATTGTAAGAAATAGACTACAAAATAATTCCTTATATTTACAAGTTTGATACATAATTGGCGAAACATATGAAATGTCTTTAACACTTTGTAAAGAATATTTTTGTATCGAAATCAAGCTTCAGAGGTTCGCTATATGCGCCACCCCAACCAAAAATACCATATCATAAAAATGACTGAGATTTTTTCGGCCCTGTTCTGATCGCCGAGTTGCGTCATTGAGTTCAACACCCACTTTTGCGAGACGTCCCGAGTGCGCGTGTCTCGAGAGAACCGTCGTTTAAAAACCTGACTGGCACCAAATGCGTACAAACGCCTTAACCTTTAAAATGAGGTAAAACACGGCATCGGGTTGCATTTAAAATTTTTGACCTCAACTCCCCTGCGTGACCCCCAAGGGGATTAAAAAATCAAATTACATAAAAAATTAGATTTATTAACCAATAAGATACAACTAAAATTTGGAGTCTCTATCTTTATTATTAGCAAAGATATTTACCCATACTAAGACTTTTTAGACACCCTGTATGTTATATTGCTCTAACCAAAGTGTAGTATATACGAGAATACTTATAAATTGCTGCTCTACAAACTTACCTGATCTAAGGTTAACAAGGATTTTGGGTTTGAAAGCAAAAAAGGCTAGTAACATTATGGTTGTACTCAAATGCGTTGCTGTCGGTTTAAGTCCGAAATAAATAGTTTTAGTAGCAGTGAAAATGTGTTTAATTAGCCTTCCACTTGGACATAACATATTTGGCGACGAGGAAATCGGTTATTAGTGTTAAACGGAGAAAAATAGCTATTTGGTGCATTACTACTAGTGTATATATATATATATATATAAAGTATTTTTTTTTTTTCTTTCTTGGGTAGAGGTTTATTGTGTGAAATTAAAATAGTTTCTTTAACGTTTCGCCCATCGTTTTTGGGCTTTTTCAAAAAAAATTTTTGTCTCTTTATTGAGTGTTTTCTAAAAACATACAAAATGGGATGTCACTAAAATCCTTAAAAATAGTGTTTATACAAAATGAAGACACAGACAAAGACCATAAAAGACAATACATACAAATTTAAAAATTGTTTCACTAAAATTTACTAAATATAAATATATACGCACCTCGAGACATTATGGTGTTTAAATATGTACTGAGAGATTTATTTTGAGTTACTTATCACTACCAGTAATTTTTTTCTTTTTTTTGTTTATTTTTTTTGTTTCTTTGTGTGTTGATATGCGTTTTTTCGTGAATTGTATGTTATATACGGAGTGTTCTAATTTGTGTGTTTAGTGTTCAATGTATTAGGTTGTGATAAATTTTACTTAGATTGTCAATATCTTGTTTGTCGTTTACTGCATTAGGTTCTTTCTTAATGTGAATCATCTCTTTAACAAGGAGTTTTTGGTAATTGTTGTCCTGAGTTAAAATTTTTGTGTTAGTGAAATCGAAATTATGATTTTCATTTTTTTCGTGTTTGTGTAAAGCAGTTGACGCATTTTTTGTATACTTGTGCCCGTTTAATCTGCTGTTAAGATATTGAGTGGTCATTCCAATATATTGTTTTGGGCAATTTAAACATGGTATAGCGTAAATTACACTAGATTTATTTTTTACTGGAACCTTACTTTTAAGAGGAGAGTATAAGGATGACAAAAGGTTTTGGGCTTTGTGGCAAACGGTAATATTGTGTTTATTTAAAATGTATTTAATTTTTTCTGATAATTCGTTCGTATAGGGTAGAGCTACATATTTTTTTGGTTCGTTATTATTGGTCAGTTTTTCTTTGGTTGTATTGTTATATAATTTAAAAGTTCTTTGTTTCATAATTCTGTTTATTTGTCTTTCTGGGTAGTGATTTTCTTTTAGTATTTTTCTAACTTTTTCTAAAGCTTTTGGACGATATTCTGGCGAGGTTAAAATTAATGCTCTATCAGTTAAGCCTATAATTACGCTATTTTTTTGAGATTTGGAATGGCTGGAATTGTAGTTTAAATATCGTCCCGACCAAGTTTCTTTTGTATACCATATAGTTTTGAGGTCTTCATTGTTTATATCTCTAATTATTGTCATATCAAGGAAATTTATTTGGTTTTGACTTTCTATTTCTGACGTGAATTGAAGTTTGTGGTGGAATTTATTGAAGGCTTGTATTACATAATTTATTTGGTTTTCGGGGATAGCTGTAAGGCAGTCATCCACGTATCGTTTGAAAAATATCATTGGTATATCCAGGTTTTTGATGACATTTTCCTCCAAACACTCCATAACAAGTTGTGCCACTGTTGATGATATGGGAGAGCCCATTGCACAACCATCAAGTTGTTCGTAGAAACAGTCTTTATATTGAAAATAATTATTAGAGATTGTTAAATTTATTGCCTCTATGAACATGTCTTGAGTTAGATTAGTATGTTCTTTTAAAGAGTTCCACTTTTCTTTAATTATGTTGGTTAAAAGATCATTTGGAATATTAGTATACAGTGATGTAACATCGAGAGATACTAACCTAAAATTTTTTGGTATTTTTAATGTACTGATGAATTCCTTAAAAGTGAAAGAATCTTTTATGTAGTATTCGTTTTTACATGTTATTTTTGAAAGGCAGTTGCTGAGATATTTTGACAGCTTGTAATAGGGTGATTGGATTGAAGATACAATTGGTCTTAGCGGAACACCAGGTTTATGCAGCTTTGGAAGCCCGTATATTTTTGGTGATACGGCGTTATGAATCATGAGTTTTTTGGCTTCCGGGTCTGTTATTTGTTTTTTGTTGAGAAGTTTTTTTATGAAGGTATTATTTTTAGTTTGATTAATATTGGTCGGGTCACTACGTATTTTCTTGTATGTTACGCTATCATTTAGTAAGTTGTCCATTTTAGCATTGTAGTCAGTTGTGTTCATGATTACGGTTTTATTGCTTTTATCAGGTTTTAGAATTGTGATATCAGGGTTATCTTTAATGAATTGTTTTGTTTTTTTAAACTGTTTATTTATTTTTTTTTGAAAATTGCTTTGTTTTTTGTTCTTGTGTCTTATTTTAATGTTGTGGTTTGTGATTACGTTTACGACTTCTGAGCGGATAGCGTCTTTAGTTTCGTTTGGTTTGTCATGAATAGCTGACTCTATGCTTGCTATATATTCTGTTGTAGGCAAGTCATTTTCATGAAAGACGGGTAAAGAGAATTTATTACCTAATGCTAATACTTCTGCGATATCATTTGGAATAGGTTTATTAGAGATATTTTCTAACCAGTTTGATACATTAATACTGTTTTCAGATTCCGGTTTATTTGATATTAAATTGGAAATCTTTTTTTGGTTTTTGTCTTTAATATAATTAAAATTTTTTTCATATTTCAATTCTTCGTAATTTGTAAATTTACTCAAGACATTCTGAGGCAATAATGATTTAATTGTGTTAGTAATCTCGAAAATTTGTTTGTTTAAATTACTGATAGCTTTTGTAGTTTCAGTTATGGTGAGATTTAAGATTTTGTTTTTTGTATTATTTATTATGTTATTAAATTTGTTCTCGAGGTACGTACCTGTAAACTTAATATGCGATGTTTTCAAGTTCAAAAAAATTGGGTATATATTTAAATGTTTACATCTAAGTAAAAAGATCCGGCGGTTTTTCTGCTTTGCCAACTTGTTGTGTGCTGTGGATAAAGATTTCAGTTTCTCGACACATTCCACTCCATATGTTCTCCGAATTGTTTCTAAGAACGTCATGTTCGATGGATTTTGCATTGTATTCCCTTGCAAATTTTTATATTTATTATTTCCTTTCTTAAACCATCTATTATAAAGTATTTTTTTTCTTTCTTGGGTAGAGGTTTATACGGGCTTCCAAAGCTGCATAAACCTGGTGTTCCGCTAAGACCAATTGTATCTTCAATCCAATCACCCTATTACAAGCTGTCAAAATATCTCAGCAACTGCCTTTCAAAAATAACATGTAAAAACGAATACTACATAAAAGATTCTTTCACTTTTAAGGAATTCATCAGTACATTAAAAATACCAAAAAATTTTAGGTTAGTATCTCTCGATGTTACATCACTGTATACTAATATTCCAAATGATCTTTTAACCAACATAATTAAAGAAAAGTGGAACTCTTTAAAAGAACATACTAATCTAACTCAAGACATGTTCATAGAGGCAATAAATTTAACAATCTCTAATAATTATTTTCAATATAAAGACTGTTTCTACGAACAACTTGATGGTTGTGCAATGGGCTCTCCCATATCATCAACAGTGGCACAACTTGTTATGGAGTGTTTGGAGGAAAATGTCATCAAAAACCTGGATATACCAATGATATTTTTCAAACGATACGTGGATGACTGCCTTACAGCTATCCCCGAAAACCAAATAAATTATGTAATACAAGCCTTCAATAAATTCCACCACAAACTTCAATTCACGTCAGAAATAGAAAGTCAAAACCAAATAAATTTCCTTGATATGACAATAATTAGAGATATAAACAATGAAGACCTCAAAACTATATGGTATACAAAAGAAACTTGGTCGGGACGATATTTAAACTACAATTCCAGCCATTCCAAATCTCAAAAAAATAGCGTAATTATAGGCTTAACTGATAGAGCATTAATTTTAACCTCGCCAGAATATCGTCCAAAAGCTTTAGAAAAAGTTAGAAAAATACTAAAAGAAAATCACTACCCAGAAAGACAAATAAACAGAATTATGAAACAAAGAACTTTTAAATTATATAACAATACAACCAAAGAAAAACTGACCAATAATAACGAACCAAAAAAATATGTAGCTCTACCCTATACGAACGAATTATCAGAAAAAATTAAATACATTTTAAATAAACACAATATTACCGTTTGCCACAAAGCCCAAAACCTTTTGTCATCCTTATACTCTCCTCTTAAAAGTAAGGTTCCAGTAAAAAATAAATCTAGTGTAATTTACGCTATACCATGTTTAAATTGCCCAAAACAATATATTGGAATGACCACTCAATATCTTAACAGCAGATTAAACGGGCACAAGTATACAAAAAATGCGTCAACTGCTTTACACAAACACGAAAAAAATGAAAATCATAATTTCGATTTCACTAACACAAAAATTTTAACTCAGGACAACAATTACCAAAAACTCCTTGTTAAAGAGATGATTCACATTAAGAAAGAACCTAATGCAGTAAACGACAAACAAGATATTGACAATCTAAGTAAAATTTATCACAACCTAATACATTGAACACTAAACACACAAATTAGAACACTCCGTATATAACATACAATTCACGAAAAAACGCATATCAACACACAAAGAAACAAAAAAAATAAACAAAAAAAAGAAAAAAATTACTGGTAGTGATAAGTAACTCAAAATAAATCTCTCAGTACATATTTAAACACCATAATGTCTCGAGGTGCGTATATATTTATATTTAGTAAATTTTAGTGAAACAATTTTTAAATTTGTATGTATTGTCTTTTATGGTCTTTGTCTGTGTCTTCATTTTGTATAAACACTATTTTTAAGGATTTTAGTGACATCCCATTTTGTATGTTTTTAGAAAACACTCAATAAAGAGACAAAAATTTTTTTTGAAAAAGCCCAAAAACGATGGGCGAAACGTTAAAGAAACTATTTTAATTTCACACAATAAACCTCTACCCAAGAAAGAAAAAAAATACTTTATAATAGATGGTTTAAGAAAGGAAATAATAAATATATATATATATATATATATATATATATATATATATATATATATATATATATATATATATATATATATATATATATATATAAAAGAAGAAATGGCTTCCTTGGGAATTCAAATGGAATTTAACCCAGATATACATGACTTTACGGTGTTTCAAAGAAGATTGGAATCGTTCTTTGTTGCAAATGAAGTAACGGATGGTGGAAAAAAACGTGCTATTTTTCTTAATGGATTGGCCGAAAATGCATTTGTTCTTTTAGAGAACTTAGCGGTACCAAATGAAGTGGAAAAAGTGGCATATAAGGATCTTGTAGCTTTATTGGAAAATTTCTACAAGCCAAATAGAGCCGTTTTTGCTGAAAGGTACGCATTTTATGCAGCGAAAAAGTTAGCTTCTGAAACAATACAGGAATATGCAGTTAGATTACAGGGTTTGGCAGCTCACTGCTCTTTTGGCAATATTCTACAAACTGTGTTACGGGACAAATTTATTTGTGGCTTTGACAGCGGTAAAATATTAGACGTATTTTTCACAAAAACGGAGGTGTTAACTTTTCAAGAGGCGGTGCAATTAGCGTTGTCTACAGAAACTGCACAAAACAGTTATGGATTATCGGTAACACAAGTGAAAAATGAATTAAATCAATTACAATATTATGATTCCCGTTGTGTAAGTGCGAATGGAACGCGATTTGGTGGCAGGCGTGGGGTTAGCAGGAGGGGGCAGCAAATACTTCAACAAAATAGTCAGCAAATTCCACTCCAGCAACCTTCATCATCAATGGTCACCGATCACGATGGTGCATATTCCGGTGATGCTCAGTCACGTGCGTTTAGGCGTCAGTGTGCAAGGTGTGTGGCGGGAACAATCATAATAGTTCTCGCTGTTTTTATCGCGGATATATGTGCGATATATGCGGGGAAAGAGGGCATCTTCGTAAAGTTTGTAAACAAGTTTCCAACAGGTCTTTAAATTTTATAGATTTTGAAAATATGAATTTAAATGAATCTAATAATAATAATACCGATGTTAAACATAATTTTCAATCCGAAAATAAGAATTTACCACTATTTTGCTTAAGATCCATTAACGAAAATCCAATTCATGTTGATGCAAAATTAGATAAGCTAAATTTTAAGGCTGAGTTGGATACAGGGGCAGCGAAATCAGTAATATCTAAATTATTATGGGAAAATATTTTCAAAATTTGCAACTTGAGAAAACGGAAGTAAGCTTTGTGACATATGTTGGTACTAAAATTTTACCCATAGGTAAAATTTCATTAAAAGTCGAATTTCAAGGTGAAGTCGAATGGTTAGATTTTTACGTTATTTCTGAAGGGGCAGGTTTATTGTTGGGCAGGGACTTTGTAAGCAAGCTTAACCTGGGATTCAGTAAACTTAATTTTGTTAACATTGAAGAAAATAAAGTTGTTGAAAAATTATTCAAAAAATATGGCGATGTGTTTGACAATAGATTGGGTACGTTTAATAAGGGAGAGTTATCGATAAGGTTAAAAGAGGAAGCGGTGCCCAGATTTTTAAAACCTAGACCTATAGCGTATTCTATTAAGGAAAAAGTAGATATAGACATTGAAAAATTAGTGGGTATGGGTATGGGTATTTTAGAGCCGGTGCAGTATTCAAATTGGGGTACTCCCATAGTTCCAATTCTGAAACAAGATGGTACTGTACGCATATGTGGTGATTTTAAAATTACGTTAAATCCCCATATAGAAATACATAGATATCCAATTCCACGAATTGAGGACTTATTTAGTAAATTAGCAGGGGGTCAACACTTTTCCAAATTAGATTTGGCATTTGCATATCAGCAATTACCCCTTGATGAGGGGTCAAAACAACTCACTGCCATATCGACCCATAAGGGTTGTTATGTGTACACCCGTTTACCTTTTGGCATATCTTGTGCTCCCGGAATTTTTCAGCAAATTATGGAGCAGGTTTTGTCAGGGATTCCAGGGGTGTGTTGTTTTTTTGATGACATTCTCGTAACGGGGGAGAATCAAAAAATTCATACTGAACGATTAGAGGAAGTATTAGAAAGGTTGCAAGACTGTGGCCTAACCATAAAAAAAGAAAAGTGTTATTTTTTTCAAAATTCAGTAGAATATTTAGGTCATGTCATAGGTAAAAATGGCTTGCATAAGTCACAACAAAAAATTGATGCAATTTTAAGAATTCCAGAACCAGCAAACGTGTCACAGCTAAAATCATTTATTGGTTCTATTCAATATTATCATAAATTTATACCTAATATTTCCGATGTTCTACATCCTTTATATCAGCTGCTAAAAAAGGGAAACAAATTTAATTGGTCTAACGAATGTAGGACAGCTTTTAACAAAATAAGAAAATTAATAATGTCTGATCAGTTTTTGGCTCACTATAATCCAAATTTAGATTTGGTATTAACGGTGGACGCGTCCTCATATGGTTTGGGGGCAACTTTGGCACACCGCTATTCTAACGGCCTGGAACGCCCGATAGCATTTGCATCCAAAACTCTGTCCGATGCTGAAAAACGATACTCACAAATCGATAAAGAGGCTTTAAGTATCGTTTATGGTGTACAAAAATTTAGTTCCTATTTATGGGAAAAAAAATTTTTACTTAAATGCGATCACAAACCACTGATTTCAATTTTTGGTCCAAAGAAAGGTTTACCTATAATGACCACAAATAGGTTGCAAAGATACGCACTATATCTCTGTTCGTATAATTTTGATATCATATATATAAATAGTAAGGAAAATTGTGCTGATTTTTTATCTAGATTACCGATCGCAGAGAGGGGCAATATTGATAATGTTGAGGTTAATGTGACCTTGAATTATATTTCAGAAAAAAATGACTTACCCGTAAATTTAGAATTAGTTAAAAGCGAAACAAGCAAGGATAAGGTTTCAAATACTGTCGCGAGGTATATAGCTAACGGTTGGCCTAAAAAGGTAAGTTCAGAGCTGGTACCATACTTAAGAAAAAAAGATGAATTAGGAATGGAAAATAATGTATTACTTTGGGGTTATCGGGTAATTATTCCAGAGTCACTTCGTGGATCGGTACTAAAGGAATTACATAAGTCCCACTTTGGTATTGTCAAATGCAAATCATTCGCTAGGTCATATGTGTGGTGGCCGTCATTAAATACGAACATTGAAGAAATGTGTAAAACATGTTCAGCTTGCTTAAGTTGTAGACAGGCTCCACCTAAGAATGAACTGCAGCCCTGGCCAATACCTGATAGGGTATGGTCTCGACTTCACCTTGATTTTCTGGGACCAATTAATGGGAAGGTTTTTTTTGTTTTGTTGGACGCATTGTCCAAATGGTTGGAAGTTTTTACAATGAACAATATTACGGCATCTAGTACGATAGAAAAATTAAGGGGGTTATTTGCTCGGTATGGATTACCAGATGTAATAGTTTCGGATAACGGAAGAACTTTTATGTCTTCTGAATTTCAAGATTTTTTAAAAAATAACGGAATTGATCACGTGACGTCCCCACCATACCATCCAGCATCAAACGGAGCTGCTGAAAACAGTGTGAAAACTGTAAAACAATACCTTATTAAAGAGATAAGAAGCTCGTATGATATTTTAAATAACCTATCAAAACCAAAAAATTTAACACAAAAAGATTTAGATAATTTTTTAATTCTTTATCGCAATACGGAACACTGTAGCACAGGGGAGTCGCCCGCACGTTTAATGCTGGGTAGGCCCTTAAAAACAAGGCTAGATTTATTAAAACCCCCCAATGTAGGTTCTAGGGAAAATAAGTCTGTTCAGGAGGTTAAAGCTAATTTACGAGCAGTACAAAAGAAACAAAAACAAAGTTATAGGAGTACACCTCGTAAACCGGCAAAAATAGGACAGAAAGTTTTAGTAAAAGACTTTAGAAAAGCAAAGCCTGAGTGGATAACAGGCATGATTACAAATATTGTAGGTAAAAATATTGTTTTTGTGAGAATTCCGAACACATCTTTAGTGTGGAAACGTCACGTGAACCACATTATGCCCCTGCATACCAATAAAATAGATTTAAGGGATATTTCCCCCGCAGAGGTGGAGAGGGAGTCCACCGAAATTGACTCTAGCGATTCTAGCGATGATTTTTTATCAGATCAGGATTCATATGTTGAAAATGAAATAATAGAAATAAGTGATAATGAGGAGCCTAGAGATATTTCTGCTGAATCGTCCTCCTCTAGGCCTCAAAGGAAGCGGAAGCCACCGGAACGCTTTGTTCCTATATAATTGTCCACATCGAAACGGGTTTTTTTTGCTATTAGAAAATGTTCTTTTTGGGTTTTTTTTGTTATAGGAAGTAGCAATTTATTTTTTTTCAAATTAGGGGTGGAGGAAATGTAGTATATAAGAGAATATTTATAAATTGCTGCTCTACAAACTTACCTGATCTAAGGTTAACAAGGATTTTGGGTTTGAAAGCAAAAAAGGCTAGTAACATTATGGTTGTACTCAAATGCGTTGCTGTCGGTTTAAGTCCGAAATAAATAGTTTTTAGTAGCAGTGAAAATGTGTTTAATTAGCCTTCCACTTGGACATAACACAAAGTATTTTCGTATTTCGCATTTTCAGATTACACAATGTGAGTAAATAAATATTTGTATTTTATTTTCAAATCGGATCCTAAATTTATTTACAGCTAGGTTAGAGCAATCCCTGGAATCCCCCTCGTTTGCAAAGCTTTAGATATAAGATATATTTCTTTTAGCATGCGGTGCATTACTTTTTTATAAATGAATCTGATGAGTTCTGCCAAATATAAAAATTATTTATTTGGCGACATAATTAGCGGCGGCCAAAATTAACCGATTATATGACCCCACAACACAAAATTTATTGTTTTGCTTGGAATAACCCTTATACTTACATAATGTATATTTCTTTTCGTGCACGAAATGAAATAATCTCAGAAATAATGCGTAAAAAAAGATAATCAGTAGTAAATGAACGATTCCTACCAAAATATTATTTGGACTTGGTTGAAAAAGCATAAACAGTACACTTAAAACTAATTTCTGATCATATTATTATTTATAAGTAAATGAAAACCTTCAATCACACTCGTATTTTATTTGGTACACGGTATAATATGATCCCAAATTTATTAATTTGCATCTACGAGCCGAGCTCCATCTGTCAATCAATAAACAAAGTAGCCATAAAATACAAACTTACGTCTTTGTGGGTTAGTTGTACACCTGTAAAATTCATTTTCCAAATACTTTTATAAAATACTATTGTAGGTGCCATCTACAAAATATGTAAACCCCTGTCGTGGGGGTGCGCCGCACACAGGCGAAAAATCGATAAAAGTCGGACAGAACCCTATTTTCAAAAAGTTCCTAAAATACAAAAATTAGGCTTTGGCCCCTACCGTAATGACCAATCTATGGTACCTATGCGCGCGAGCACTGCGAGGCCCTCCGTTACTTCCCTACGTTAGTGCGAAGAACGGTTTGTTGGAGAGCGTATGAGTTACGGAAGATAAAGTGCTATTTTGTTTATATGTATGTTGGTGTTTTTCGTGGATTATTTTATTAAAACTTTTGGGATAATTTGTGTGTTTACAATGAATTTCGTTTTTTGTTTATAAAATTAATAGGAGGAAAACGGTTATGGTATCTGGCCAAGTAGCACAGTTGTTTGTATTTTTATCTTATTATTTACCTTTACATGGGGATAAAGTTACCGTCAGATTCCAGTTTAAAACTTTGATTAGACGTAAGCCTGAAGTTTTGTTTTGCAAATACAACAATGATTTTATGCGACCAAGTGCGACCCTTAACAAAAATGGCGCATTTATACAGTTATGTTTGCTCTAATCTGTACTATTAATAAAGTTGTTCAAAGTGAAAAATCTGTACATAAAGCAGAAATGTAAAATAGGGGTTTCTATCGTCTATTTAAGGTGTTCTGAACCAAAAGCAACAGTTTTTAGAATATTTGTCTGTCTGTCTGTCTGTCTGTGTCTTTGATCCGGCATCACTTAAACACTACTAAAAATAGATCTTAATTGGACTTTTACCAAAAGATAGGTCTTATAGCCAGTTAAATATTGGGGTATATTTTATTAGGTTAGGTGAAGTATAGGTCAAGTTGACGAATAAAATGTTTAAACCAGTATTTCCTTTTTATTACAATACTTTTTTTTTACTACAATTAGGAAATTTTAACTTTAAAATGATTTAATAGACTAATGGTCGTTTGCACCACCAAACTTAAGGCAAGTATAGTTATAAATACGTTTATTTTGAATCAGTAATAAATTAAATAATAACATTTAAAACTATACTTAGCTTAAGTAAGCCTTAAATTTGTTTGTGCAAATGACCACAAGTCTAATTACTCGCGGTAGAATGAATGAATAATAATCAGGTACTGGCTACTTAATAAAATATTTACCTAGGTTTAAATTGTTTTGGGTCATAATGGGAAACTAACATATTATTGATTTTTCCGAAAATTCTATCCTTAATAAAAGTAGAAAAATTAATTTTAACGTAGCACTAGTTTGTGATATACACATGGAGGCGCAAAAATAAAAAATATTATAACTATTAAAAACCAATAATATTTAAAATCTAACAAGAAAATACAAAGAAGTAATCTAATTCTGCTTTCTAAAAAAATACTTATTTTATTGATTTTTAGAGCTACAGTTTTTGGCTTCCTTGTATATTTTACATAAAATTTACCTATCAAAATTTATTTTTTCTTATACACTAACTTTTATCAAGAATCACACTTTCTGAGAAATCAATATTAGAGAAGTTTTTTCGTTGGCGCCAACTTTTTTACACTGTTCTTGGTACATAATCCTAATAATGTCATTACCATGAGATATCGTTCAATGTAATTAGGCTTAAAATATTTTTTCTTAGTCAAATAGTGTGTAAAGTTAATATTAAAAATATTTTGTTCAACAATTAATAACGTGTAGGTTTTGTCCGACTTTTATCGATTTTTCGCCTGTGTGCGCCGGCACACATTCATATCACTATTATATATTACACACGTAACTCATACAAAAAAAAATAAAGCTTGCAAAAATGACCCGGAAATTTCTGACGCTAACTCCCCTACAATATGGATATACATAATTAAAAAAACCATACATTCATTTCTTGATCCCTGTCTCTATTTAATTAATGAATCTCTAAAATCTGGTGTATTTCCTAAGCGACTTAAACAGGCAATAGTTGTTCCAATCTACAAGAAGGGCAACACTGAGGACACTGCAAGTTACAGGCCCATCAGCCTACTTTCTGTATTTTCTAAAATATTAGAAGCTCTGGTGGCCAAGCGCTTAATTAGTTTTTTAAATACTATTAATTTCTTTTCTGAATGCCAACACGGATTTCTGCAAAACAAAAGTACCTAAACGGCGCTGTTTGCATTTACAAATATCCTTTATGAAGGAATTGAACTGGGTCATGTGACTTGTGGCGTCTTTAGATTTCTCTAAGGCGTTTGACTGCCTAAACCACTCTATTTTATTAAATAAACTTTGGCATATTGGAATCAGAGGCAACCTGTATGAATGGTTGGCATCATACTTAAACAATAGAAAACAAAGGGTTATAATTAGGCATGAAGGTAACACCACGTATTCGGATTACCGTTATTCCAATATGGGTGTGCCGCAGGGTAGCCTACTTGGACCCCTACTTTTTATAATATTTATGAACGATATTGCAGTAGTGTGTGGACGAAACAAAATGTCAAACTACGCCGATGACATTAACTTTGTAATTACAGATAAGGATTATCACTCGGCGGAAAATGAGGTAAAAAATAAACTGCAGTGGCTCCAGAGACGGTTAACGGATAATCAGCTCTTACTAAACGTAGAGAAAACTCATCTGATCCTATTTAAAACCAATAATTCACGGCCAGATTATCCAGAAAATATACATTTCAACAATTCTCAGATATATTTTATGAAAGAACTAATAGGCGTAAACGTAGATCAGTGTTTAAACTTCCATACTCACGTTGACACGGTTGTCTCAAAACTAAACAAAGCTTGTTATTCCATTCGAATCCTTGCAAAGAATAATGCCACATTTAAAACATTAAAAACCGCCAATTATGCTCATGTATATTCAATATTAAAATATGGCATACTATTTTGGGGATCTTCAGATTTATCAAGAGTCTTTGTGGCACAAAAAAAAATTTTAAGAACTATGTTGCATATGAAGTTTCGAGATTCCTGTAGAAACAGTTTCACGCGAAATAAATTTCTTACGGTTTACGCGATATATAGTATAACTAAAGGAAAGTGAAACCGCAAAAAAAAGGTAACGAAGCCGACACCTTTGACGCAGCCGTGCCGATAAGGTCCAGCCATAGGCGTCCCAAAATATTATAACCAATTTAAGATGGGACGCAATAAAAAGTTTTAACATTTTAACCAAATATTATTTATAGGTATATCAAAACCTAACTGAATCTGCAAAAACGATGTTTAACCATAGAAATAATTGTATTCATGGGCGTACCGTCGACCGATAATTAAGACTTTAAATTAATGACATAAATACGTTGTTATTTTTATGATCGTTTTGTAGTAAGTGTAACTATATTATATTGTAACTATATCTATTGTCATGATCGAGATCAGCTATTCAACTGAGAACCAAGGACACACATAAGGGCTCGGATGCGTTCCCGAGAATCTTGAAATTATTGGAGTTTCTTACGTGACCATGGCCATCGTAATACTGTCTAATTTTTTTTTTTGGGTGTGAATCTTCCAAAGATACCCACATGCGACATTCGTGGGTTATGTCACGATTTTTACTGACTAAACACCCCCCCTAGAGTAGTTGGTTTCGGACCGGAGTCTATAAACCAAGTATCTCTCGATAGATTATAACCGCTCGCATGACCCGTTGTCATGCCGAACTTTTATAACCCTCCCATATTTTCGCATACAAATATGGGGTTTATCTCTGTCCTGAAAGGAAAATTTTTACTATATTGCCTTAAGGTAACAAAAGTCCTACTTAAGATAATATTTGTCTCTAGCCTTAAGATATTTGTATGTTACACATACGGTGTTAAGTAACTAAATGTGCATGACATGCTATTTACCTAAGTAATCTTAAGATGTGGGAACTTAGATATTTGACTTAATTATTGGTATTCAGGCCCGCTCGCACTAGTACTTGCGCTCGCGTTCGCACTCACACTATCGCTAGCATTTGCACTACACTCGCACTAGCACTTCACTTTTGCCTTTTCATTACTCTATTTGATTCCTTGGTCTTCTTTTGTATCACCTATTTTGCCTATATCCTGAAGCAATCGAGACCGTCAGTAGACGCAATGTTGCTGTAAAAGCTCAATAAACGTCTTTTCTTGAAAACTTTCGAAGTTTTCATAAGATCTTTGTCTTCCAAAAGTATATTTATCCGCTTTTGAAAGAATTTCGTTCAAAACTTGAATTTCTATCAAGGTTTCTCTGTATTTTCTGGAAGAGCATTGTGAAAAGCGGTTTTCACAACAAATGCTATATATTTTAGAAACCTGTAAAATCCATTATCAACAATAAAACAAAAATATCTACATGCTGTTGGAATCGTCAGAAGATTCGGAACTAGAATCATTCGCATTTTGAATCACAAGTGGCGCTACTGGCGGTAAAATAGGATATTCGTCTTCATTTTTTATAGCGTGGGCTACACAGTTTCTCCAAATATCACGGCTCAATTCACTTATTACTCGTCGAATATTATCCAGTACCACTGCACTTAATGTTGGTGACTGATTATTACATTTACGAAGACGTTTTTTTATAGTGCCCCAAATCATTTCAATTGGATTAAATATGCAATAATAAGGAGGTAACCGCAACAGGGTATGGCCGTGTCTAGTGCAAAGATTATCAATTACATATTCATTTTTAAAATTTCGACTCTTTATCATTTTTATCAGCTCTTTTTTTACCGGGACCTTTTCAGGAATTTCCATATTTTTATGCCTCATAAAATTTAAAATATCTTCCTTTTTAGTATTATTATTCGGTAGTTTGTTTAATATACGCGAATGATATGGTGCATTGTCAGGGCCGGATTATCCATTAGGCTAAGTAGGCTATAGCCTAGGGGCCCAAGGCTTGCGGGGGGTCCTTGAAATTAATGCAATAGACTAAAATAAAAAGAAAAACCGGAAAAAAATACATTTACCTAATTAAGCCAACGTTGTAAAAAATTGCGAGAC
Organism: Philopedon plagiatum; assembly: GCA_963971165.1. NCBI lineage: Eukaryota > Metazoa > Arthropoda > Insecta > Coleoptera > Curculionidae > Philopedon > Philopedon plagiatum. The sequence goes on from OZ020191.1 coordinate 61,460,617, forward strand.
TGTACTTTAAAATACTTTTAAATAACGTGTACCGAATAGAGAGTGTTTTCAGAGGTACCTACCTACTTAGGAAACGAACCCTTAGCCAAAATCCAGATGTGGAGTGGATGGGACTTTTAAAAAAGGGATGGTGCGTTTTGACCTGCTAAACGATTAATATTAAAGACGATAGGACTAGATCAATATTTATATTTTCATTGCATTTAGATTTTAGATAACATTAAATTTAGTTACGAACCAGATCGGGTTTTAATCAACGTATTTATCAAAACGGTATATAATATATTTTTACCATGGTATAATAATAAAAATCCAAAAATAATAATAACAAATACAATAATAACAAAACTATTCCTTCCTACTAATATTTTTATCGATGGCAGTAACTAACTGTAGTGGGGAGCGATCATTTTCAGCTTTAGAAAGGGTAAAAAGTCATAAAAGAAATTCATTAGGTGATGAAAAAACTAACGATCTTTCTTTGTTGGCCATAGAAAGTGATCTTCTTAAAAAAATTCAAACTGAAAAAATTATTGAAAGTTTTGCAGCTCTAAAATCACGGAAACGAATATTTACTTGAATAAGGTACCAGTCAACACATACTATATTTTTTTTAATGAAGATACCCATGCTTTAATGTTTTTTGTCATTCTTATTATTTGATGTATATGTATTATGCTTTTTTTTTTAATAAAGACATTTAAAAAGCAACCATTTTTGTTTAAAATTTTATGAAAAAATATCTAAAACAAAATGTATTAAATGGTCCAAATAGGGGCCCTAAATCAATTTTAGCCTAGGGCCCAATGCACCGTTAATCCGGCCCTGTGCATTGTCCATGACGATTACCGAGTTTGGTGGAATGTTCGGTAAAAGCTGATCAACAAACCACTTTTCAAATAAATCCCCAGTCATGTCCTCATGATAATCGGCAGAAGATTGGGTTATGTTTTTGGCAGACAAAAGCAGTGCATTGGGCACGAAACCATTTTCACCTCCGGCATGAAGTATTATCACGCGCTTTCCTCTTGAACACGGTGCATTTAAACTGCAATTTTGAGTTTCATCTACCCAACCGTACTGAACAACATCATGAGTATCAAACCATGTCTCATCTAGATACACTAGCGGCGTTCGGCAATTCAATATTTTTCATCGTTTTGCTTGGAATTTTTGCCAGGCACGTGGTTAGTCGTACTAGTTACAACAATTAGTCATGTGGCTGTCAAAAATTCCGAGCAAAATAATAAAAAAGATTGAATTACCGAACGCCGCTACTATATACCTATTTGATTCCCGGTGTTCTTTTATTTTACGCAAATATTCTTGACAATGTTCAACAAGACGGCGCGATTCCATTATAACCATCCGATTATCAATTTTTTTGTGTTTAAATCCGCAATCTAATAAAATTCCTCGAAGAGTTTCCAATGACTGGTAATTGTAATCAGGGTAATCGCTTAACTTATCCCGGATCATTTCTAATGTTGGCACCGTATTTTCCTTATATAGATTGTACACAATTCGTCTAATGACATCTTTTGCTGCATCGTCAACTTTCTGAAACTTTTGATTAGTTTTCTTTCGCTTTACCGAATGATCTGTAACATCTCTTGTTTTAATTACGCGATAAATTGTAGATATCGAAAGTTGTGTTAATTCGTTAACTTTTTTTATAATGGCTTTATCTGACTGTGCCGGATTTTCTTTTTTTAAAGAGCCGTAAATATTTAGAATTATTCGTTGACTTTGAACATGTAAATCTTTATTAAACTCCGGACATGTTTCGACTGGCGATGCCACGGTCGGTACCGAAGGTAATTCAACATGTAATAATTCGCTTTCATCTACCTCAAAAGGGCGCCAAAAAGCCATTATTATAATAAAAATTCACTTACATAAACCAAGTATCTAAAAACAAAAATAATACGCACTTCACTGGTCAAAACCTACAACTTAACTGTTTCACATAAATCATGTTCTAAACGAGCATCTGTCTAGACGTAACGTCTTAATTATAATAAAATGACTCCTTCCACTGCATCCGCCAATATAATATTACCCTTAGTGGAAAAGAGACAAAACGAATCGTCGCTGCAGGTGTCCCTTCACGAGACCGGCAGCTGCTGTTTGCATTATATACCGAAGTTATCACTAACAAATCTGAATGAAATGTGGGTTACTTCCTATGCTACTAAACTAGGTCTGGCTTTTTATACCACTTAAATCTTAATAATTTAGATTTATGAGATTCACTTAGGACTGGCAAAACTATACATCTATCAGTGTTTGACATTTATGTTTAAAAACAGATCATATTTTCTTGATGATGCATACAACCATGATTACATTACAAGGAATAAAGCACGCTCATTTCAATATCCAAAACACAGACTTTCCTTGTATGAAAAATAGCCGAAGTACAAGTGTATTCAAATGTCTAACATACTACCAAGGAACTTTCGGACTATAGAGGCACAGTGTGGATTTAAGCGTGAAATTTTTACACTGTTATGTGACATGGAGCCCTACAGCCTGCAGGAGTATAAGGAATATTTTAAACCTAAATAAAAAAAGGGGTAACCTTAGTATTTGTATACTCAGTTTGTCTCCAATTTATTATTGTAACTATGCTTTTCTTTTCTTGTAATATTTTCGAGCCTGTTATACATTTTTATAAAATTTGGTAATATTTATGTTCTATTCTATCTATGTATCTATACCTGTTAGAAAACAGTCGCTTTTATTAATATATTTTAACTGAAGGAATGGAAGAAAAATTGCTGTCTTCTTCTATTACTAATTTGATTAATAACAAAAACAAAATAATTAGCATGTTAAACTGATTCAGAATTAACAATTCTTGTAAAATTGTGGAAGTTTAAGACCAATTCAGAATTAGTTCGGAACACAATTCACTCGTTCTTGGAACACTGCACTATAAATTCTTAATTTTTAAATCGACTTGTTGGAACAGTAAAACGACTTTGCACAAACTCAGTAAACTTCTGAACTTTTGTTGCAACAATCCTAATATACCTGTGTTAAATAAAAAACCATATTTTGACAGATTATTTTGTCAGTCTCAAGATATTGTTTAGTATTTTTTATTTACAGCTAAGAAATGTACATCAGATCTGGGAGAAAGTCTGTCAAAGGGAGGATGGAGAGTGGTGTTACTTTTTTGTTTTTTGTATTTAGATTTCTGTGAAGGATAACCCACCTTTACATAAATTTCACTATGTTGTGTAAAAACTGCAATAAACGATATTCCTGATTTTTACTTTTTTTGATCAAAAATTGCATCACCTCAGTTTTACCAATAAGTTAACATCCCATACTTTACTTAAATGATAGAAAACCATGTTTTGAAAATAAAACACCTAAAGTTTTATGTCGTTTGTTACAAAACAGGAGCTTGAGCTATCGTGTATCGATACAGAGGAACTATTTTTTTATTACTACCTTTTCATGCTTCTTATTAAACTAGATCACGATACACTTGCAACAGTATGCTACATATGACGTCACTTCGAGGGAAAATCCTAAATTGACTAGACGCTTGCACCCCTTGTACATAAGTACAGGTCAGTTTATTGTCGGGTAGTGTATTGGGTTGACGTTTATTAAAATATTACAGGTCAGTTTATTGTCGGGTAGTATGTTGAGTTGACGTTTATTAAAATACTATTGTCATATTTCATTTGCTCAGGTAAGCGCCTAGTCAATTTAAAATTTTCCCTCGAAGTGACGTCATAACGTAGCATACCGTTGTAAAGCGCACCTTACACGGTCAATAATACTGACAATATGTTATTATATTGACAAAAATATTGACCGTGTACGGTGGATATATTGATGGTTTGATGGATTGAACTGACGCGAATTCGAATTTTCGAATATCAGGCATCAATATCAGCGAGTAGAGGGATCCTGTCAGTATTACTGATCGTCTAGGGTGTGCTGTCAATATTGGATCAATCCTTAGTGTAACGTCAGCTGCTGTCAACAATGAAAGTAGCAAGCATGCTTTTTTAACGAATCTTTCGTCCAGAGCTTACAGTTTACTGTGCGTTTTATGCCTAAACTTAAAATTATCGTAATACATTCTCTCTGTCGAGGATCCATTTTCAACAGGCACGGATAATAGTAGGTTATGTACTGAAGGAAATATTGACAATAATACTTCTCGTGTAAGGTTGAAGAATATTGATACAGAGATTGAAGTGGATTGTTGAAATATTGTCAGTATTGATTGATATCAATATTATTGACCGCGTAACGTACGCATATGTGTATCGTGAACTAGATATAATGGCTAGTAACCTAGATCACTACCAGTGGCGTATGGTGAAATTTCAAAGTTGTATATCTCTGTTCCTATTTACAGGACCCGTACCAATTTTAGAGGTTTCAATAGTGTGCCCACTGGGAATGTTCTGGTAAACACAAGCAAAAATTCAACTTTTTTTCCCAAATTCAAAACGTTTTTTTTCTTTACAAAAATATTCCCAGTGGGCTCACTATTAAAACCAATAAAAATTGGGACCGGTCCTGTACGTAGGAACAGAGATATACAACTTTGAAATTTCACCATATGTCACTGGTCACTACCATCTCTATAGTTGTGCCTTTAAACAAATTTATATACGGGGTGCCCATTTTAAGTTTTAACCACCATCGTATAGTTGAAAGCTCTCCAATTCTCATTTTGGCCCCCCCCCCTCCATGATGGCGCCCCTTGTTTTCATTATTTTATATATTTTTAGCATTTTTACAACAATTCTTCCAAAATTTTCGTCTGCGACGCATATTTCTGTAATCTTATTTTTCTGCTTTCAATTTATAATTTTTTTTATCACTACAATCACTTTTTGCTGCCCCCATTATAGCCTCCCCCCTAGATGCTGGCTACGCCACTGAAAAGTATACCTACTCCATAATGATATCCGTCGAAATAAACACCCTGGCCCGGTATATATGTATCTTATTTTATATAGGTACCTACTATTATTTTTTAATTTGTTTACTGTCCTTAATAATAATTATAATCTACTTATACATATAATAAAAACTGTCTTATGTAAATAAATACTGTATATTTTTTTCTGAGTACCTGCCTGTAGCTTCAGTCTTAGGAAAGTAAATTCAAATTGGATATACTGTGTACGTGGTAATATGTACAGGGATATCCAAATAAAAGTGAACAGGCCTTATAACTTTTTTATTTTTAAAAATGAGAAAAAAATGTTAAATATGAAAGCTTTGGGGATTTTTATGAATCATTCATATATCTTATCAGCAAAACAATTGAGTATCGAATAAAAGAAATATAGTATAAAACATCGATTTTCTCGCTTATTTTAAATTGGATGGTATGATTTTTATCATATTTTTGGATTTTTTTTATTCGATGCTCGATTATTTTGCTGATAAGATATATGCATGATCCACAAAAATACCCAAAGCTTTCATATTTAACATCTTTAGAAATAAAAAAATTATAAGGCCTGTTCACTTTTATTTGGATATCCCTATACAATCGTGGTTTAAAACAGTTTAATTTTCTATTAAAGCATTGACACTGATACTTTTGTAACCACGACTGCACGATTAATAAGTGGGTATGACTACGAACGGTAAAATAAAACACTTTGTCTCTAGAAATATAATTCACTTACATCACCGTCAACTTGATTTATTTGTTCAAAAACTTTCAAACTAAAGATATATTCTCCATATTTGAAATTTACGCGGCAGTTCAAAACGTATTATAGATATTCGCCACCAGGTTCGCATAGTCGCAGCCATTCCTCTACGTACCGCCTCGTGAAAAAGCCGTGGCCGGTGGAGGTCAATGACACAATGACTCAGCGTTATTTGTCGAGACAAGATTTTTTTTGGATTTCCATAAAGTTTTATCTATAATTCTTTATTATTTAGTAAAAAAAGGGTCTAGCTCTTTACCAGTGACGCAATTATCAAAAATATATCGTACGCGCGTATAGTGGTGACCATTTATAATAAAACTAACCATTTCGTTGGCTGTTAGGTGTAGTAACAGTATATTAACTTTATTATTTAGTGAAAAAGAAAGTTCCAGTGCTATAAGTACGCGCATTTTGAAGTTTGCAGATAACACTGTACATTTCTGGCTATTATTTAGTGAAAAAGAAAGTTTCCAGTGCTAATAAGTACGCTTAGTTGAAAATTATTATTTTACATTTCGTTTCAAGAGTGTGAGTTTGAAATTAAGTGTTACTAGGAGTTCTTTCTTTAAAGGTAACAAAAATATTAGGTCTTCAAACTTGGTACATAGAAATATGGTAAAAAAACTTGACAACGCCTGACGTCAAAACAAAAGGTTTTTTTTTCGGTAACTGACGTTTCTGGCTGTTTTTTATATGGCCATGTATTTATGACCAGTGGTGCGCTGTTACTTAAATTTTTTTTTGAGGGCCGATGTCTACCTTTTTTATCGTGAAGCGCCATTTATGAATATTTTTATTCAATCTGAATTCATATCAGGATTTACTGGTTTCAATATATGCAGTGAATTTCATAACACCCTATATATATATATATATATATATATATATATATATATATATATATATATATATATATATATATATATATATATATATATATATATATATATATATATATATATATATATATATACAGGGTGTTATGAAATTCACTGCATATATTGGAATGGGTGACTCCTGATATGAATTCAGATTGAATAAAAATATTCATAAATGGCACTTCATTATAAAAAAAGGTTGATATCAGCCCTCAAAAAAAATTTTTTTGTGACAGCGCGCCACTGTCATAAATACATGGCCATATAAAAAACAACGAGCAATGTCAGTTACAGAAAAAACTCTTTTGTTTTAACGATAGATGTTGCCAGGTCTTTCTAGCCCCTAGCAAGTAACAGGTTTAAAAAAATTATGTTTTTATTATCTTTGAATAAAGAAATCCTACTACTTAACTCTTTCAAAACACTCAATTTCAAAAAGTTAAAATACTACAACACAAAAAATCCATAGAACAGCAAACAAAGATTACAATAATAATTTTCAACTAAACTGACTAGAAATTTTTAGAGGAAAAGACTACCTACCTATCCAAAATTTACCTTAGCTTCAAACAAAAAAATTCTAATAGGTAAGCGTGTACCTACTTTTATTCCTTATAAATTAATTATAAAGTTTACCTTCATACCGTCTTTACAATGGTACAATTAGTACTGAAGTAACCTTAAAAATACTTGAAAGAGTTGTTTATACAGGAAAATTTGCTTCAAATACATCATTGTGTTTACAGTAGCGCCTGATTTTTTCCGACAAATACACAGAACCCTCGTTTTCACTTTAAAAGTGATAAAACACAAGCAAATAACTTTAAAATCAAGACGACCTCCTCCATTAGAGCCGTTTGTTTACAAAAATGGCGGAATAACATAACTTTAACTTGTACCTAGCTAAATGGAGTTATCGATAGCGACTATCGATATATCGATAGTTTTATACCACATCGACAACATCGAAACTAACGATAGTTGTATTTAAACTATCAATAGTCTATACCATTTAAAATTAAAAACGAAATAGTAGGCAACATGCCTTTCGAAGTCCGGTAAATGCTAAAAGTACAAGTTTGTGTCTAGAATTTACTTGGAAATGTACTAGCAGAAAGTGATACATCACACCAGACAGAATTAGCGGATCAATCTTCAAATTCGCATGTGCCGTCACTAGTGTTGGGAATAACCGACTTATTTTAATAACCGACTACTGAGTATTCAAGTGATTTTAAAAACCGGATGATAACCGGTTTTTCACTCGACTACTAATATTAATACTGACGGTTCATCGTTCATCTACAGCATTTGTATTGAGAATTACTGACTACTGAGAATTCAAATGATTTTATTTTAAAAACTAATTTATCACTCGTCGGTTTTTCACACGAATTCGAATGCGAATGTTTACATACATCGGTGTTGAAGCAAAGGGATAAAAGTTCTTAGAATTCAATATTTTTATTTATCTTTATCGTCAGTCTAGTCTCCGTTGTGCTTTGTGGCGAGCCGAACAATGGTTCTTTTATATTGATAAATGTACTTATATGTAGTTTAGTAAAAACCGAATTTTCGTCACTCGAATTATAACCGATGATTCAGGTTATTGAAAAACCGGATGATAGGTTATTTTTCACTCGAGTGATCCCAACACTACTTGCGACGCGACCTTGAAGGACGCGACGATCGAGACTCGAGTGATTTAACTCGGTAGTAGGTAAATCAGCAACTAATTGTAGACGTGTTGGAAAATAAAAACCGATTTTTCGTCACTCGAATTATAGCCGATGATAACCGGATGATTCAGGTTATTGAAAAAACCGGGTGATAGGGTATTTTTCACTCGAGTGATCCCAACACTAGCCGTCACCATCTTCGGAACTACTACCAGTAAAAACAGATTGAAATGAGTCTTCGTCTTTGGTCAAATTTCCAAGTGAGCGAATATCTGCTGTAAATACAAAATCAGCTTAAGATCAGATTCCATTATTTTGGTTCGGCCGTATTTGGAAGGTATGATGCCAGTAGAAGCCAATCTCCTTTTTTATTAGTATGGCCATTAGCAAGTCTTAATTTCATTAAAAAATAAAACTATCGATAGTAACGAATTTTCACTATCGATTAATCGTCACGCAGTGCTATCGATAGATTTCCATTCGGCATTCGACGGTAGTGCCTCCCTTTTGAAATTCCGAAAACTTCTGTGGCAATTCAATTAACAGCTGATTGTCAACTTGTCATCAAAGAAAATAAAAAGGGTTTGGCTTCTCACTTTTTAAAATTTATACGTTCACGTTCACTGATATTATAAAAAAGGCAAAAGTTAACTTTAATTTTAACGGTTAGGTTAACTTCGCTAGAAAAAATGATAGTTTTATAAAATCCTCATTAACCTGAGAAAGTAAAAAGAAGTAAAGAAGAATTAAAAATTCTGTCATGTCATCAATATTTTATAATTTAATAAATAAAAAAAACAACAGTCATGGAGAGAACAGCAGTTAATTTTTCTGATGATGAAATTAGTATTCTTATATCCAGTGTAGAAGATTATAAAAACATTATAGAGTGTAAAAAAAACAGATAGTGTTATTGGGAGAAAATTCTGAAACACCTTACAGAGTTGGGTTTTTCACAAAGAACAACAAAAGAATTAAGGGCACCAATGGGGTAACCTTCAAATCAAATCAAATATGAATACCTTAAAAAAGAAACAAAGAGAAAATATTGCGATGAGAAAATTGAGAAGTTTAAAACAGGTAGAGGCCCAAAAAAAAAATGATATTACAGAGAGTGATGAAAGAATAAAGTCTATTATAGGAGTTGCTGTAACTGGGGAAAATAATTATTGGGATTCCGATAATTTTGAAAAAGACCCCATAGGTAAGTCAGTTCAGACCCAAATATTGTTACATAGTTAAACATACTTATTTAGTTGTAATGGTATAAGCCTATTTAATTTTTTATAAGACAGGTATCTATTTCTATTTACATTTAGTTTTTAGATTCTGTTATCTCTCAGAATAATAATTGGGCTTTGTGGAATCCAGTAGCATTAAAAGTCCGAAAGGCCCCAGAACTTATAGTACCGACTGTACAGTCGGGACGGTTTGATTTCGGATACAATCCCGCTGTAACTGTCTATGGTAACAAAATTATTGTTTCCACACCTGAAAAGTCAGGAATTCCCCATCGAATATCTTCATAGGTTGCTGTAGTTGTAGTTAAACTCTTTAACTTATTTTTTACCATATATTCGTTTAATCTTCTTAAACTAACTTAATACTTTACTAAGTTTATAACTGACAAAAAAGGAAAGGTTGCAAAGTCGACAATAACTTTAATTTAACCTTGTATAGACATTGACAGATGCCAAACATGGCGATAAAATTTGAAATTTGTAGGACGGTTTATACCCACAAGACAAAGCCAAGGACAACGGTAAAACGCGTAACTCGCGCAGTATAATAAAACTATACCGACAACTTCTACCGACGTGGTAGTCTAGGAAGCGCGCCTTCGGAAGAGCACGATCGGCAAAACGCTACGTACGGGACAAAAAATTGATGTTGACATTCTTTTTTGAAGTTAGGTTGCCGTGCAACGACAACTACGTCTGACGTCTTTAACCCTGATTGGTTAGTTATGACACCGAGACGCGGTTCTTTTAAAAATACAAAACGAAGATAGTATTTGTTTTACAAACATACTCCGCCCGTTGGCGTGACAACGTCAAAAAGACTTAAAGTCAATGACAAGCAAGCATAAACATACTTGATGGACAGACAATTTAAATCACGAATATTCATGAATAGATAATTTAACTTTGACAGACGTATCTAATTAGGGTTGTACATTTAATTCTAAATTGTCACTGATCGGCAAAATGCAGACCTTGGTAATTGGTCGTGTAAAAACACCATCTTTAGTTTTGAGTTTGACTACTCTTACTTTATTGTCAGGGCCGGGAATAGATTCTAAAACTCTGGCTCTTGGCCAAACTAAAGGTGGGACATTATGTTCTTTTAACAACACAATGGTATTGGGTTGAACATTATTTGATTCTAACAGCCATTTAGAACGTTTCTGTAAATTATTCAAATATTCAACAGACCATCGTTTCCAAAAGTCCTGTTGTAATTTGGTGCAGTGCTGCCAACGTGTTAAACGATTCACTTGAGTTTCGATTAGATCTGTTTCTGGAAAAGACATTAGGCTTGTACCTATTAAAAAATGACCTGGCGTTAAACATTCAAGGTCAGACGGGTCTTCAGACAAGGGACACAGTGGTCGCGAATTGAGAACAGCTTCAATCTGAGACAACACTGTACTAAGCTCTTCGAATGTTAAATGACTGTTGCCAATAATACGAGTGATGTGAAATTTAGCGCTTTTTATAGCTGCTTCCCATAAACCTCCCCAATGAGGACTTCGGGCAGGAATAAATTTCCATTGAATTTCCATGGAAGAAAGATAATCATGAATAATTTCTGAATTTGGTTTTGCCTTAAAAAAGTCAGTAACTTCTCTTAGTTGATTTCGACTTCCAAGAAAATTGGTAGCATTGTCAGAGTAAATTGTTTGTGGATTTCCACGACGTGCAATAAAACGCTTTAATGTTAATAGAAATGCATCTGTAGATAGGCTTGAAACGAGTTCAATGTGTACGGCTTTCGTAGCCATGCACACAAATATAGCAATATAACATTTTGTTAGCGGCACACGCCGAAGATTAGATGCTTTAATTAAAAGCGGACCACCAAAATCTACGCCAACACAAAAGAAAGGCCTAACAATAGTGACTCTATCTTTTGGTAGATCTGCCATGATTTGTTGAGAACTGGTATTATTTCGAAATCTAAAACAGATTACACAGTTTCTGATTATTTTTTTTAATTTCTTTTAATCCATTTAGTGGCCAATATTTTAAACGAAAATTTGACAGTACTGTCGTAGCTCCAGCATGATAAAGAAGAAGATGTTCTTTTCTCAATAATAAATTGACAATATGATTTTTCGACGGTAGGAATAAAGGATGTTTATGATCATATGAAATTTCTGCCTGGGATAGACGACCACCCACGCGTAGAAATCCATTTTTGTCTAAAAAGGGTTTTAAAGATCTTATGGCTTTGGAGGTAACTAATTTGTTGGAATTTAATTCTGATATTTCTTGTGAAAAATATGTGTTTTGTACAAATTTGATGATTAAGTCTAAGGCCTTTTGAAGTTCTTTTACTGAAAGTGGGCCTAGCAATTTTTCATTTTTTGATTTAATATTATTGACAAATCTTAGACAATATGCTAAAGCTCTTTGTAATTTCGTAAATGAAGAAAATTTTAAATAAATATTTTCTAAGTCCGATTCGGCGTTACTTTGAAAGTGTACTTTAGAAGTGACAATTTTTTCTTCTTCAGAAGCATCTGTTATTTGACTGCTATAATTTTTGAAATTAGATTCAAATTGACGTAACATTTCTGGGCCGCGCCACCAAAGAGTACAGGTTTTTATTTCATGGGGGTTCAAAGAGACAAAATCTGCTGGATTTTCGTGAGTAGGAATATAGTACCACTTACATTTTTCTGAAGTTAATTCCTGTACTTTCGAAACTCTATTTGCAACAAACGTAGACCACCGAGAAGGATGAGATCTAATCCAAGCTAAAACAACTTGGGAATCCGTAAAAAGATTGATACTTTCAAATTGTAGAACGTCTTTAAATATTGAAATGACTCTGACACATAATTTAGAGAGCAAGACCGCTCCACATAGTTCAAGTCGGGGTAGGGTCACGGTTTTAATAGGCGCGACTCTGGATTTTGAACATATTAACCGACAAGAGACTTCTCTGTTTTCATAGATAGCACGAGCATATAGGCAAGCACCGTAAGCTCTTTGACTTGCATCGGAAAATCCAAACAACTCAACCTTAAGACAGCCAAGCTGCATCAAAAGACATCGAGGAATTTTTACTTCTAACAGTTGTGATAAATGTTTAGAAAATGATTGCCATTCATTAACTAAGTCCTTGGGTAACATGTCATCCCAGTCAATTTTGGCCTTCCAGATTTCCTGCATAAAAATTTTAGCACGAATAATTACAGGGCTAATAAATCCGAGGGGATCGAACATTTGGGCAATAATTGACAAAATATTTCTTTTAGTCATAGATATGTCAGAAATGTTTTTTGGTAGTGAAATGGCAAAGTTGTCATCGTGAGGACTCCAAGCTACACCTAAAACCTTGTTGGATGTATTTTCCAAAACTATATTATAGTCATTTTGAGAGTAACTTACACGTAAAGACTTCAAAAATTCTTCAGAATTCGAACCCCATTTGTGTAAGTGAAAACTAGCGGATTTACAAAGACCAATGAGTTCTTGGGCTAGCTTTTCCAGTTCTGCTTCGGAATTTGCGAAACATAGAAAATCATCTAAATAACATTGATTTAGAATTGCTTTAGAAGCAAGAGGAAACTGATCTTTGCCTTTATTTGCGAGCTCTACCAGACATCTTGTCGCGAGATACGGGGCGCAATTTGTACCATATGTGACAGTTGTCAACTCAATTTGTTCCAAAGACTTCTCGGAACTTTCCCTCCATAGAATTGTTTGTAAAAATGATTGATCTGGATTAACACGAACTTGACGATACATTTTTTCAATGTCACAAATAAAGACAAATGCCGAAGAACGAAATCTACAAAGTATGTCAAACAGTTCTGGTTGGACGGTAAAACCTTTAAGTAAAATATCGTTCAAAGAGAACCCAGAACTGGATTTCATGGAAGCGTCGTAGACAACACGTAATTTTGTCGTGGCACTTGATTCACGTATAACACAATGGTGAGCCATGTAATATCTACGATTACATTTTTCAGCCTCGGACGGGGACACATATCGGGCATGATTTAAAGAGACATATTCGTCAATAAAATCTTTATACTGACAGAAAAGCACAGGATTTTTCTTAAATCTGTTTTCTAGGTAAGAAAATCTTTTTCTTGCTAAAGAAAATGAATCGCCCAGTTTTGAAATATCTTCGTTATTTCTAAGGGGTAAATTTACTTGAAACTGGCCATTATCTAAAATTTTTGTTGTCTCCTGGAATATTTTTTCGCACTGAAGATCTTCTAGTGATAAATTGGGCTTATTTTCGACTTCTTCCAAGGACCAGAATTTACAAAGAAGAGAGTCAAGGTCATTACCAGTATTGTAAGAATCGGTTTGTGAATTTTGTATGAAAAATGATACATTCGACTTTGGTTTAGACGTATGACAGTTAGACATTGCACCTGAAACGACATATCCTAAATGTGTAGATTGTAAGATAGGTAAACCTCTTCCTAAGTCCATTATTTCAGGTTTGATAAGTTCACGGTGTACTTCCGCACTTAGAAGAATATCAATTTCTGATGGAATATGGAATGAAGGATCTGCTAAGGGAACAGTAAACGGAATATGTAAATTATTTTTATTAATCTGAACTTGAGGCAACTTTCCAGTTATTTCATCTATAATGAGACAAGACACGTCAAAAGATTTGTCTTTTTCAACATTAGAAAATATTCTGACATCTACCATTTTATTAGCAATCGTACTTTTGTTTGAGATAACTGAGATACGAGTTTGCATGTCATAAGAACGGACACCTAATATATTTACTAATTTTTGTGAAATAAATGAGCTTTGGCTGCCAGGGTCAATTAAAACTCTAGCCATAACATAAGAACCATTTTCGGCTTTTAAATTTACTATAGCAGTAGCCAAAAACACAAATGTTGGATTTTGTGAAAATGATCTGTGTGACATTGCCGTTAAAGGACTACTTGAAAAAGCATCATTTGAAATTTGACGATTAGAGCCAACAAGTGTATGTGGTTTTTCATTTTGAGAGCACTGATTTTGAAAATTTTGTTTTTCTATAGTCCCTTGACTTGACCATAAATCAGTAGCGTTTTCGGTTTTATTATTATTACTAATCGTGGAATAATTTTTATTAAAACCTCTATTCTGATCATTGACTTGTCCAGAATTGTTTTCATTTTTAATTTTAAGTACGGAAGAATTGATGTGTAAAATTGTATGATGCTTTTTACGACAAATATTACATAGCTTTTCGCTACGACATTGCGAAAATGCATGTTTACCAAGACAATTTGAACATCTCTGATTTATATGTAAAAATTTTAATTTTTCATTATGAGGCAATTTTAAAAATGTCTCACATTTATTTAAGAAATGATTTGCCTGGTTGCAATAAGCACATGTCAAGTGATCTCTAGATGAACGAAGAGGTGAGTTCATAATACCCATATGAGCCGAAGTTTGTCCATGCTTACTTGGAAACTTCTTCTGAAATTGATTAAAACTTTTATTATCAGCCTGAGACTCGGATGTAGCCACAGTTTCTAAAATTTGACATTTCTTTTCTAAAAAGTTATAAAATTCATCCATAGTCGGTAATTTTGATCTATCTCTCTCATATTCAAAAGACTTACGCATGTTATGATCAAGCTTTTGAGAGAAAATATGAATTAAAATAACATCCCATTGATCTACGGGTAAACTTAAATTGCGCAATGATGCAATTTGTCTTTTAATGTGAGTTAAAAATTCTCTTAAATTTTGAAAATTAATTTTAGTAACTGGAGAAATATCTAATAATTTTCTAATATGAGCGTTAACAATTAACGTATTATCGGAATATCGTTTTGTTAAAATATCTATTGCGACTTTAAAATTTGCGTCGGAGAGTTGTAGGTTATCAATTAAATTAAGTGGTTCATTTTTTAAATAACATTTAAGATACATAAATTTTTGAATGTTACTCAAGTCCGAGTTATTTGTAATTAAAGCCGTAAAGAGTTGAAAGAATGACGTCCATTCCGTAAAATCGCCAGAAAAATTAGGAATATTTAAATCGGGTAGTTTGACATTTGATTGTGCAGTTTGTGGAATTATAATTGGCTGCAGCGACGTGTTGGCTGAAGACGATGGCTTTAATTCAAAAATTTTACGCATTAAACCTGCTAAAGTGTCATAATATTTTTTCTCTATTTCCTCCCTAATTTCGTTATCAGTCTTATCAGTATCTAAAACCTCTATCTCATTTTGAATGTCCTCGTATTTAGCAAAATATGAATTTAATTTAACTTCGTGAATTTGAAACTGATAAACATCGTTTTCAGTATCTGTCTTGTCTTTATACCAATTAACTATACGTGAAATGTTTTGTTTGCAAACTTTTCTTTGCTGGATCAAAGAATCCATTTTTTATAATAAAAAATGTATCTTAAAAATTTAACAAGATAAAATTTACCGTTCAAATCAATAAACTAAGACAATCTTAAGGTATTTTTGTAAGACACAGGTATTTTTTTTAAACTAAAAGTCTCTACTAAAAGATTGATGTTTCTCGTCACAAATCGGAAAGTTTCTAATAATGACTGCTTCTCGTCAAATTAAAGAAAGTCTTTATAAAACGATTTTTCTTGTCAAAATGTGGATATGGAAAGTTTATTTTGACCTTACATAATATAAAAGTTCAAACTTACAGTTTGTCGGGACACAATATTTTCTGAGTACTTTTTTGTTACAAACCACTTTGTTTTTCTTTTCTACAATTTTTCTATCCGGTTCCGAAGGACCAAATGTACAGTCGGGACGGTTTGATTTCGGATACAATCCCGCTGTAACTGTCTATGGTAACAAAATTATTGTTTCCACACCTGAAAAGTCAGGAATTCCCCATCGAATATCTTCATAGGTTGCTGTAGTTGTAGTTAAACTCTTTAACTTATTTTTTACCATATATTCGTTTAATCTTCTTAAACTAACTTAATACTTTACTAAGTTTATAACTGACAAAAAAGGAAAGGTTGCAAAGTCGACAATAACTTTAATTTAACCTTGTATAGACATTGACAGATGCCAAACACGGCGATAAAATTTGAAATTTGTAGGACGGTTTATACCCACAAGACAAAGCCAAGGACAACGGTAAAACGCGTAACTCGCGCAGTATAATAAAACTATACCGACAACTTCTACCGACGTGGTAGTCTAGGAAGCGCGCCTTCGGAAGAGCACGATCGGCAAAACGCTACGTACGGGACAAAAAATTGATGTTGACATTCTTTTTTGAAGTTAGGTTGCCGTGCAACGACAACTACGTCTGACGTCTTTAACCCTGATTGGTTAGTTATGACACCGAGACGCGGTTCTTTTAAAAATACAAAACGAAGATAGTATTTGTTTTACAAACACCGACCTACTGGAAAAACAAGGTAAAATATTCTCTCAACTGTCCCCAAACCTAAAATAAAAGTTTTAGTTAAATGTACCACAGCTAGGCAGGGCTTTAAGCCCTTTAAGTGCTTGTAAGCACTGCGCTATGTCATCGAGACTTGGTAGTTCAGATGCTTAAATAAGGGCTTCATGTTTTGTTTTCGGACTTGCAAGCCCTTTAGAAGTTTACCAGCACAATTCGGGGGTTTGAGTAATAGTGAAAGCTTGAAGCTCTTTTGCAAAGTGCTTGATGTTTTCAAAGTGAAGGCACTTTGGATAAGGGCTGGTATTTGAAGTTCTATTGCAGAGGGCTTTGTCCATCACTGAAATGGACTTTGTCTTTCTCAAAAAATTGTCTGAGGAACAGAAGGATGTTTGTTAAGCTGGATGATAGTGTGTCTGATGTGTTTGATGTAAATATTGGGACACCTCATGGTAGCGTTTTGGGACCCTTAATCTTTCTTTTATATGTGAATGACATGCCGGAGCCCATTAACAGTCATGGTATGCCCTTTATGTACGCTGATGATTCCTTCATTGTCGTAAGTGGTAAAGATGTTGATGATGTAAAACTAAAGGTACAGAGAGTTCTGGATCTGTTTACCCAATGGTGCTACAAAAACCGCCTAATTATAAATTTTGAAAAAACTATTTTTGTTGAAAGTCATAGTCAATATCATGTTCCGAGTAAACTGTCATTTTCTCTTGATAGTAAAGTGTTTAATACAACTGAGCAGGCTAAGTTCTTGGGTGTGTAGATTGACAACCACTTAAGTTTTTTTTATCACATTGATTTTATTTCAAAAAAATTAAACAGCATATATTTTGCTATATCTGTCTTAAAAAATACCCTTGAGAAGGAAAACCTCTTAAAGACTTAGGTATTATGCAATGGTCTACTCAAACCTATCTTATAATATTACAGCGTGGGGACGATCTAATGAGTTCAATAGATTGTTTATTGTTCAGAAACGCATTATTCGTCTCATTTTTGATCTGGGTTATAGGGAGTCTTGTAGAGACACTTTTAAGAAATATAAAGTCTTAACTTTGCCTTGCATTTATATATTTAAGATCTTGGTCTATATTCATAAAAATAAACATAGCTTCTTGACTAATGGAAATCTTCATAGCCATAACACTAGAGGTAGACATTTTTTTCGATTGGATCGTCCAAATCACAGTGTCTATAAGAAATCACCAGTTTACTCAGGTTGTAGTCTCTATAATGGATTTAATCATTCATTGAGACAAGAAACGTCTATTGTATTATTTCGGAAAAAATTGAAGGAAATTTTAGTGAGCAATTGTTTTTATTCCATTGAAGAATTTATTGTATACTGTGACAGTGTTGTTAATGCAAATGTTTAATTTATTTGTCCTTAATTGTGTATTGTTTCCATCTTGGATTGTGATTGTTAACTTTATATATTTTTAAGTGACGTGTCTTATCTACATATATTATGTATATAGCTGAAGGATGAATAAATATTTGAACTTTAATTTGAATTTGAATGAAAAAAAATTATATTTTTAGGTTTAAGAGCAGTCAAGGATAAATTTATTATTATTGATAGATGCAAACTATCCCATTGCCATCAAAAAAACAGTATGTTGAATATAGAAAACAAAAAGCAGCCTGTGATTTTGCCAGTAGAGCTGACAACCACTTGCAATGAAACAAAAAGGTTACAAAGTATCAAAAACAAATTAGAACAGATCCCCACCAGAACAGGTAATGAACTAAACAAAACATTTTACGATAAGTGTTATTATATTAAATGTTTATGATTTCTATCTATATACATGTATACAGAGTTCTATATTAACATAAACAATACTTTAAAGCCACTATCAGCATACATTACTAATAGGTCGGGAGCCGGTGACACTGAAAGTACCGTCATCGCGGAATCAAAATTTTTTTATGTAAATTGATAGTTAATAGTCATACGAACAAAATGAGCTCGGTACGCCGGGATTCATTAAGCCGAAAGTATTTTTAAAACAATTAATTATTATAAAAAAGCAAAAATGTTTTTTTACCCAGGGTGTTTTCTAATTGAATGTCAATATTTAAGGGGCGATTTTTGGGTCCATTCTAAAAAGAAAACTTCATATGAACGTATGTCCTAAACGTCTTAACTTTTGAGATACAGGGTGGTAAAGTTTTCAAAAATAAATAGTTTTTTATTAAAATCTGTAATACCACTTTAGATATTTTAATTAAATTTGGCATACATGTACTATGTATCGAGAGGCATTATTTAGTGTACCACAATTTTTTTTTCTTTAAACCAGTGGCGTTCGTACGGAATTTCACCTGCCTATTTTGGCAGATATTGATGGTACGCCACTGATTTCTCGTAAAATTAAAATCATTCCTGAAATTCCCAATCATTTCTAAGCAAATTTGATCTCTTGCATTTTTTCAATCCGATGCACGGTTTTCGCTTAAAAAAATAAAAACCTTTTCTCTGCATGATCATAACAATATCGTTCATATAGCAGAGAAAAGGTTTTTATTTTTTTAAGCGAAAACCGTGCATCGGATTGAAAAAATGCAAGAGATCAAATTTGCTTAGAGATGATTGGGAATTTCAGGAATGATTTTAATTTTACGAGAAATCAGTGGCGTACCATCAATATCTGCCAAAATAGGCAGGTGAAATTCCATACGAACGCCACTGGTTTAAAGAAAAAAAAATTGTGGTACACTGAATAATGCCTCTTGATACATAGTACATGTATGCCAAATTTAATTAAAATATCTAAAGTGGTATTACAGATTTTAATAAAAAACTATTTATTTTTGAAAACTTTACCACCCTGTATCTCAAAAGTTAAGACGTTTAGGACATACGTTCATATGAAGTTTTCTTTTTAGAATGGACCCAAAAATCGCCCCTTAAATATTGACATTCAATTAGAAAACACCCTGGGTAAAAAAACATTTTTGCTTTTTTATAATAATTAATTGTTTTAAAAATACTTTCGGCTTAATGAATCCCGGCGTACCGAGCTCATTTTGTTCGTATGACTATTAACTATCAATTTACATAAAAAATTTTTGATTCCGCGATGACGGTACTTTCAGTGTCACCGGCTCCTCACCTATAAATATTATGGGTAAAGAGAGGGATGTCCTAATTTATTGACCAAAATAAAAATCAATTGACCAGGGGTATAGATTAACCCAATCAATACCAAACTTAGTAAATTTGTTTTTCGTCCCAAGCTTTATCACCCACCCTAATTTGAAGTTGATGGCCCCTAAAATAGGGGTACTATGCTCTTGGCATTTTTCATTAAAATTTATTGACTGACGGTCAAAAATGAGACAATCTTCACCAAACTTGAAAACATGATTGTATGCACCAACCTTTAACTCCAAACACGATTTGATGACGTTAGCCCCTAAAATAAGGGCACTTTACTCTTGAAAATTTTGAACTAAGCTTCTTGACCGGGGGTCTGTATTAAACCGATTCTTACCAAACAATGCAAAATTATTACACGTAACAAGCTTTACCATCCACCATAATTTCAACTCGATGGCCCTTAAAATAGGGGCTATTGGCATTTTTCATTAAAAAAATTTTTCATAAAATTTTCAAGAGCAAAGTGCCCTTATTTTAGCGGCTAATGTCATCAAATCGTGTTTGGAGTTAAAGGTTGGTGCATACAATCACGTTTTCAAGTTTGGTAAAGATTGTCTCATTTTTGACCGTCAGTCAATAAATTTTAATGAAAAATGCCAAGAGCATAGTACCCCTATTTTAGGGGCCATCAACTTCAAATTAGGGTGGGTGATAAAGCTTGGGACGAAAAACAAATTTACTAAGTTTGGTATTGATTGGCTTAATCTATACCCCTGGTCAATTGATTTTTATTTTGGTCAATAAATTTGGACATCCCGTAAAGAGTTGATGGTAAAGTAGTGAAAGCACATATAAGCTCTGTCCGTAGAGAAATCATAAACCGATCAGCGCCAATCAAGTTTCAGCTATTTGGTCACATGGCAGTTTCCGGTCTGGTTTCCAGTAATTTGATTGGCTCTGACTAGTTTGTGATTCTTCTGCGAACAGAGCTAATTACAATGTCAGATGATCCTTTTTCTCTTTTCGCTAGGGGCATCCATTTAGGGCTTTTGTAGGGATTTTTAGTACATCTTTTCTTTAAACATCTAATATAGTCAAGAGTCAGCTTAGTGTATTTATACTTTACAGATGGTTTTGTTTATACTTTTTTTTGAAACACTAATTATTTTTAGGGCAATGCCTTTCAAAGGAGATGACAATAAAAGAAGAAGAACATAAATTACACATGGAACAATCAAAAGAAGAACATGCAATAAAACTGAGAAAACATAAAATAGAACTAGACCATTTAGAATTAGAACTATAAAAAAAGGTCTTAGCCTAACTCATCTTGATAAGTTTTAAAAGTATTAGAACAAATTATTTCATTTTTAAAAATCAGTGTTCTGCCAACTGTTTTATCACCTAATTAGGTGATTATTTTAGGATGTAGCTTTTGTATGACCGGCTGTCAATTTTAAAAAACCCAACCCAACCCAACCTGAGCTTTATTCACTCTAAATCCAATCAGGGTGCAATTCCAAAGGAAATGCACCTTGATACACACAAAGCTGATAGTGGTTCTGACATTGCAAATCTCTTTGCCCAATATTTTTCATCGGTCTTCAACCCCAAACACTCTTTTAATCCCCAGCAAGCTTTTCCTGATGCATTTGACACTATCACTAATATTATCGTAAGTGCTACTGATATTCAGAGAACTTTGCTCAAGCTTGATGTCATTAAAGGTGAAGGTCCTGACGGTATTCCCAACAGAGTGTTAAAATCATGTGCACATTCTCTTTATCTCCCTCTATATTATATCTTCTCCCAATCTCTTACTTCTGGTAACTTTCCAAGCGTTTGGAAACTTTCATATGTTTGCCCTATCCATAAGTCCGGCAACAAGAATGACATTAAGAATTACCGACCAATCAGTATTCTTTCAGCAATACCTAAACTATTCGAACACTGCATTGAAACTGTATTAACTAATCACTTTCAACAAATAATAATTAGTCAACAGCATGGATTTATGTCGGGTCGATCTGTTGATACAAACCTTTTCCTCTATGTCAACTTCATTAACACATCCTTGGCATAGAATTCTGAGACTCATGCAATATACACAGATTTCAGCAAGGCTTTTGACAAGGTAAACCATGCCATCCTGCTTTCAAGGATATCAAGGTACGGGATGGCTGGCACTCTGCTCTCCTGGTTTGAGTCCTACTTGTCCGAAAGAGAACAACAGGTTAAAATAGATGGCTACCTGTCTAAGCCCTTCCAGACGACGCGACGTCCGTAGTTCCTCAGGGCTCCCATCTTGGACCTCTTTTATTTAGCTTGTTTTTCAACGACTTGGGTAGTTTGTTATCTTCGAATCATTTACTGTTTGCTGATGATTTGAAACTATACACATGTGTGACATCCTCTTGTGGCATGGTTTCCCTGCAGAGGGATATAAACACTGTTTTTTCCTGGTGTCAGCTTAATGACATGTCGCTCAATGTCGACAAATGCTGCTTTATGAGGTTCAGCAGATCAAGGTGCCCATTTCCTTATCAATATTGTATAAATAGCATTCCTCTGAAGGTGTTGGTGGTTAAGGATTTGGGCGTTTACTTGGACACTCAGTTAACCTTTACTGAGCATTTTGATGCTATAACTTCTAAAGCGAATTGAATGCTTGGTTTTATTAAGAGATCATGCAGGGACTTTAGAAGTGCGTACGCTGTAAGAACTTTATTTATTTCTTTGTGAGATCCGTTTTAGAGTGTTCAAGCATAGTCTGGTCACAACACTATCAAGTTCATATAAATAGACTGGAAAGTGTCCAGCACAAATTTGTCAGATTTCTACTCTTCAAAAATGAATCTAACAGATTTTTATTTATTTATTAACGTACCACTTTACAAGTTGACAATACAAAATACATACTACAAGCAACATATTATTGTAAAATTGTCCTTTTGGCCAGATTCTTGAAATTACAATATGATACATCATTAAAGAAGTCCAATTTATCACAGTACTTATTCACACTTGATGATATTCTATTGACAGGATTATACAATAAAAACCAAGTACAACAAAGGGGCAGGTGCAGAAGAGTTACACTACGAGTTTGACGAAGAGGAACATGAATTTCAAAGTGCTGTAAACATTCAGGACTATTTATGTGATTATTAAACGTCTTATACGCAAAACAAATGTCATAGTATTCTCTTCTGCGCTCCAGGGGAGCAAGTCCCAAGTAAACCATCGTGTGATCGTCATTCAGATAAATTCCATCGACAGAGAGTTTAAAACGCGCGTATTTAATAAATTTTCGCTGTACGTTCTCTAGTCTGGCTATATGAACAGAGTAATATGGTGACTATGTTAGAAAATTCCAAAATATATCTCGCAAATGAAGTAAACAATACTTTAAGGGCATCTAAAGATGTAAAGTCTTTACTTATCCTTTTTATAAAACCTAACATTTTGTTCGCCCTGGCTATAATTATCCCAAAATGGTCACAGAAATTTAACTTAGTGTCTAGATATACACCTAGGTCTTTAACAACATTCACTTCTTTGACACATACATTATTTATAAAGTACAGGACCAATTTCACTTCTACGTCTACTAAATCGCATGAAGTTACATATTCAAGGACATCTCATTAGTTAGACACCAGTCATAGACTGAATTGAGGTCATTCTGAAGGTCAGCCATATCCTGCATAGAATCAACCTGGGTAAACACCTTCATGTCGTCAGCAAAAAGCAGGGAATGAGAGGACAGCTGTGAACACAGGTCATTAATGAACAAAGTAAGTAGAAGGGGCCCTAGATGGGATCCCTGTGGAACTCCAGAAGTTGTAAGAAATGGGGTTGATAGATGTCCATCAAGTTCATCCAAGACAAAAGTGGACCTGAGAAACCATATCGAGCAAGTTTGAAAAGCAGAATAGAGTGATTTACTTTATCGAAAGCTTTACTAAAATCAGTATAAATCACATGGGTCTCTTTTCCAATTTGAAAACTTACAACCTTTTTATGGTTTGCCAGTAATGAAGCATCTAGTTATAGAGATGTAGCAGACTGATTTAATATAGCAAAGAGTTCACTACATAAAACTATAAAAAAGGACTCCTACTTTCTCAGTAATTTATCTCCAGAGATTATTACCTGGCCAACTACTGAGGAAAAAGTAGAGATCGAAAGATTTTTTAGAGAAAAATAATTTTCTGGGGTGATTGGTGTCATTGACGGTACTCATATTAGAATCGATAAACCTCAAGAAGATCCAGATTCTTACCTTAACCGGAAGCAGTTTTACTCTCTTCAGGCTCAAATTGTGTGCGAACACAAAAAGAGGATCAGGGACATTTTTGTAGGGTTTCCAGGATCGGTGCATGACAGTAGAGTTCTCAGAGCATCAACATTGGGTGAAACGTTGCAAGACAAATGTGGGGACCTTTTTATTATTGGTGATAGTGGGTAGGTACCCTTGTCTAAAACATCTTCTGATACCTTTTAAAGACAGAGGTGATCTAACAAGGCGCCAAAGAAATTACAATTATTTATTGTCCAAAAATAGATACATTGTTGAACATTGTTTTGGTTTGCTCAAACAGAAGTTTCGTCAGCTTTACCATTTAAAATTACAAAAAATCCCACTTATTTTGCATTTTATTAGGGCATGTGCTGTTTTACATAATGTGTCAATAGACAATAATTTTGCCCTCGAAGATGATGCTCGAGATTATGTAGTGGAACAGCCCAATGTAGAAATAGGTGCAGGTGAAGGAGCTGAAAACCGGGATGATAGAGATGGCGTAGCAAAACGAAATGAAATAATGAATGCACTACCCTTTCGCTTATAGTAATTATAATTAACGTGTTTCTGATATTTCGTGACTCTTTAAATATTTTTTTTTTTGGAGATTTTTGGGTTTTTTCCTTCAACAGGGGTAAAATACCAATGTGTGGCTGAAGTTATAGTTTAGTTGGGTTTTTAAAGTGGACTTTAACAGAAGTGTCTATAATTTTGTATGTCATTTTTACATTAATATGTTTTTGGTATATTAAAACACTTTTAACTCCTTTTAGTTCTGAAGGTGGTTTCCAGAATAAACTGAAACGTCAAGTACATAGTGGAATTTTGTTTGCTTTGATCGAGGAACCCCAAAAATCTCAAAAAAAAATTCCTAATTAACTATTGTTTTGTGATTCTCTAAATTAAGTAGTTTTAGGTTTTTAACGATAGGTATACATAGTTATCATAAATAAACAAAAAGGGGTATTTGATTTTGTCACTTTTATTTATAGATAGATCTCCACCAGAAATTTATGTTGTAGTGAAAGTAGGAATGCAGTGGACGTTGCATTTCCTAGTGAGTGCTAGCGATTGCGCGGGAACGGACTAGCAGGTGTCATACTTCAAGGAAAATTCGTTTTTTCCTAGTAAATGTGGGAAACAGCGGGTGCTGTTTACTTTTGCCAAGTGGAGATGGAGATGGAACATAACCTCAGTTTAGCGGCACATGTTGTTTACAGTTTTGAATGTTATTTTGTATTACTGCCGAGAACTTTGTACTGTTTTGCGGCGGAAAGGCTTCTTTAGGCTTAGTTACTTCAGTGATATTGTAGGCAGTGCTACAGTTCCAGAGTCTTTTTCATAAAAGTGACTTTGCTTCTTTAACCTCAAAATGTCCGATTTTTGTACCAAATGTAAGTCCGCTATCTCTAATGCTGCTGATTCGGTCCCGTGTGATAGCTGCAGTAGACCGTTTCACAAAAAACAGTGCTCAGGCCTAAATGCTTCAGAAATAAGGGTAATGGAGATCAAAGGAGCACGTATTCTTCGATTCTTTTGCACAGACTGTCAGAAGGGTCTGCTTCAGGTTCCTGCATTAATCAAGGCCGTGGAAGAGCTTCGCCAGGAGGTGGAGGCACTCAAGAATGCCGCCCAAACTCCACAGCAAGGTACGACGGATCCGGCTCATGATACGACAACTGAGCTTAATGTATTGTCAGAACTCCAGGAGCGCCAGAGCAGAGCGAACAATCTGATGCTGTTCAACGTTCCGGAGGGTAACGATTTGGATGAGGCTGGCGATATTCTTAAGATTCTCACTGATAATCCGCCTAATATCATACAGGTGTCACGGGTTGGCAAGAGTAACGTAAACAATGCTCGAGCCTTGAAAGTGACTTTGGGGTCGCCGGGCGAGGTCCAGGCATTGGTGAGGTGTGGATACAAGCTTAAGGGAAGAAAAGTTTATGTGAATGCCGATCTTACCGCCAAGCAGCGAGAATTAGACAAGATGATGTCTACTGAGCTAAAAGCCCGCAGGGAGAGGGGTGAGAACGTCGCCATCAGGTATCGTAATGGTACGCCACAGATCATACTTAGAAAAAACTAGAACAAGGGCCTTCCCATCCCGACCCCCTGCGCGTTTACTTTCAGAATGTAAGGGGTTTGAGAACCAAACTACCTTTGCTCCAGACGAATGTTGCGGTCAGTGGTTATCCAGTCATTGTCTTTACTGAAACATGGTTGTCCGCCGACATCGCGGATGCAGAGCTCGGTCTCTCCAGCTTGTATAATGTGTATCGCTGCGATAGGAGTCGGAGCACCAGTGCGGCGTCCAGAGGGGGCGGTGTGATGATAGCCGTTTGCAAGAGTTTGTCTAGCGCTTTGTTGGAGTCTTCAAATGATATCGAACAGTTATACGTGAAGGTGGGCTCCCACCAGAGAAGCATGATACTGGGCTGCGTATATTTTCCACCGCGATCTTCTGCTACCAATTACCAGAGTTTCAGCAACAACATGGAGGGCCTTTCCCATGAGCACCAGGGTGACTTTTATATTTTTGGTGACTTCAACTTGCCCTGGGCCCGGTGGGCTTCCGATGATTTTTGCTCGTTTGCTGCCCCCACCCCGGGTACCCGTCCCCGCGAGGCTGAAGTGCTTGAAATTGTGTCGGATTTATGTGCCTTCCATAACCTTCATCAGGTTAACGAAATACCCAACACGACAGGCAACATACTGGATTTGGTGCTGGTGAATGGGTGTTCCAGTGTTTCTCTGGCTGGCGACCCACTGTTGCCACCTGATGATTATCACCCACCGCTGTGTGTTTGTATGAGGGACTTTGCTGCTCATTCGAATTCCGGTGCTCCTCATCCAGGTGACTTTTACTATGATTATAATTCTATAGATTTTACTGTAATAAATGACTACCTTGGGCAGATTGGCTGGGATAATTTACTGCTCAATCAGTCGCTCGATAATATGCTGAATATTTTTTATGATATACTTTTTTCAATTATTCATGCCACGGTACCACTCAAGAGGGTGGCCCAGCGGAACTTCCCAGGGTGGTTTTCACCAGAGTTGAAGAATCTGATTGTACTGAAGAGGAAAGCTCACAGGGTATTTAGAGAGTCGGGTTCGCGAAGGGACTATAACAGATTTGCTAAGCTTAGATCGGACTGTAAGATACTAAGTAGAGTTTGTTACCAACAATTCGTCGATCGGTCACAACTATCTCTTTTAACCCAAAAAAATGTAAAGAATTTCTGGAAGTTTGTTAACTCGAAGCGTAAAAACAATGACTTGCCGCCTCAAATGTTTTATAATAATAGAGAATGCCTTTTGGGTCCTGATCTTCCCAACTTATTTGCGGAGTATTTTCAGACAGTTTATTCAACAAAAATATACCCCCGTACACCAATTCAGTCTTTCAGCCACTTAAATATTGTTAATTATTTCATTCCTGTTTCCAGCATATACGAGGAAATTTGTAAACTGGATCCCCACAAGGGACCAGGGCCCGATGGCATCCCACCAAGCTTGCTGAGGGCCTGTTGTTTTACTATATCTCGACCCCTACACATAATCTTCAATAGATCGCTAGATTCTGGTGTTTTTCCGGATTTCTGGAAGGCGGGCTATCTTATGCCCATCCATAAGACTGGCGACAGGGCTGATATATCTAATTACCGACCTGTGTGCATCCTCAGCGCTATACCCAAGCTCTTCGAAAACCTCGTAGAGAGACATTTAACTTCTGTACTCGGCCACGCCATCATTGATCAGCAGTTTGGTTTCCGGAGGGGCAAGTCCACCGAGCTGAATCTGCTTACCTATGTTGAATATCTGTCGGACGTATTGGAGAGGGCCGGTGAGGTCCACGCGATTTACACCGACTTTTCCAAGGCGTTCGACAGAGTAAACCACACGCTTTTGCTTGCTAAGGTTCAGGCTATGGGGGTGGATGGTTCGTTGCTGGATTGGCTGTCCAGCTACCTTTCGGGACGGACTCAAATTGTAAAAATAAACAACTTCAAGTCGGGTGAAATTAAAGTTCCTTCAGGTGTGCCCCAAGGTTCCCACTTGGGGCCCCTTCTATTTAATATTTTTGTAAATGATATCGAGTCCTGCTTCATGTATTCAAAATTCATTTGTTTTGCGGATGACCTTAAACTTTACCTGTCAATTGGGTCTCAGGATGACTGTGTGAGACTTCAGTCCGACTTGGGGCGTTTGGAGGCGTGGTGTGGGAGGAACGGCATGGACCTCAATGCTTCGAAGTGTCATGTCATCTGTTTTAGTAAAAGAAGAAACCCAACAAATTTCCATTATGAGATCAATAATAACATTTTGTCATCCTCCTCATCCATCAAGGATCTTGGAGTGATCATCGATACCTCCCTCTCATTCGTCCCTCATATCACGGATATGCTCGCTAGGGCCCTTAAGATGCTCGGGTTTGTTAAGAGGTGTACGGGGGACTTTAATAATACTTCAGCTATACGGTTGCTTTACTGTATGCTAGTCAGACCTCTTCTGGAGTATGCTTCCTCCGTCTGGAGCCCCATGTACGCCTGTCATATACACAGAATCGAGCAGGTCCAGAGAAGATTCTTGAGGTATATCTCCTTCAAGGCGAACATCATTCCCCCTGACAACTATGCTCGCAATTACAACTTGCTTCAGAGTACCTTTTCCTTGCCTGATTTAAAATCAAGGAGGGAGCAGAGGGACCTCAGATTACTCTATAAAATAACTAACGCCCAAGTTGACTGTCCACCATTGCTGGAGGCCGTCGGCTTGGCAGTCCCGGGTAGGACCACTAGATCCACTAATACTTTTCACCAACCCTTCTATCGCACCAATCTGAGGTTCAACTCCTTTGTGCCGAGAGCAACAAGGTTGGCAAACCGCTTTTCGGATGTTTTGGATTTGTTTCACTGCAGAGGTCGTTTTGAGCGCCTGCTGAGATAGCTTGTTGATTGATCGTTTCCGTTCTCGTATTTATCTGCAGTCTTGCTGTTTATTGTATGTCTGATATTGTCTGTTGTTTGCTGTTGTGTTCCTGTGAGCTATTCAGTTACTATTTAATTGTTATGTGCGATACATTGTACGATGTTAGGCTAAGCTAGGCTAAACTAGGTGTAAATATATTAATTGTAATAGAATTATTTTGTAAATAAAATGGGCAAGGCCCGTGTTTGAATAAATAAATAAATAAAATAAGTGGTATTAGTGGGGGTTGTTTTAGTGGACCTATGCAAAAATTTCAAGAGAATATTCTTATACCTTCTTAGTATTTTTGCACAGGTTTGCTAAAATAATGCTGATGCTGCTTGGTAGGAGTGGGTGGTGCTGACTGTTCCTTGTGTTTACTAATAAAAGTAAATAACTTTCTTTGAAAAATGACATTTACTACTCCCTTGCATGATTGTTGTCATTCGCTGAGAAGTGCTACTATTTGCTGAATTTCCGGCTGTCACTGTGACATCTCTAAAAAAATAGTTCTTAGCTTAGTCATCAGATTTATAAATACTGCTGGTATATTACTGTTTTTAGGTAGGTTAATCCAATAAAGATAAATTTACACCTTGAACAATGTTAGTTTTATTTCATTAATAGTAAAAAACACAGTTTTTAAATGCTCCTAAACTCGTAACATAAATTCAAGTAGAAAAGCTAAAGTAACTCCTAAATTATTCTCATAAGTAATACTTAATGATACACAAATCAAGTAAAAAACTAACTATGTGAAAATGATATCATTTTAACAACAATCACAGGTATAATCTCAAGATCAGTTATATAATAAGGAACATCACAACACGAAAACTAATAAACAGTCCACCATACTCTAAATATCATAATGTATTACAGTTATCACTAGAGCCTAAATCATTTTACAAAAGGCTTCGAGAGTGAGATGACTATAACGCAGAAGTTCTTTTTTTCATTGAAATAAATGCTTCCAAGGAAAGTTCGCCCAGTGCTGTGGGATGGTGGTGACAAAATGTTTTACAATACTGGTCAACTTCGTCTGTAAGCTTCTATTTCAGAGGAAAGAAAGAAAATTAGCAGTATCCCTGTATAGATATGTCAGTTTTATGTATCAATAACTTAAACATTTTTGAGAGCCTAAAAATTAACATAATTATAACACTAGAACAAAAAAATCTAAAAACCAATAGCGCCAACTTTTCATACAACGTTTCAAGCATGCTACTCTTCAAACATGGAATAAAATCCCCCTGTAAGAAATTCTTCAAAATAATGAAAAATAAACTAAACAATTTTTGCTGGAAAGGGCTTTTTCTTCCCTAAATGAATTTTTAAACGGGGGAGACTGGGAGATTTAAGCACCCTGCCTTTTACCACTCGCAAGAGCAGTTCTGGTTTTTTATCTTGTGTGTCCTTTTTACTGCAAGTGTGCACTGTATGTGCGTTTTTGTAAATTACAAATTTTAATTAAGTATTTTTATGTATTCATCATTTTAAGTCATTTAATGGTATTTAGTTTATTTTATTTTGTATGACACAACATATGCCTCATGGGCAACACTGTAGTGTGGATTTTATATATTAAGTAAATAAACTAGCTAACTAAAGCCATCTCACTTTCGAGACCTTTTGTGAAATGATTTCTACTCTACCTAAATATCTAAAGACACAAAAAGGGAACTTTTTGTTTCAAACTTAACAGTAGTTAGGACATTACTATGGTTAAGTTTCAAACATCATTATAATAGTAAAGAAAACAGTTTTTTTAAAATAACTCTTAATTTCCCAAAAATGTACTAACTGTAATAACTAAACTGAAATAAGCACAATATTTAAAGATCCTCAGGGCTTGCAAAAGGTAAAACTAACTGATTTTTAATATACTCTCTTAGTAATATATTTCTCTCTCTTCTAGGATACTGTTCTTTCTTCTTTTTTCTTCCAACTTTATTTCTTCTATTTCTAAATGTTTTTTGTAGAATTCTTGTCTGTCATTTCTTATTATCTTTGAGTATATCACCCCGCAACTTCTTATTTCTGTACACATTTTTCAATACACGTTTAGGTGTTGTTCGTGCTGTTGCTACTACTGACAAAGTTATATCAACATGTTCTTTACGAGGCGTAGTTGAATCTTCTGTCTCTGCTTCAGTCTCGGGTGACAGTGTTTGGTAATGTGAATTTTCATTTTCAGCAAGACCTTCTACATTAATTGTTTCTGATGACAGGAGCAAAACTGGGTTAATGTTTCTTTTATTACCTAAAATTTCTTTCATTACTTCTGCATATTGAAAGTCGTTTCTTCCTCGGCCAGTTTTCTTATTGTTGTCTATATACTTCTTGTAGGTTCTCTTCAGGTGCTTCCAGCGATTTTCACAGTTTGCAGATGAAATTATTTGTTTTGTTTTATATCTTGATTCCTTGGCAATTTCTTCAAACAGCTTTTTCAGATTTTTAATTCTGATTCTGAGTGATCCTACTTATTTTCGATACTGTTTGTAAAGGTCTAAAAACATAAGTGTTGTATTGTGGTTCCATTTGTAGTTTTCTGTGTCATCTGAAACTTGTGAAGTGGACGGAAGTTGCAGAAATTCGGATAAGTCTGAAAAACATTTGTAGTATTAGGTTGGGTTCTCTAAAAAGCTCATCTATTTGACTATTTTTTTAATAAAAAGACAAGTAATAAAGGTATATTATATGATATAAAAATAAAACAATTAATGCACCACCAAATTTGACTAACGGAAATTTTCACCTTAATTACCTAAAACTAAACTAATTCTTCACTATACTAAGTACTGTATTTACATCAAATGTGTTATCTACTTTGTGATTGTAACTAATAATATAAATTAATGAAAACTTACCTTCTTCAGTCATATTAATCAATCAAAAACTTTATATTATTTACTAAAAAAATCAACAAATATTTCATTAAAAAATGCAAACAAACCGGCTGAGAATTGGTGGTTAGGTCCTGTCGACGTCGACTGTCAACAAAGGTGTTTATAGACGTTTTTTTGGCGATTCCAAACCATCCAAACCAAACCCGAGGGTTTACCATTGTTGTCTTTATTTATTTACATTTGACTGCATTGTACAAATAAGGATAACAATATGGTTTTGATTTTTGTGGCACTATCTTTGTTTGTTTACGTTTAATTACGTTGGATAAACAAAGAGATCACATGGTTTTGGTTTTGATGGTTTTGAAGCGCCAAAAAACGCCTTAAGAATCCGAAGGGCGTTCGCGGATATCAGAAATTACGAACTCATTCGGAATGTGACTTGCGCATTTTATTTATTCTGAATAGATTCGGGTGATGTTCGGAACTTGCTCAGGATGGTTTCCGCGAATATTTTCCTTTTCAAAGGCAATTAATACAAACACGCGTTCTATTTTAAATTTTCGCGCCAAATCAGCGCCAGCTACCGCATCAACACGCTAACATAGGAAGTGACAAAGAGACACGATACATGTACCATGATGAAGAAAGATGGACAGAGAATCATTTCTTGATGTCAGGAGCCGTGCGTGCGCCATATTAAAGTTTTTCAACAGCACACAAGCCACACAATAAATGTTTTAATTTTTTTTTTGTTTAAAGTTTTAAATAATGTAATTTCTTTTCACTACCTAGAAAATGATCTTCGTCGATCCGTTGTTAACCAATATTTTGATCAGTTTTATCTAGTTTCTTTGAGTGAGTAGCGTAATAGGGTTGAAAACTAAATTTAATTTAAAACACTAATATTTACGTATTGTGGTAATGTTTGCCGGTGCAAAACTAATTTAGCGGATCTAGTTATACTTTTGAAGTAAGTACTATGTAGTTGTGCTCAATTAGTATTTTTGTTTTGATTTTTAACTTTTCCTTGGCAGAAAGTTTAAGCTAGTAAGAATAACGCTTATATCATTAATAACGAAACATAGGGTGTCTTAAATATTACTTAAAACTAAGGCTACTGACAAAAATGATTGATTTCGCAGTGCCTTTTTACTATTTTTTTTAGTTTCTTCGTAGGAAGAGGTTAAAAAAAATTCTTAAATGTCTTAAATTACGCTTAAAAACAAAAAATAAATTCTCCTTAAAGATTTAGTCTGGCAACGTTTCAACAATTCAATTGTTTAAAGTTTTTCGCGCGCAAATTTCCGTCAAGCGCCTTGTGTACGATGAGCCAGGTGCGGCGAATATAGACTGGTTTTAGGGTATTTTTGAAAATTTTTAAAATGTTCGATTTAAGAAAAAAAAAGTATTGGATATGTCTGTAGACCACCCCAGGAGTTACCCATTCCAATATATGCAGTGAATTTCATAACACCCTGTATATATATATATATATATATTCCTGATATGAATTCAGATTGAATAAAAATATTCATAAATGGCGCTTCACGATAAAAAAGGTAGATATCGGCCCTCAAAAAAAAATTTAAGTAACAGCGCACCACTGGTCATAAATACATGGCCATATAAAAAACAGCCAGAAACGTCAGTTACAGAAAAAAAAACCTTTTGTTTTGACGTCAGGCGTTGTCAAGTTTTTTTACCATATTTCTATGTACCAAGTTTGAAGACCTAATATTTTTGTTACCTTTAAAGAAAGAACTCCTAGTAACACTTAATTTCAAACTCACACTCTTCAAACGAAATGTAAAATAATAATTTTCAACTAAACGTACATATTAGCACTGGAAACTTTCTTTTTCACTAAATAATAGCCAGAAATGTACAGTGTTATCTGCAAACTTCAAAATGCGCGTACTTATAGCACTGGAACTTTCTTTTTCACTAAATAATAAAGTTAATATACTGTTACTACACCTAACAGCCAACGAAATGGTTAGTTTTCTTATAAATGGTCACCACTATACGCGCGTACGATATATTTTTGATAATAACGGCACTGGTAAAGAGCTAGACCCTTTTTTTTACTAAATAATAAAGAATTATAGATAAAACTTTATGGAAATCCAAAAAAAATCTTGTCTCGACAAATAACGCTGAGTCATTGTGTCATTGACCTCCACCGGCCACGGCTTTTTCACGAGGCGGTACGTAGAGGAATGGCTGCGACTATGCGAACCTGGTGGCGAATATCTATAATACGTTTTCAACTGCCGCGTAAATTTCAAATATGGAGAATATATCTTTAGTTTGAAAGTTTTTGAACAAATAAATCAAGTTGACGGTGATGTAAGTGAATTATATTTCTAGAGACAAAGTGTTTTATTTTACCGTTCGTAGTCATACCCACTTATTAATCGTACAGTCGTGGTTACAAAAGTATCAGTGTCAATGCTTTAATAGAAAATTAAACTGTTTTAAACCACGATTGTATAGAGATATCCAAATAAAAGTGAACAGGCCTTATAATTTTTTTATTTCTAAAGATGTTAAATATGAAAGCTTTGGGGATTTTTATGGATCATTCATATATCTTATCAGCACAATAATCGAGCATCGAATAAAAAAAATCCAAAAATATGATAAAAATCATACCATCCAATTTAAAATCAGCGAGAAAATCGATGTTTTATACTATATTTCTTTTATTCGATACTCAATTGTTTTGCTGATAAGATATATGAATGATTCATAAAAATCCCCAAAGCTTTCATATTTAACATTTTTTTCTCATTTTTAAAAATAAAAAAGTTATAATAATAATAATAAAGATGTTTATTTATGCCAATAAAACAATTAAAAATATAAATGTAAAAATGATAAAGTAAAAAAGACAACCAAAAAATGACAGTAGTATACTAGTTGGCATAAATAGGTAGGGTTTTGATTTATAAAAAATCATTCTTCCAATCCTACCTTTACTAAATAATTTTTTATATTTTTTTTGAAAGTTATATAGCTTAAACCCCTCAGACTAGAAGGAATATTATTATAAATTACAGAAGAGTTATATTTAAACGAAGACTTATATTTTTCAGTATGATGTTTAGGTATTTCTATTGCGTTCTGACACATTTTCTCTAATTTAACCGACCTCGTATCTTTTACCATTTCGGAGATAGCAATAGTGGTATCACCTATTTTAGACACCCTATATATATATATATATATATATATATATATATATATATATATATATATATATATATATATATATATATAGGGTGTCTAAAATAGGTGATACCACTATTGCTATCTCCGAAATGGTAAAAGATACGAGGTCGGTTAAATTAGAGAAAATGTGTCATTTTTAGTCCCTATTCATATTCCGTTTACGGAGTTGCCAAATTCTCTATAGTTTCTTATCTACAGGGGATTTTTTAAAAATAGTCAAAAATTTAATTCTTAAAAATCTCGAAAACTATTATAGTTAGAAAAAAGTTGTTTTTACAAAAATCACACGATTTTTTACCTTCTCTTAAGTAACGTTATTGTTTTGTTTATACCGTTTGTTTTTACTGAGTTACTGATACTAAATTGTTTTTTTCAAATACGGACCTGGATTTTTTGCTGCATTTTTTGAAAGAATACTTCATACCCTTTACAACTATGTATCACTTGATTATGGTTTTCGACGTTTTGATCAGGACTAACAACATCATCAGGATTTTCTATCGATACGGACCTGGGATTTTCCATGTTAAGGCACAATTTCACAACCTATCGTTGTGGTTTAAATTATTCAACTGTTAAATTTTAAACTATGTTCATGATTACTAACCAGAACCCTTTGGTCATTAAAGTTTGTCAAATTGCACTGAAGCCAATGAGTTATTGAAAGCAAAACTTTAGCAGACTCAGATCAGATATAATTAGCGGCCTTTATTAACAGCACCTAACTAGTGGTTAAGTTTACTACATATTGTAAAAGGCACCCTTGATGATACGTCTTCATTATTTACGTTTTTAATATTTTCGTATCCAAAAATCACCTTTCAGTTCAAAAGAAAATAATAAATAATCCTATTTTACCTAACGGTTTCATTTCTGCTGCAACTCATTCTGCTGGTACAGTTGAATTGCTATTTACTGACTTTGAAAACAAACCATATTATCTCAAATTAAAGGCCTTTAACTATATTCTAACATAAAACCATTGTCATATTTACTGGGTTCCGATTATAAGGAATTCGAATCTAAAATCCGTGTTCTTGACGTTGCGTTGAATTATAACATATGGACGGGCGGACGAACAGGTTGATGGACGCGATTGGACTGATCACACGAAGCCAATGACGC
Source organism: Philopedon plagiatum (assembly GCA_963971165.1). Taxonomy (NCBI): domain Eukaryota; kingdom Metazoa; phylum Arthropoda; class Insecta; order Coleoptera; family Curculionidae; genus Philopedon; species Philopedon plagiatum. The sequence continues at coordinate 61,497,092 of OZ020191.1, forward strand.
CTCTAAGAATTATTAGGGTTTGTTATAATTAAAACTAAGCTTATGCTTTTTTCAGGCGTTGGACCAATTTTACAAACTTGAGGGTCCTGGTTATAGTAATCATGATTATAATTAAAATTTACCAGTTAAAACAATTTAATCCATAGTTACTGATTCTGACCTAATTGTCGCCATAATAGGTCGTGAAATGGCGCATTAACTTGAAAAATGCCAGGTCCGTACTGGTAGAATATCCTGATGATGATACTATTCTACACCAAAACGTCGAAAAACATAATCAAGTGATACACAGTTGTAAAGGGTATGAAGTATTCTTTCAAAAAATGCAGCAAAAAATCCAGGTCCGTATTTGAAAAAAACAAGTTAGTGTCAGTAACTTAGTAGAAACAAATGGTATAAACAAAACAATAACGTTACTTTAGAGAACGTAAAAAATCGTGTGATTTTTGTAAAAACAACTTTTCTAAACTAACTAGTTTTCGAGATATTTAAGAATTAAAGTTTTGACTATTATTAAAAAATCTCCTGTAGATAAGAAACTATAGAGAATTTGGCAACTTCGTAAACGGAATATGAATAGGGACTAAAAATGGCACATTTTCTCTAATTTAACCGACCTCGTATCTTTTACCATTTCGGAGATAGCAATAGTGGTATCACCTATTTTAGGCACCCTGTATATATATATATATATATATATATATATATATATATATATATATATATATATATATATATATATATACAGGGTGGTCCTTAAGTAATGGGACACAGAGAAGCAGTGAATTTTTCACTTTAAAATATTACGATTTAGCACAATTTTCATACTCCGAAAATTGATATTAAGGGGGTGTCAAAGTTAAAAAAATAATTTGGAATTTTTTAGATATTTTCAAAAGTTTTCGGAGCATTGGGTTAAAATTTGATGTAGGGGGTTTTTTTGGGGCGGGAAATAATAATCTGGGCTCATTTTTCTTCTACCGGATAGAGGGCGCTACGAGCAGCACTTTTCTTGGTTTTGAACTGCCATAACTTTTTGTCACTAGGTGTAATAAGATTTATCACCCCTAATTAATAATATTACGACTTTTTTGCGTAAAAAAGGAACTCTTGTCAAATAAAAAATAGTTTTCGAAATATTTGCCCTTTTAATGTAACATGTAATCATTTATCCGTACGTTATTTATCGTAGCAAGCATTGGTATAAATAATAAAACAATAGCGATGACCCATATACGAGTCAGTTCATGTCAAAATTGTATGTTGCTGTCATTGAATATTGTTTAAGTAATATAATTAGTATAATTAGATAAAATGCCTCGTCATAATTATTTTTCCAATGAAGAAATGAGAGATATGGTCTGCATTTATGCCCAAGAGAATTTTAATGGTCGCAGCGCATGTCGCAGGTATTTCCAGGTTTATTCAAATAGAAGACAACCAAATCATAAATCGTTTAAAAATCTTTGCGATCGACTGGGTGAAACTGGTTCCTTCCGCCCAAAACGAGATATTTTGGGGCGTCCGAAAATCATCACTTCAAAGCAAGACGAAGAAATTCTTGTTCGCGTTGCAGATAATCCCGAAATAAGTTCTAGAAGAATGGCTAGAGAGGCTCATGTATGTAAAACAACAGTCCTTCGAATATTTCATGATGAAGGTCTTTATCCGTACCATTTTACACCAGTGCAAGATTTACTTCCAACTAATCTACCTGCAAGAGTACAGTTTTGTCGTTTCATCCTAGATCAACAAAATGAATCTCCCATGTTTTTATACAATATACTGTTCACAGATGAAGCCACTTTTACTCGCCGAGGTGTTTTTAATTTCCGGAATAAACATGCCTGGGACAATGAAAATCCTCATTTAGTGGTTGAACGTCATTTTCAACAAGAGTTCAAAGTTAATGTGTGGTGTGGAATTATTGGCAATCATTTGTTAGGTCCATATGAATTACCACCGAATTTAAATGGAGATTCGTATCTAGATGTTCTACAGAATGGGCCTAGAGACCTGTTAGATGATTTGCAGTTAAACCTAAGGCAAAATATGCATTTCATGCAAGATGGTGCAACAGCCCACTTTTCCAGGCAAGTGCGGAATTATCTAAATGAAATTTTTCCTCAACGCTGGATAGGCCGAGGCAGTGATTTTCCTTGGCCTGCTTGTAGTCCGGATTTTAACCCACTAGATTTTTGTGTTTGGGGTTATTTGAAATCGGATGTTTACAGTGAGACTATTAACACCCGGGACCAGTTACTGCAAAAAATTTAAAACTCTGCTAACTTGTTTAGAAACGAAAGGATCTTCTTTAAAATTAGGCAGTCTTTTATGAAACGCGTGTTAAAGTGCACCAAGGTCAACGGTGATCATTTCGAACATTTGTTAAAAAAAAGGTATGTTTTTTATTTCCAATGACCTTGGCACCGTTGATATTTTTTAAATAATTTTGTAAAAGAATAAAGTCTAATTAAAAAAAATCGTTTTTCTCTTCTAAAATATTATGAACAAAAGTTTGAAATTGTGTGTTTTATTTACTGATTTTTAATTACCCGTCAATTATTCAAAAACAACTTGTATTGAAAAACAATTTCTGCTGGATCTCAAACAACGGAAAGGTCATTGAGTATTAAAATAGCAAATATTTCGAAAACTATTAACTTTAGCGTTATTTGACAAGAGTGCCTTTTTTACGCAAAAAAGTCGTAATATTATTAATTAGGGGTGATAAATCTTATTATACCTAGTGACAAAAAGTTATTGCAGTTCAAAAGCAAGAAAAGTGCTGCTCGTAGCGCCCTCTATCCGGTAGAAAAAAAATGAGCCCAGATTATTTTTTTTCCGCCCCAAAAAAACCCCCTACCCCAAATTTTAACCCAATGCTCCGAAAACTTTTGAAAATATCTAAAAAACTCCAAATTATTTTTTTAACTTTGACACCCTGTATCTTTCTTAATATCAATTTTCGGACCATGAAAATTGTGCTAAATCGTAATATTTTGAAGTGAAAAATTCACTCCTTCTCTGTGTCCCATTACTTAAGGACCACCCTGTATATACAGGGCGTCCGGATAAGGATACGGAGCGGCTGTATCTCGACAATGGTAAGGCCTAGAGGTTTAGGAAAAAAATCCTTATAAGGAAAGTTAGCAAGAGAAATGGCTGGAAATTATTTTGAATCGTAACTCGAACACTAGGGGGCGTAACTGCTGCTGAGTTATAACTTTGAAACATCATTTAAGAGCTTGGGTAATGCCGCATAATTTTGCTTTGCGACATTTTTTCGTACCTGTTATAATAAGGGATGGGCAGGCCAATGCATTTTCCAATATTTATATTCTAATATCCCCCGAACCATTTAACCGATTTGAGTATTTTTTGTCTCGTTTGAAAGAACATTTTATGGTCTTTTAAAAGATATTTTTTGTTGGACCGTTTAGTTTCAAACAAATAAACTAGAGGGCGTTCTCTGCAGCAATTACACATTTTTGTGATTTTTGGAAAAAAATTAAATGGAACGGTACTGTTTATTTGACAGGTCGTTAGGCGGCTTAAAATTACCTAAATTTTAGTGGAAACAGCGTTGCGATATCTCCATCCGTTCTCGATTTATACGAGAAAATGTTAAAAATTTGAATATTGCAATCGGATCAAGTTACCTTAGCGGGGAAAACAAATCGTATTGTCATGGCAACTGCTAAATTGAAAAGATCACGGATTTGACAATAGTCTAAAGTTAGTTTTCAGAGTTTCTGTGAGTTGGATTTACTTTTTAATCGATTTTTTGAAAAAAATATGCCTTTTACTAACGCGGAAGCGTTTACTTCCAGTGTTTCGAAAATGCTGTAATTGTGTCGAGACAATATGCAATGCAATTTCCAGAAAGGAGACATTTTTCTCGGGAAGTGTTTTCAAGGCTGGCTAGGCGATTACGGGAAACTGGCAACGTGCAGCCCATTCAAGCACCAGTAAGAGTTCGTAGAACATGCACCGAGGAAAATATTATTAACGTTTTGGTCTACGTGCAGTACGATCCCACCTTAAGCACCAGAAAAATTTCATTTCCGACGACTTCGGAGTTCCAAAAACAATTATTGTCCACGAGAATAAAATGCATCCATACCACACTGTTTTACGTCAGGCGTTAAATGATACTGATTATGATCAGAGACTAAACCATTGTCACTGGCTCCTAAATATGATTCGGAAAAATCGAAATTTCCTGTCGCGCAAATTATGGACGGACGAAGCCACTTTGAGTAGCACAGGTTGTGTGAATTTGCACAATATGCATTATTGGTCCGAGCAAAAGCCACATTGGATGCGGAATTGTGGAAGGAAAAATTATAGGACCACATTTCTTTGACCAAACTCTTAACGGAGCAAGGTTCTTGGAATTTTTAAACGTTTCTCTTCAACCACTTTTAGAAGACGTCTCCTTGAAAACAAGAAGGAACATGTGGTTCCAGCTTGATGGTTGTCCGGCTCATTATGACCGAATCGTACGTCAGCATTTAGATGAGCAATATTCAAATCGTGTTATTGGAAGAGGAAGTCTATTTCCCTGGCCGGCGCGTTCGCCGGATCTTACTTGTTTAGATTTCTATCTATGGGGTAGACTGAAAGATCTGGTTTTCCACGAAAAACCAACAACTAGGGAAAATATGATGGAAAGAATACGAAATGCCATTAGAAGCTTGTCCAGGGCTGAAATTGAGGCAGCGGATTTTTCTACTGAAAATAGATTAAATAAATGCATCGAAAACGATGGAAGGCATTTTGAAAGTTAGTGAACTATTTCTGGCTAGACTTTGTTTGGGCAATTCTAAGATTCTTGTGCTTCTCTTATTTTATTGTCATTACTGATTTTTTGTGATTAAAATTACGTCGTTTACTATGGTGATACGATTTGTTTTTCCCGCTAAGGTAACTTGATCCGATTGCGATATTCAAATTTTTAATATTTTCTCGTATAAATCGAGAACGGATGGAGACATCCCAATGCTGTTTTTACTAAAATTTAGGCCTAACGACCAGTCAAATAAATAGTAGGTACCGTTCCATTTAATTTGTTTCCAAAAATAACAAAAATGTGTAATTGCTGCAGGAACGCCCTCTAGTTTATTTGTTTGAAACTAAACGGTCCAACAAAAAATATCTTTTAAAATACCATAAAATGTTCTTTCAAAACGAGACAAAAAAATACTAAAATGGGTTAAATGGTTCGGGAGATATTAGAATATAAATATTGGAAAATGCATTGGCCTCCCTCTCCCTTATTATAACAGGTACGAAAAAATGTCTCAAAGCAAAATTATGCGGCATTACCCAAGCTCTTAAATGATGTTTTCAAAGTTATAACTCATAACCCAATTTTCCGAGATAACATGAGTTTCATGTTTCTTCGTAGCAGTTACGCCCCCTAGTGGTCGAGTTACGAACTTCAAAATAATTTCCAGGCATTTCTCTTGCTAACTTTCCTTATAAGGATTTTTTTCCTAAACCTCTAGGCCTTACCATTGTCGAGATACAGCCGCTCCGTATCCTTATCCGGACACTCTGTATACAGTGCGGTCCTAAAGTCCCTCCCCCCCGATTCTAACTTTTGCTACGAAAGGAATATTGAAATGAAATTTTGTGCGATTAAATATGGGGAACAAAATAATTTTCTTGACTAAAAAATTTTAAATTATCTTTCAAAATGGCGACCAGCCGCTATCTTGTATAACTTTTTTTAAATGGCGGTAGGTGTCATGTGACACATCGTTTGAAAGGTTTTTAAAAGTTCTATTCAACGTCCAAATCTGAAAAAACAATTTTAACTGATGTCAAAATGGCGGCCATTTTAATTTTTAAAACTGAAACGGTCGCTGTTTTGAAAATAAATGATATATTCGTATCAAACTCCGAATAAAAAAGCTTAAAAGACTTCGAGTAATTTATTTATTTATTTATAAATCATAGCCCAACACAAAGTAAATAATAGGGCTGAATAATAGTAATGCAGCAATAATACTATCATTTCTAAGTAAGTTTTTCAAAATGGCTACTGCCGCCATTTTAAATATTTTATTTTTAATGGCAAGAGGGACGAGTGACACATCGTTTTAAAGGCATTTGAAAGCTCTATTTGTTACCAAGTTGGAAAATAATAAAGCTATATGAGCCGATTTAAATGCTTAAAATTTAAATGGTCGCCATTTTAAACTAAATTAACTTTATTATTTTTTAACTAGGGAACAAATAGAGCTTTCAAAGGCCTTTAAAACGATGTGTAAAAACAAAATATTTAAAATAGCGGCAGTCGCCATTTTGAAAAATGTTACTTGATAAGGATAGTACATATTATTGCTGCATTACTTGAAGTCTTTAAAACTTCTTTTTTAGTTTGAAACGAATATATCATTTATTTTCCAAACAGCGAACATTTCAATTTTTAAAACTTAAATGGCCGCGATTTTGACATAAGTTAAAATTATTTTCTCAAATTTGGAAGTTGAATAGAACTTTCAAAGACGGTATGTGTCACATGACACCTATCGCAATTTAAAAAAGTTAGACAAGTTGGCGGCTGGTCGCCATTTTGAAAGATAATTTAAAATTTTTTAGTCAAGAAAATTATTTTGTTCCTCATATTTAATCTCACCAAATTTCATTTCAATATTCCTTTCGTAGCAAAAGTTAGAATGGGGGGGGGGGGCGGACTTTAGGACCGCACTGTATATATACACATATATTCTCGTAATAATTTGCACGTATAGGCGAAATTTGGTGTATTACAAAATTAGTTTTTTATATGATTCTGGTATTTTAATTTTTGTCGAAAGAAACTGATTTCATTCCTGAATACATATAAATAGACAACCCTTATAATATTTTGTTTTGCTAAGAAGTTTTTTGATTTTGATTAAAATAAATACAAATAAATAAACAGATATAATTTATTTTTGAACTCTGTATTTTAAAAAGTTGTTAGCAAAAATGAATCTGATGTCAACTTTAACTACATCTGTGTGGCGCGTCTGCAACGCATCGGTGGTGGCTGCGGCTGCATGTACAAACCAAAATTCGTCTCTATGTTTTACCAGAAATAGTTCGACAATCACGCACTACTGAGTGGCCAGGTCTGAACGGTCTCTAACGTATATTTTATTAAAGAACGAAAACCGCAAATGTTAGCGGCAAAATCTTTTACAAATCTGTATAGCTTTAACTGCAATGTAGCCAAGACGAATATTATAGTATCGGCAATAAAATGAAATACAAATACAAAACCAGTTAAACAATTAAATAGGAATTTAAAACAAATACAGAATACAAGTGAAAAGGGCGAGGTACTTTATTAAAAATTATTTGTAAATTTTTCATTTAACTTCAATAGTCAGTTTTTTGTACATTTTGAAATACCTATATACATAATCTTTCTTTCGCCCGACAGTACATAAATATAAAAAAAATAGTTCACCACAATACACAAATAGTTATTTAAATACTTTAAATTTAAAATATACATATGTATTTCATATTATTATGAATGAATCACTAAGAATTAGAACTCCGAAAAATTTAATTTACGTAACTAGCCGTAATTATCCAAATTACATATGGTCACTAGCGTTTGATCTGAATTGTGCTTGTCCCTAAAAAGAATTTATTTTAAATTGTTATCTAAACTGGAAATACATTATTAATTATATGCACATAAACAAAATAAACATACAATTTACATCCTGTATTATAAAAGATTAGCCAACCCAAGCAAATCCGAGCAAAAATACTTTACTGAAGCTACTAATTATATTTTTCATTTTTATATTGTAAATCATGTATAGTTTTTACGATTGGTTCGTTACTAGTTGATTTAGCAAGTTCTCTTTGATTAGCTAACCTGTTAAAGAAGACTTTTCCATATTCGAAAGAAGAAATCATTATAGCACAAGCTGGGGCCACTTTTATTAACCTTGGGGTTGAACCAGCATACAAGCCTTTGATTCCATGCTGCTTATAAATGTCAAGGAAAATCATACCAGTGGTTCTAGACTTTTGTAACGTATTTTTTCCTAAAAAGAGTAAAGCGGTAAATAATTTAACCTAGTAAAAGCAGCAAAAAAAGTATACTTTATTTAATCTAGTAAGTATAAGAAAATAATCAGTTAAAACCTAGAAACCCTTTATTTATAATACATCAGCCTAAAAAGTTTTAGAGGTGGCTTGAACTGAAGGAAGTTATATTGGCTGAATCTGTGATTTAGGTAGCCGTTTCGATCGTTTCGCCCTGCTTAGAGTTCCAGTGAATTCCTAAATTCACATACGCTTCTTTGATGTGATTAACTACTATTCATTGAAAAAGGGAAACAATTTTTGAAAGATTTTTTTAAGTTTATTTAATTACAAAATTGTTTACTCATATTTCGTAATTATTATATTATGCTAAAATAGTACATAATGTCTATATAATTGTGGTGGATCCGTACTGAAAAAAAATATATTAATTGGGTGTAACCGAGGGGCGGCTCACTCCCTTAAATCTGTGTACATACTATTGTTAAATCACATTAAATCAATTTAAATCTTTCTTAAATCATTAGATTTTTTGATTTTTTTAAATCCCTTACATCAATTTAAATGGCTTTAAATCATTTGAAATCAAGTTAAATCACTTTAAATCATGCAAAATCAATTTAAATCACCATAAATCATCAATAAATCACAAAAATCACCTAACATTCGTTAAATCATCATCAAAATTAGGCATCACCTACAGTGCGGGGCAGCGCGTTACAGCAATTAAATCGTGTTAAATGAGATTAAATCAATACTGATGTAAAATCTGTGTACACCTCTTTTGGGAGTTAGCCGCCCCTCGGGTGTAAATATACTGTTACGGAAAAATAAATATTTAAAATATAATATAAGTCCCTGTGAAAGTAACAAAAATAAAACAAATCCTGAAAAGAAAATTTTTTATTCACCGTTAGCCACTTTTAATCATAAAAAGGATGTTTAGGCCCTAATCTATCATTAATATGGTATATATTCTGGCCGAAACCTAATCTGTTCAAAACTATTTTTTCTGACGTTTCGAGACTTAATCTCTAGTCCCGTTATCAAAGAATCTAATAAATTCGAACTAACTAAATTAAAAAAAAAAACAAATTAATTTAAAGCATCCGTATTATTCTTAGTGGCGATAAATGTTTTTCTAATTTTCCTGTAGTTATTAACAGAATTTGGTTACCACTACTTAAACAAGTAGTTATTAAAAATAACTGTATTATTGAATAAATGTTATATAATAACACCGGCACACAAAAAAAAAGTGGTCTGTACATTTGACCAGACCCATCCATCATATGTATTTTGATGCGCTGAATCCAAATCCGAGATCCGTTTGGCCCGTACACCCTCAAAATTTTGAGTAAATTGCGAAAAAACGCTGAAAATGGCTAAAAATTTCGAAAAATTGCAGTTATGAAAATGAAGAAAATTTTATTGAACTAGATCAAGTATGTTTCTTATATATTTTCATGCGCTGAATCCAAATTCAGAATCTTTTAATCTCGATCATTCATATACATATTTATCAAAAATCGTAAAAAATAGCAATGGGTAGCAGAAAATAACAAAAAATAGTATTGTTCTTACGTACCAATGAGAACTTTTATTACGTATGTGGGAGTGATTTCTTGTAATATTATACTCTGCAGAAGCAAAGTTACCCACTAATGTAGAGTTGAAGTCGCTTGATGACGACGCCTGTTGGCCTGCTCACCCTGACCAGACGCCGATACTGGGGTTCCGAATCCCTGCATCGTAAATAAAGCACTTATCGCTTGTGCCTGCCATGACGGCATACACGCCGTTAACCCAGGGACTCTGCCAGACGATTCTATTGCCCACCGTCACCACGTGGAGGTGCTCTGGTTGCAGGCACAAGCAATCAGTTCTCCGAAGTTGAATTGCAATTTCTAGCTATTTTTAGCAGTTTTTCGCAATTTACTCAAAATTTTGGGGGTGTACGGGCCAAAAGAACTTCGGATTTGGATTCAGCGCATCAAAATACATGTAGATAGATGGGTCTGGTCAAATGTACAGACCGCTTTTTTTTGTGTGCCGGTGTAATTAATAAGTTATTATAATAAATAGGTTATGGACTTGGATGGAGAAGTTTTATAGACTTTTTATATTGAGTTTATGTTCGGGTATTTTGACATTTTAGGCATTTTTCTATTAGTTTCTAATTTATTACCCGGGTTAATTTTCAAACGGTATGTCTATGAAAGAAGGTCTGGATCTTTGCAGAATATTCGATTCCATTACTTTCTGCATGGAATGCCTATGGTAGAAAGCCAGTTTTCTATTTGCTCCTTGTATCCCTCTAGAATGTGCCAGAATTTTCCAAAGCCAGCAAAAACGGTATATAAGGGATCCAGACCGGCTTTTGTTATTGAATTTCTGTTCAGTCTTGGAAACGTGTTAACTTTTTAATAAAAAGGTTATTGTGACATTGTCAGTAAATAAGGTTCAGAAAAGTAAAAGTGTGTTCAATATTTCAGCCGTTCGGAACAATTAGTATCACAAGCGGAGTTTCAATAGAACCCAGAAGTGAAATAAATTATAGTGTATGACACTGGTAACAGTGTATTCCAGTGGTAACAAGAAGCCAAAAATCAGATATGGAAGAACAATAATTAAAGTCTATTATGAACCGGTTGATGATTAAGGGTAGCCAGTATGAAAGTGTTACGATTATTGATGCAGTGGACGATTTTAAATTAAAGAACACTCAGAATTCCCGAAGTAACTTTATACTTTATTTTTTAAAATTTCTTCAATACAAACAAACGTTACTATATCAACATAAACAAACTCTTCTTCTTCTTAATTTACATACAACAATAATGGCCGGTAATGCCAAAGAATTTTCACATGTAAATTGGCAGATCACCATATAATATATAAACATTGACTTTTCTTAACACTCCTCCTTGATTTAAGGCTTTTACAAAAAAAGACTACATATAAAAATGAAAAATCATACAAAATAATTAATTAACATGGCAATTATCTCTAAACTTAACGAATAAATCCTTGGATAAAGGTTTTGTTAACATATCTGCTAAATTATAATTAGTTGGTACATATTCAATAGTTATTATAGACCGCCAACAGCGGTCTATATACCGAGCCGTTGGTCAGGAAAATGTGTGTATGTATGTGCGGTCGTATGTTGTCGTCCGTTTCGACATTTTCACCTTTTCAATTTTTTTTCTCGGAAACAGTTAGAGGGGGAGCAACCAAATGTTCTGGGTTAATAGAGGGATAGTGCGACTAGTTTCGGTAAAAAATTCAGTTATACAGGGTGTTCCGTTTCGGAGTTATTAAACGTCAAAGTCGAAATTTCAGCGATTTCCTATGGGATCGATTGCAGGTCGCAAAACTTAATTAAATCGATTTAAATTTTCGGAGGTTGTGGAGGACCGGGAGCTTCAGAACCCTATTGAAACTGGTGGTATTCGGAAAATGGGAAGTAATTCTTTTGAATTTTTTTTATGTCGAAAAATGCCGTTTGCAGACCCCACTTTGGCACTGAATAACTCGAAAACGAAACGTCGCACAGTGGTTCTGATAACTAATCTGACTTGACAAAATTATTTCTATGTTTTTTCTGGGAAAATAACAATAAAAAATGGCTGCTATTTGTATATTTCCTCATAAATATTTAGTGCAAACGATTTTTTTTTTACAAAATTTGACACTTTTTTTTTCGCATTAGCTCGCGAATGTTTCCATCAGGATCCTCCACACCACTTTTAGTCATTATATTATAATCATACACACACACTCTAGTCTTCTTGAAATGTTAGGGGCATTTCGCCAAACCTCAAACACTTTTCTTCTTGGAATTCCAAGATCACTGAAAAAATTATTACAAAAAAAATATGGTTGAACATGGTTATAAAATAGTTAAAATTAAACACCCAAAGAGGTAAACTAACCGCTGAAAATAATGTTACAACGGCCTTCGGCGGCCTTTGCAATTGCGGGCCTGCTATTTCAATTAGAAATCGAACAATTTAAAGAAATTTGGCCCTTTAATTACGTCAACTAAAGAAGACAACAATAATAATAAAATACACAAAAACATATTAAAACCAAGGGAAATACCTGACAAACTCACTTATTTCTTAGATAAAATTTTACCCGTACAGAGACTGTAGTTCCGAACATAAATGAAGACGGGTGCCATCGGGATACAAAGGATCACGGTAACAGAGACTTCTGCCTGATTTTGCGTAGACTCTATTATGTTATTTCTAAAACGGGTTTATTCTTTATAGATACACAACTATTTATGACCATAATAAGATAAAATATATGTTGTTTTAAAGTTCAAGAAATTTTACCTTTTGTCAAGCTAGATTTTTAATACGAACGTCTGTCTGTCGTACAGAAAAACGTATTTGAACATAAAACTAAAGAATCTCAAATACTTTCTTTTTACAATACATTTACCTATACCTAAAACGACTGGAAATTGTAAAAATTCGGGAAAAACTGGAAATTACGCCTTTTCATGCAAATTTTTGACAGTTGTTAATTTTTTTCGGGTCAAAATTGATCCAAATCGAAATCCCATGTACCTTATCGGAAAGAGCTCGCCGAACAACGTTATAAAGGTATTTTTTGGTTCCTTTATTCTTAATAGGAAAGGAGCAATCGATAATCAAATTTTGGTTTTTAACAATTTTTTTTTCATGACATCTCTACATTTAAATCACGCTGTATCTTTTTCTATCTAATTTCTTCCAACTTTCTCAACGCTATCCCTTGGGGATATAATCAGGCTTTAAAATGATTCCCCAATGGGTGATCCAGGACCGGATTTAGGGGGTAAAAATTCATTTTTTCTGTTTTTTTCCATCAAAATTCATCTTTAAATGGCATTATTATATATTATTTATCTTTTTTAACAGCTCTTTTTTGGTTTATTTTCTTCCCTTATCATCTGAGAACACTCTACACTAAGTAAAATTGCATATTTTTTCGTTAAAGTTATAAATAAAGAGCTTTGTTTGTATCGGTGCAGGAAAAAATTTAAAAAGTACATATTTTAAATGGCTTGCCTTGGAGAAACAAATGAAACGGACTCTCTTTACATTGAAATTAAAATATGACCTGTCAAAATGTCGCAAAAATGCCAGTTTTTCTTGGGAGATTGGAAGCAGTCTGAACCAACTTCGGCTTGAAATTTACCGGGCAAGGGAATTAGGGACCTTATACTTTCGGTAGAAAGACAATTCATTTGATAAATTTGGCTTTAAATACAATTTTTTTCGATTTTCCGATGACGCTACAAGACATCATTGAAGATTCTAATATTGCGCTCAGTGGCATCGAAAAATTTGTTATAATATTAAAAAATATGCATTTTATTTCCTAAGCATGAGCGTGTATACCTTTGGGCCAATAAATTAATTATTATTAAATAATTTTAATTTAATTTTAGGGAAATGAATTGATTCGGATCGTTTTAAAGTAAACAGAATGATTCGAAAATTCATTTTATACCCTTGGGCAAGTCGGTGATTGTATACATGTCTACAGGGTGTCCGAAAAGTCTTTGTAAGCGCAAATATCTTAGTCATTAGCACTAAGAAAAACAATGAGTCTTATTTCAAGGAAATCGTAAATTTTTTATTCCTTTGTGTGATTGTTTATATGTTGGTATGTATACAGAATGTCCAAAAAGTCTTTGTATGCGGAAATATCTTTGCCATTAGTACGAAGATAAACCTATTGAGCAGGTTTTCAAGAAAATCGAAAATATTTAAATTACTATGTGTCGTGTTTGTTGTGTTTGTATGTATGTATAGTACAGGGTGTCCGAAAAGTCTTTGTATGGACAAATACCTTTGCTATTTGTACAAATATAAACTTAATTGTCGGATTTAAAGCAAATCGTATATATTTGCATTTCTATGTGTACGGAGGTATATGAAGGTATACAGGCTGTCCAAAAAGTCTTGGTTGGAATACTCCTAGTAGTACCAGGATAAATGCAATTAAACCGGATTTCATGAAAATCGATTATATTTGTTTTTATATGTGTTGTATATACGTATACAGGGTGTCCGAAAAGTCTTGGTATGGGCAAATACTTCTACTAGTACTACCGAGATAAACCTAATTAATTCGGATTTTAAGTAAATCGACTATATTCCTATTTAAACGTCTGGGTGTTAGTTCGAATGTATACAGGGTGTCCAAAAAGTCTTGGTATGGGCAAATACTTGCACTAGTACCAAGATGAACTTAACTAATTCAGATTTTAAGTACATCGACTATATTCCTACTTAAACGTGTTAGTGTTAGTGTGAATGTATACAGGGCATCCAAAAAGTCTTGGTATGGGCAAATACTCCTATTATTACTTAGATAAACTTTATTTGGTCGGATTTCACGCAAATCGAATACATTTGTATTAATATGTGTTTATGTTTGTATGTATGTATACAGGGTGTCCGAAAAGTTTTTTGTAGGCAAAAATAGTTTCTACGTGTGGTGTTTGTATGTGTGTAGCGACACGGTTACGAAGGGTGGTCTATTCTGCATCATCAGTCCGAAGGAGTGTGATATCTTCCTTAATACATGCTCTAGCAACACGAAATTTTCAGGGCGTGACAATGATGATATTACCGACCTTATAGAGCCCCCTCGGGGGGGGGGGGGGATTAGGCGGTCTATGCAATCTAGTTACTTTACGAGAGATCAAATCTTTCAAGTAATGACTTTTAATGTCAATATGTTTAGCTCTTTTAGAATTATCATTAGTTTTCGACATTAAAATTGTACTTTTATTATCACAATATAGTATCACTTCAGTAGTAGTTAATTTAAAACCATTTAAAATTCCTTTGAGATTAACCAGGTCTTGAGCGCAAGCAGCCGCTGCCACATATTCTGCTTCAGCTGTCGATAAAGCAACACAACCTTGTTTTTTGGAAAACCATGAAACCGGATTATCCTGATGTAATATGACGCATCCACTTACACTCTTTCGATCTTTTTTATCTGATGCCCAGTCTGAATCTGAGAATGCCTTCAGTTTAATATTTTTATCAACCGTTTTACTTTTGATATAGATTAATCCTTTGTTTTTGGTAGCCTGCAGATAACGTAGAATTCGTTTACCTGCATTCCAAATTTCATTGGTCGGTTTATCAAGAAACCTGCTTAAATAAGACACTGCAAATGTTATATCAGGTCTAGTAGTTATTGACAAATACATCAATCCTCCTATTAGTTGCCTGTAAGGAACATCTATTACTTCACTATCCTCTTTGAACTGAAATCCTTTTTCCATAGCTGTACCTTTTCCATTACATTGCTCCATATTAAAAATTTTCAAAAGATTTTCTATAAATGTTGTCTGATTTATTTTAATTTCTCTTTCACTTCTAGTTATTATCATGCCAAAAAAATTCTTAATTTCTCCAAAATCTTTAGCTTGAAAATATTCTTTTATTAATACTACAGTTTTCTCTATACATTCTTTTTCTCCAACAACTAACATGTCATCTACATAGACTAATATCCACACATTTTCTCCACAATATAAGCAGCAATCATATTTTGACCTTAAGAAAGTATGTGTTACTGCAAACTCATTAAATGTATCATTCCACACTTTTGGAGACTCTTTCAGACCATACAATGCTCGGTTTAACCTTAAAACTGAAGAACTTGTTTTTAAGCCTTCGGGTGGATAAATGTATATTTCAGTTTCTAACTTACCATTTAAAAATGCAGTAGGAATATCAAGTTGTCTTATATTCCAATCTTCTTGTAACGCTATAGATAGCATAATTCTTACCGTTGATATACGTGCTACAGGAGCATAAACAGGTTCAAATGGATTCTCCTCCTTAACTTGAAATCCTTTTGCCACTACTCTTGCCTTCTTTGTTCCATCGTTTTTTGTTCTAAATACCCATTTGGTTTCTATTGCCTTCATTCCTTCTGGTAAACTACTTTCTGTCCATGTTTGCAGTTTTTCGTGTGATTTTAATTCCTTTTGTATTACCTCAATCCATTCTTCAACTTCTGCAGCTTCCTTGTAATTGATTGGATCAGTTTTTGACGTTAATAGGCAATATGCATTATAAATTTCATAGTCACTAAGATGTTTAGGAATATTTATTTTTCTGCCTCGACTAGTCATTTCCGTTTTTGGTATGTTTCTTTGTTCATCATCTGAAGCTCCTAATTCTGTCCTATCATTACTGTTATCTAGTTCATTATGAACTTCATTATCTTCAGTTTCTTTTTTCTCATTCTTTTCCTCTTCGTTCTTTTCTTCTCCTTCAATTGTTATTACGTTCTTATTCTTATCTAAATCATTATTAATCACTTTACTTATTATTTCATAATCTGTTTGTTTTTCATCAAATGTCACGTCTCTTGAACAAAATACCTCATTTTTACTAAAATCCCAAAGTCTGTATCCAGCTCCGGAATATCCAACCATGATACATGGTTTTGCTCGTTTTTCTAACTTACTTGTCTTTGGTAAAATAATTGACCAAGTCCAACTACCAAAAATTCTTAATTTTGACAGATCATTTTTCTTATACCATCTTGTGGCAGGAGCAACACCACCATTAGCACTTGATGGTGACCTATTTAGTTCATACGCTGAACATAAAATAGCTTCTCCCCAAAGGTGTTTAGGTAAATTTGTTTCTGAAAATTTCGTTCTTACCTTGTCTAATAAAGTGCGGTTCATCCTTTCAAACTTACCATTTTGCTGGGGACTATATGGCAGGGTATACTCTAGCTCAATACCTTTACTTTTACAGAATTGTTTAAAATAATTTGATGAAAATTCACCTCCATTGTCACATCTAATTTTTTTAGTTTTTTGACCGTGTTGAGTTTTTATCAACTTAATAAATTCGATAACATTTTGGGCTGCTTCACTTTTAGACTTTAATAATTTAATTACTAAAAAATGAGAATAATCGTCAATTAATACTTGAAAGTATTTATGTCCCTCTAATGTTTGGGTTGTAATAATTGGACCTGCAATACCGGTATGAATTAACTGACCTATGTGAGTAGTTTTTTATTACATTCGTAAAAACTTTTTCTTGTACTCTTTCCTTCAATACAATTTTTACATATTTCATTACTATAGGGTAACCCTAACTGCTTTAAGTTGTAACGATTTAAATGTCCTAACCTCCTATGCCAAATATTGTCTGAACTATCACCTAATTTACTGTTATTTATGTTAACATTTATAACATTATAACAATTCTCTGTTTTTAAATCCACGTTCAAAAAAAATAAATCATTAAAAGAATCACAATAAAATGTTGAATCATTATGGGATATTCTTGCACCCTTTTTACCTACTTTATTATCAAAAACTACATTAAAATTATTTTTTAATAGTTTAGAAACAGATAATAAGTTATAAGTCATGCCTTCAACTATTAAAGCATGTATAGTTATTTCTTTACCTTGACAAATTCCTTCTAAAATACCTCGTTTTTTAGCAGTGTATCACCACTCTTAGCAGCAATGTATCACCACTCTTAGCACTACCAATTTTGACATCTGTTTTCAATTCTTGAATATTGGTCAAATAATTTTGTAACTCACTACTTATAGAGCGCCTTTCAGGCCGCTCTATATATCGACCCGTCCGTGAGGAAAATGTTCGCCGGTTGACAAATCGTGTTTTTCGACAATCTCAATTTTTTTTCTCCGAGATGGTTGCAGGTTGGGTTTCATTCGTTAAAGTTATAAATAAATACCTTTTTTTGCATCGCTGCAGGAAAAATTTTAAAAAGTACATATATAAATGCCGTGCCTTGAAAAAAAACAAATGAAACTGACCTTCTTTACTTCGAAATTAAAATATGACCTGTCAAAATGTCATGAAAATAACAGTTTCTGTAGCGATATTGGAAGCTTCCTGGACCGATTTCGGCTTGAAATATACATGGCAAAGGTAAAACGGACTTTATATTTTTAGTTAAAATACGTTTCATTGGACGATTTAAGCATTAAATACGAATTTTTTAAATTTTTCTCAGACCATGCAAATGCATGTCAAGATCAGTTTCATACGGAGAAATGTATTAAAATATGAAGGGTCGAAATGTCGCAAAAATGCCAGTTTTCCTTGCGAGATTTTAGGGTTTCTGAACCGTTTTCGACTTGTATGATACCGGGCAACGCCTCTATAGACCTTCCCGTGTGGATTTCGGAACATATAATTTGAAGAATTAGTCATTAAATACCAATTTTAACAATTTTTCGATGACGCGGCGAAGAATCATAGAAAGGCCATTCCATGAGGTAGTATACGGGGTAAATCACAATGACGGGTCTGATTTAAATTTTGCTTAGATTTGTTATTAATTGAGAACGGATTATTCGATTGAAAAGAGTGATGTGGCAATCGAAAGGGGAGGAAGTAAGCTATTTTATTTGAAAATAATTTCGACATTTCGTTGGCATGACGACGAAAAATTTGCTATTTCCGATATTTATTGAGTTAGAGAGCTGAAATTTGATATATAAGAAGAATTCGGTCAATCATTCAAAATTATATGTGTAAATTTTGATTCGCATGGTTTCTATAGCAACGATTAAGGATAAAGTTGACAATTTCTAACTCACGTACGGCTGATTGAAACGAGTGAGGTGGCAATCGAAAGGGAACGAAGTAAGCTACTTTTTTATGTGAAAATAATTTTGACATTTCGTTGCCATGACGACGAACATTTTGCTATTTCCATTATTTATTGAGTTTTAGAGTTGAAATTTGATATCTGGGTAGAATTCGGTCAATCATTCAAAAATATTTTTATAAATTTTGATTCCGATGATTACCATAGCAACGATTGAGCATAAAGTTGATCATTTTTAACTCGCGAACGGCTTATCTGATTGAAACCAGTAAAGTGACGATCGAAATGTTAGAAAGTACACTACTTTTTTATGTGAAAATAATTTTGACATTTCCTTGCCGGGACGATGAACAATTTGCTATTTTCGTTATTTATTGAGTTGGAAAGTTGAAAACTGATATCTCGGAAGAATTCGGTCACTCATTCAAAAATATATCTGGAAAAATCGATTCCCATGGTTGGCATAGCAACGATTAAGGATAAAGTTGACAATTTATAACTCGCGGACGCCTTCTGCGATTGGAACGAGTGAGGTGGCTATCGAAAGGGATGGAAGTAAACTACTTTTTTATTTGAAAATAATTTCGATTTTTGGTAGTCATGACGACGATCAATTTGATTTCTCCGTTATTTATTGAGTTGCAGAGTAGAAATTTCGCATCTAAGTAGAATTCGGTCAATCATTGAAAAATATTTTTGCAATTTTCAATTTTAATGATTGCCATAGCAACGATTAGGGGTAAAGTTAACAACTTACAACTCGCGAACGGCTTCTTAGATTGAAAGAAGCGACGTTCATAATATGTATGCACAATTTTTTTCCATAGAGACATCAGTGGCGTGCCCGAAGGGCTCGCCACCAATCTTCATCCAGCTCGACCATTTCAGGAAGATGATGTTATCTAATGTATGGTTCAAAGCCGATCGAAAGATGACAAGTTTAATTTAGTAGGGTTTCAGCGAAATCGTACATATTGTATTTATATGTAATATGTGTTTGTATGTATATAGCGATACGGTTACGAAGGGCGCTCTATTCTGCATCATCAGTCCGTAGGAGTGTGATATCTTCCTTAATACATGGCCTAGAAACACGAAACTTTCAGGGCATGACAATGATGATATTACCGACCTTATAGAGCCCCTCGGGGGGCGATTAGGCGCTCTATGCAATCTAGTTATAGACCGCCCGCCGAGCGGTCTATATACCGAGCCGTTGGTCAGAAAAATGTGTGTATGTATGTGCGTTCGTTCGTGCGTGCGTATGTTGTCGTCCGTTTCGACATTTTCACATTTTCAATTTTTTTTCTCGAAAACAGTTAGAGGGGGAGCAACCAAATTTTCTGGGTTAATAGAGGGATAGTGCGGCTAGCTTCGGTAAAAAATTCAGTTATACAGGGTGTTCCGTTTCCGAGTTATTAAACGCCAAAGTCGAAATTTCCGCGATTTCCGTTGAAATCGGGTACAGGTCGCAAAAGTGAATTAAATCGATTTAAATTTTCGGAGGTTGTGGAGGACTGGGAGCTTCAGAACCCTATTGAAACTGGCGGTATTCGGAAAATGGGAAGTAATTCTTTTGAATTTTTTTATGTCGAAAAATGCCCTTTGTAGACCCGACTTTGGCACTGAATAAGTCGAAACCGGAACATCGGCCAGAAAAACGTATTTGAACATAAAACTAAAGAATCTCAAATACTTTCTTTTTGCAATACATTTACCTATACCTAAAACGACTGGAAATTGGAAAAATTTGGGAAAAACTGGAAATTACGAATTTTCATGCAAATGTTTGACGGTTTTGAATTTTTGGGGGGTCAAAATGGATTCAAATCGAAATCTCATGTGCCTTATCGGAAAGAGCTCGCCGAAATACGTAGTTTCCATATTTTTTGGTTCCTTAATTCTTAATAGGAAAGGAGCAATCGATAATTAAATTTCGGTTTTTAACCATTTTTTTTCATGACATCTCTACATTCGAATCACTCTGTATCTTTTCCTATCCAATTTATTCCAACTTTTTCAAAGCTATCCCTTGGGGATATATTCAGGCTTTAAAATGAATCCCGAATGGGTGATCCTGGGCCGGATTTAGGGGGTAAAAACACATTTTTTCTGTTTTTTCCATCAAAATTCATCTTTAAATGGCATTATTATGTATTATTTCTCTTATTTAACAGCTCTTTTTTGGTTCATTTTCTTCCGTCATCATCTGAGAACACTGCTAACTAATTAAAACTCCATATTTTTGCGTTAAAGTTATAAATAAATAGGTTTTCTTCCTTCGGCGCAGGAAAAATTTTAAAAACTGCGAATGTTAAACCATGCCATGAAAAAAAAAACAATTGAACTGGTGACGCTTTAGATCGAAGTTAAATATGAGCTGTCAAAATATCCAGTTTTCCAAGCGATATTTTAAAGATCCTGAGCCAGTTTCGGCTTGGAATATACATGGAATTGATAGAATGGACGTTTTTTTATCTATTCCTGACCATTTCGTAGCACGAGATGGGCATTAAATATAATTTTTTTGAAATTTTTGTTGACTCTACATTGCATTATAAAAATCAATTTCTATACGGGAAAATGTATTAATTTAATTATTATAATGTCTGAAATGTCACAATTTGGCTAAAACGTCAGCATTTTGATGGGAAATAGGAACGACTCTGGACCAACTTCGGCTTCAAATTTACCGGGCAAGGGATTTAGGGACCTTATACTTTCGGTAGAAAGACATTTCATTTGATAAATTTGGCTTTAAAAACCAATTTTATCGACTTTCCGATGACGCTACAAGACATCATTGAAGATTCTAATATTGCGCTCAGTGGCATCGAAAAAATCCAAAAATATGCATTTTATTTTCTGACCATGAGCGTGTATACCTTTGGGGCAATATATTAATTATTATTGAATAATTTTAATTTAATTTTAGGGAAATGACTTGATTAGGATCGTTTTAAAGTAACCAGAACGATTCGAAAATACATTTTATACCTTGCGGCATGTGCATGATTGTATATATGTCTACAGGGTGTCCAAAAAGTCTTTGTATGCGGAAATATCTTTGCCATTAGTACGAAGATAAAATTAATTCAGCCGGTTGTCAAGAAAATCGAAAATATTTAAATTACTATGTGTCGTGTTCTGTTGTGTTTTTATATGTGTATACAGGGTGTCCGAAGAGTCTTTGAATGGGCAAATACCTTTGGCTTTTGTACAAATAGTAACTCAATTGTCGGATTTAAAGCAAATCGTAGGTACCTATATATTTGCATTTATATGTGTACGGATTTATATGTTTGTATACAGGGTGTCCTAAAAGTCTTAGTATGGGCAAATACTTCTACTAGTACCAAGATACACTTAACTAATTTAAGATTTTAAGTACATCGACTATATTCCTATTTAAACGTGTTAGTGTTAGTGTGAATGTATACAGGGTGTCCAAACAGTCTTGGAATGGGCAAATACTCCTATTATTACTTAGATAAACTTTATTAGGTCGGATTTCACGCAAATCGAATATATTTATATTAATATGTGTTTATGTTTGTATGCATGTCTACAGGGTGCCCGAAAAGTCTTGGTATGGGCAAATACTTCTAGTAGTACCGAGATAACCTACTTAATTCGGATTTTAAGTAAATCGACTATATTCCTATTTAAACGTATGGGTGTTAGTTTGAATGTATACAGGATGTCCAAAAAGTCTTGGTATGGGCAAATACTTCTACTAGTACCGAGATAAACCTAATTAAATCGGATTTTAATTAAATCGACTATATTCCTATTTAAACGCGTGGGTGTTAGTTTGAATGTATACAGGGAGTCCGAAAAGTCTTGGTATGGGACTCCTATTATTACTTAGATAAACTTTATTAGGTCGGATTTCTCGCAAATCGAATATATTTGTATTAATATGTGTTTATGTTTGTATGTATGTATACAGGGTGTCCAAAAAGTTTTTTGTTGGCAAAAATAGTTTCTACGTGTGGTGTTTGTATGCGTGTAGCGACACGGTTACGAAGGGCGGTCTATTCTGCATCATCAGTCCGAAGGAGTGTGATATCTTCCTTAATACATGCTCTAGAAACACGAAACTTTCAGGGCATGACAATGACGATATTACCGACATTATGGAGCCCCCTTTCAGTGCATGACAATGATGATATTAACGACATTATTGAGCCCCCTCGGGGGGCGATTAGGCGGTCTACCCGTACTAGTTATAGACCGCCCGCCGAGCGGTCTATATACCCCCTGCTTGGAAAAAAGTTGTGTGTATGTGCGGATGTATGTGCGTATGTTGTCGTCCGTTTCGACATTTTCACCTTTTCAATTTTTTTTCTCGAAAACGGTTAGAGGGGGGCAATCAAATTTTCTGGGTTAATAGAGGGATAGTGCAGCTTGCTTCGGTAAAAAATTCAGTTATACAGGGTGTTCCGTTTCGGAGTTATTAAACGTCAAAGTCGAAATTTCAGCGATTTCCGTTGACATCGGGTACAGGTCGCAAAACTTAATTAAACCGATTTAAATTTTCGGAGGTTGTGGAGGACCGGGAGCTTCAGAACCCTATTGAAACTGGCGGTATTCGGAAAATAGGAAGTAATTCTTTTGAATTTTTTTATGTCGAAAAATGACCGTCGGACAGAAAAACGTATTTGAACATAAAACTAAAGAATCTCAAATACTTTCTGTTTGCAATACATTTACCTATACCTAAAACGACTGGAAATTGGAAAAATTTGGGAAAACTGGAAATTACGAATTTTCATGCAAATGTTTGACGGTTTTGAATTTTTGGGGGGTCAAAATGGATTCAAATCGAAATCTCATGTGCCTTATCGGAAAGAGCTCGCCGAAATACGTAGTTTCCATATTTTTTGGTTCCTTCATTCTTAATAGGAAAGGAGCAATCGATAATTAAATTTAGATTTTTTACGATTTTTTTTCATGACATCTCTACATTCGAATCACTCTGTATCTTTTCCTATCTAATTTCTTCCAACTTTTTCAATGCTATCCCTTGGGGATATAATCAGGCTTTAAAATAAATTCCGAACGGGTGATGTAGGACCGGATTTAGGGGGTAAAAACTCATTTTTTCTGTTTTTTTCCATCAAAATTCATCTTTAAAAGGCATTATTATATATTATTTCTCTTATTTAACGATTCTTTTTTGGTTTATTTTCATCCCTTATCATCTCAGAACACTTCTAACTAATTAAAATTCCATATTTTTTCGTTAAAGTTATAAATAAATACCTTTTTTTGCATCGGTGCAGGAAAAATTTTAAAAAGTACATATATTACAAGCCTTGCCTTGAAAAAAAAACAATTGAATGGACCCTCTTTACATCGAAATTAAAATATGACCTGTCAAAATGTCATGAAAATAACAGTTTTTGTAGCGATATTGGAAGCTTCCTGGACCGATTTCGGCTTGAAATATACATGGCAAAGGTAAAACGGACTTTATATTTTTAGTTACAATACATTTCATTGGACGATTTAAGCATTAAATACGAATTTTTTAAATTTTTCTCAGACCATGCAAATGCATGTCAAAATCAGTTTTATACGGAAAAACGTATTAAAATATGTGTCTAAATGTCGCAAAAATGCCAGTTTTTCTTGGGAGATTGGAAACAGTCTGGACCAACTTCGGCTTGAAATTTACCGGGCAAGGGAATTAGGGACCTTATACTTTCAGTAGAAAGACATTTCATTTCATAATATACCGATTAAATACCATTTTAATCGATTTTCCTATGACGCTACAAAGCATCATTGAAGATTCTAATATGGAGCTCAGTGGCTTCGAAAAAATCCAGAAATATGCATTTTATTTTCTAACCATGAGCGTGTATACCTGTGGAACAATATATTAATTATTATTGAATCATTTTAATTTAATTTTAGGGAAATGACTTGATTCCGATCGTTTTAAAGTAACCAGAACGGTTCGAAAACACATTTTATACCTTTCGGGCATGTGAATGGTTGTACATATGTCTACAGGGTGTCCGAAAAGTATTTGTATGCGCAAATATCTTTGTCATTAGCAAGAAGAGAAGAATAATTGAGCCTTATTTCAAGGAAATCGTAAATTTTTTATTCCTTTGTGTGGTTGTTTATGTTTGTATGTATACAGAATGTCCAAAAAGTCTTTGTATGCGCAAATATCTTTGTCATTAGAACGAAGAAAAACTTAAATGAGTCTTATTTCAAGGAAAACGTAAATTTTTTATTCCTTTGTGTGGCTGTTTATATGTTGGTATGTATACAGAATGTCCAAAATGTCTTTGTATGCGCAAACATCTTTGCAATTAGTACGAATATAAACGTAATTGAGCCGGTTTTCAATCGCAAAAATATAAAAATATAAAATATTTAAATTACTGTGTCGTTTGTTGTGTTTGTATGTACAGTACAGGATGTCCGAAAAGTCGTTGTATGGACAAATTCCTTTGCTATTTGTACAACTATAAACTTAATTGTCGGATTTAAAGCAAATCGTATATATTTGCATTTCTATGTGTACGGAAATATATGTCTGTATACAGGTTGTCCAATTATTGTTGGTTTGAACAAATACTCCTAGTAGTACCAGGATAAATGTAATTAAACCGGATTTCATGCAAATCGATTATATTTGTTTTTATATGTGTTGTATATACGTATGCAGGGTGTCCGAAAAGTCTTGGTATGGGCAAATACTTCTACTACAACCGAGATAAACATAATTAATTCGGATTTTAAGTAAATCGACTATATTCCTATTTAAACGTGTGGGTGTTAGTTTGAATGTATACAGGGTGTCCGAAAAGTCTTGTATCAGCTATTACTCCTATTATTATTTAGATAAACTTTATTAGGTCGAATTTCACACAAATCGAATATATTTGTATTAATATGTGTTTATGTTTGTATGTATGTATACAGGGTATCCGAAAAGTCTTGGTATGGGCAAATACTTCTACTAGTACCGAGATAAACCTACTTAATTCAGATTTTAAGTAAATCGACTATATTCCTATTTAAACGTTTGGGTGTTAGTTTGAATGTATACAGGGTGTCCAAAAAGTCTTGGTATGGGCAAATACTCCTATTATTACTTAGATGAACTTTATTAGGTCGGATTTCACGCCAATCGAATATATTTGTATTAATATGTGTTTATGTTTGTATGTGTGTATACAGGGTGTCCGAAAAGTCTTGGTATGGGCAAATCCTTGTACTAGTACCGAGATAAACCTACTTAATCCGGATTTTAAGTAAATCGACTATATTCCTATTTAAACGTGTGGGTGTTAGTTTGAATGTATACAGGGTGTCCAAAAAGTCTTAGTATGGGCAAATACTCCTATTATTACTTAGATAAACTTTATTAGGTCGGATTTCACGCAAATCGAATACATTTGTATTAATATGTGTTTATGTTAGTATGTATGTATACAGGGTGTCCGAAAAGTTTTTTTTGGCAAAAGTAGATTCTATGTGTGGTGTTTGTATGTGTGTAGCGACATGGTTACGAAGGGCGGTCTATTCTGCATCATCAGTCCGTAGGAGTGTGATATCTTCCTTAATACATGGCCTAGAAACACGAACTTTTCAGTGCATGACAATGATGATATTACCGACCTTATAGAGCCCCCTCGGGGGGCGATTAGGCGGTCTACCCGTACTAGTTATAGACCGCCAACAGCGGTCTATATACCGAGCCGTTGGTCAGGAACATGTGTGTATGTATGTGCGGCCGTATGTTGTCGTCCGTTTCGACATTTCCACATTTTCAATTTTTTTTCTCGAAAACAGTTAGAGGGGGAGCAACCAAATTTTCTGGGTTAATAGAGGGATAGTGCGGCTAGCTTCGGTAAAAAATTCAGTTATACAGGGTGTTCCTTTTCGGAGTTATTAAACGTCAAAGTCGAAATTTCAGCGATTTCCTATGGGATCGATTGCAGGTCGCAAAACTTAATTAAATCGATTTAAATTTTCGGAGGTTGTGGAGAACCGGGAGCTTCAGAACCCTATTGAAACTGGCGGTATTCGGAAAATGGGACGTAATTCTTTTGAATTTTTTTATGTCTAAAAATGCGGTTTGCAGACCCCACTTTGGCACTGAATAACTCGAAAACGAAACGTCTTACAGAAAAACGTATTTGAACATAAAACTAAAGAATCTCAAATACTTTCTTTTTACAATACATTTACCTATACCTAAAACGACTGGAAATTGTAAAACTTAGGGAAAAACTGGAAATTACGCCTTTTCATGCAAATTTTTGACAGTTGTTAATTTTTTCGGGTCAAAATGGATGCAAATCGAAATCCCATGTACCTTATCGGAAAGAGCTCGCCGAACTACGTTGATGACGTATTTTTTGGTTCCTTTATTCTTAATAGGAAAGGAGCAATCGATAATTAAATTTTGGTTTTTAACCATTTTTTTTCATGACATCTCTACATTTAAATCACTCTGTATCTTTTCCTATCTAATTTATTCCAACTTTTTCAACGTTATCCCTTGGGGATATAATCAGGCTTTAAAATGATTCCCGAATGGGTGATCCAGGACCGGATTTAGGGGGTAAAAACTCATTTTTTCTGTTTTTTTTTTTCATCAAAATTCATCTTTAAATGGCATTATTATATATTATTTATCTATTTTAACAGCTCTTTTTTGGTTTATTTTCTTCCCTTATCATCTGAGAACACTCTACACTAAGTAAAATTGCATATTTTTTCGTTAAAGTTATAAATAAAGAGCTTTGTTTGTATCGGTGCAGGAAAAATTTTAAAAAGTACATATTTTAAATGGCTTGCCTTGGAGAAACAAATGAAACGGACTCTCTTTACAATGAAATTAAAATATGACCTGTCAAAATGTCGCAAAAATGACAGTTTTTCTTGGGAGATTGGATCAGTCTGGACCAACTTCGGCTTGAAATTTACCGGACAAGGGAATTAGGGACCTTATACTTTCGGTAGAAAGACATTTCATTTCATAAATTTGGCTTTAAATACAAATTTTTTCGATTTTCCGATGACGCTACAAGATATCATTGAAGATTCTAATACTGCGGTCAGTGGCATCGAAAAATTTGTTATTATATTAAAAAATATGCATTTTATTTCCTAAGCATGAGCGTGTATACCTTTGGGCCAATAAATTAATTATTATTAAATAATTTTAATTTAATTTTAGGGAAATGAATTGATTCGGATCGTTTTAAAGTAAACAGAACGATTCGAAAATACATTTTATACCCTTGGGCAAGTCGGTGATTGTATCCATGTCTACAGGGTGTCCGAAAAGTCTTTATATGGACAAATATCTTTGCTATTTGTACAAATATAAACTTAATTGTCGGATTTAAAGCAAATCGTATATATTTGCATTTCTATGTGTACGGAGATATATGTCTGTATACAGGCTGTCCAAAAAGTCTTGGTTGGAGAAAATACTCCTAGTAATACCACAATAAATGTCATTAAACCGGATTTCATGCAAATCGATTATATTTGTTTTTATGTGTTGTGTATATGTATACAGGGTGTCCGAAAAGTCTTGGTATGGGCAAATACTTCTACTAGTACCGATATAAACCTAATTAATTCGTATTTTATTTAAATCGACTATATTCCTATTTAAACGTGTGGGTGTTAGTTTGAATGTATACAGGGTGTCCGAAAAGTCTTGGTATGGGCTCCTATTATTACTTAGATAAATTTTATTAGGTCGGATTTCACGCAAATCAAATATATTTGTATTAATATGTGTTTATGTTTGTATGTATGTCTACAGGGTGCCCGAAAAGTCTTGGTATGAGCAAATACTTCTACTAGTAGGTACCGAGATAAACCTACTTAATTCGGATTTTAAGTAAATCGACTGTATTTCTATTTAAACGTGTGGGTGTTAGTTTGAATTTATACAGGGTGTCCAACAAGTCTTGGTATGGGCAAATACCCCTATTATTACTTAGATAAACTTTATTAGGTCGGCTTTCACGCAAATCGAATACATTTGTGTTAATATGTGTTTATGTCTGTATGTATGAATACAGGGTGTCCGAAAAGTTTTTTATTGGCAAAAATAGTTTCTACGTGTGGTGTTTGTGTGTGTGTAGCGACACGGTTACGAAGGGCGGTCTATTCTCCATCATCAGTGCGAAGAAGTGTGCTATCGTCCTTAATACATGGCCTAGCAAAACGAAATTTTCATTGCATGACTATGATGATATTACCGACATTACAGAGCCCCCTCGGGGGGCGATTAGGCGGTTTATGCACCCTAGTTATAGAGCGCCAAAGGCGCTCTATATACCCCTGCTTGGTCAGAAATGTTCGTCGGTTGCCGTAGAATCAGCTATTTTCTCATTCTCAATTTTTTTTTCTCGAAAACGGTTAGAGGGGGACAATCGAATTTTCTGGGTTAATAGAGGGATGGTGAATCTAGCTTCGATTAAAAATTCAGTTATACAGGGTGTTCCGTTTCGAAGTTATTAAACACCAAAATCGAAATTTCCGCGATTTCGTCTGATACACGATACAGGTCGCAAAAGTTAATTAAATCGATTTAAATTTTCAGAGGTTGTAGAAGACCGGGTTGGGTTGGGTTGGGTGTTCCGAACCCTATTGAAAGTGGCGGTATTCGGAAAATGGGAAGTAATTCTTTTGAATTTTTTTAGGTCGAAAAATGGCACTTGCAGACCTATATTCAATTCTACATTGCTCGAAAACGAAGCGTCGGACAGAAAACTAAAGAATCTCAAATACTTTCTTTTTGCAATACATTTACCTATACCTAACACGACTGGAAATTGGAAAAATTTTGGAAAAATTGGAAATTACGATTTTTCATGCAAATTTTTGACGGTTGTCAATTTTTTTTGGGGTCAAAATGGATTCAAATCGAAATCCCATGTACCTTATCGGAAAGACCTCGCCGAACTACGTAATAAACATATTTTTTGGTTCCTTTATTCTTAATAGGAAAGGAGCAATCGATAATTCAATTTCGATTTTTAACCGTTTTTTCATGACATCTCTACATTCGAATCACTCTGTATCTTTTCCTAGCTAATTTCTTCGAACTTTTTCAACGCTATCCCTTGGGGATATAAACAGGCTTTAAAATAAATTCCGAACGGGTGATGTAGGACCGGATTTAAGGGGTAGAAACTCATTTTTTCTATTTTTTTCAACCAAAACTCATCTTTAAAAGGCATTATTATATATTATTTCTATTATCTAAGAGTTCTTTTTCGGTTTAATTTTTTCCCTCATCATCCGAGAACACTTCACACTAAGTAAAATTGCATATTTTTACGTTAAAGTTATAAATAAATAGATTTTTTTATGTCGGTGCAGGACAAATTTTAAAAAGTACATATATTAAAGGCCTTGCCTTGAAAAAACAATTGAACTCTCTTTACATCGAAATTAAAATATGACCTGTCAAAATGTCATGAAAATACCAGTTTTTGTTGCAATATTGGAAGGTTCCTTGACCGATTTCAGCTTGGAATATACATGGCAAAGGTAAAACAAACTTTATATTTTTAATTACGGTACATTTCATTGGACGATTTAAGCATTAAATACCAATTTCATTGATATTGCTAAGGCCCTGCAAATGCATTGCAAAATCAGGTTTATACGGAGAAATGTATTAAAATATGAAGTGTCAAAATGTCGCAAAAATACCCGTTTTTCTTGCGAGTTTTTAGGTTTCCTGAACCGTTTTCGGCTTGTATAATACCGGGCAACGCCTCTATAGACCTTCCCGTGTGGATTTCGGAACATATAATTTGAAGAATTAGTCATTAAATACCAATTTTAACAATTTTTCGATGTCGCGGCGAAACATCATAGAAAAGTTATTCCATTAGGTACTATACGGGGTAAATCACAATGACGGGTCTGATTTAAATTTTGCTTAGATTTGTTATTAATTGAGAACGGCTTATTCGATTGAAAAGAGTGATGTGGCAATCGAAAGGGGAGGAAGTAAGCTATTTTATTTGAAAATAATTTCGACATTTCGTTGGCATGACGACGAAAAATTTGCTATTTCCGATATTTATTGAGTTAGGGAGTTGAAATTTGACGTATGGGAAGAATTCGGTCAATCATTCAAAATTATATGTGTAAATTTTGATTCGCATGGTTTCTATAGCAACGATTAAGGATAAAGTTGACAATTTCTAACTCACGTACGGCTGATCTGATTGAAACGAGTGAGGTGGCAATCGAAAGGGAACGAAGTAACCTACTTTTTTATGTGAAAATAATTTTGACATTTCGTTGCCATGACGACGAACAGTTTGCTATTTCCATTATTTATTGAGTTGGAGAGTTGAAATTTGATATCTGGGTAGAATTCGGTCAATCATTCAAAAATATTTTTATAAATTTTGATTCCGATGATTACCATAGCAACGATTGAGTATAAAGTTGATCATTTTTAACTCGCGAACGGCTTATCTGATTGAAACGAGTAAAGTGACGATCGAAATGTTAGAAAGTACACTACTTTTTTATGTGAAAATAATTTTGACATTTCGTTGCCGGGACGATGAACAATTTGCTATTTTCGTTATTTATTGAGTTGGAAAGTTGAAAACTGATATCTCGGAAGAATTCGGTCAATCATTCAAAAATATATCTGGAAAAATCGATTCTCATGGTTGGCATAGCAACGATTAAGGGTAAAGTTGACAATTTATAACTCGCGGACGCCTTCTGCGATTGGAACGAGTGAGGTGGCTATCGAAAGGGATGAAGGTAAACTACTTTTTTATTTGAAAATAATTTCGATTTTTGGTAGTCATGACGACGATCAATTTGATTTCTCCGTTATTTATTGAGTTGCAGAGTAGAAATTTCGCATCTAAGTAGAATTCGGTCAATCATTGAAAAATATTTTTGCAATTTTCAATTTTAATGATTGCCATAGCAACGATTAGGGGTAAAGTTAACAACTTACAACTCGCGAACGGCTTCTTAGATTGAAAGAAGCGACGTTCATAATATGTATGCACAATTTTTTTCCATTGAGACATCAGTGGCGTGCCCGAAGGGCTCGCCACCAATCTTCATCCAGCTCGACCATTTCAAGAAGATGATGTTATCTAATGTGTGGTTCCAAGCCGATCGAAAGATGACAAGCTTAATTTAGTAGGGTTTCAGCGAAATCGTACATATTGTATTTATATGTAATAGGTGTTTGTGTGTATATAGCGATACGGTTACGAAGGGCGCTCTATTCTGCATCATCAGTCCGTAGGAGTGTGATATCTTCCTTAATACATGGTCTAGAAACACTAAACTTTCAGGGCATGACAATGATGATATTACCGACCTTATAGAGCCCCCTCGGGGGGCGATTAGGCGCTCTATGCAATCTAGATATAGACCGCCTTTCAGGCCGGTCTATATACCGAGCCCTTGGTCAGAAAAATGTTCGTTGGTTGTCAGATTCTGTTTTTCGACAATCTCAATTTTTTTTTCTCCGAGATGGTTGCTAGTGAAACGCTCAAATTTTCTGGGTTAATAGAGGGATAGTGCGACTAGCTTCGGTAAAAAATTCAGTTATACAGGGTGTTTCGTTTCGGAGGTATTAAACGTCAAAGTCGAAATTTCCGCGATTTCGTATGATATGGGGTCTTCCGAACCCTATTGAAACTGGCGGCATTCGGAAAATGGGAAGTAATTCTTTTGAATTTTTTTATGTCGAAAAATGCCGTTTGCAGACCCCTCTTTGGCTCTAAATAACTCGGTCGCCGGAACGTCGGACAGAAAAACGGATTTGAACATAACTCTAAAGAATCTCAAATACTTTCTTTTTGCAATACATTTACCTATACCTAAAACGACTGAAAATTGGAAAAATTTGGGAAAAACTGGAAATTACGATTTTTCATGCAAATTTTTGACGGTTGTCAATTTTTTTGGGGGTCAAAATGGATTCAAATCGAAATCCCATGTGCCTTATCGGAAAGACCTCGCCGAACTACGTAATAAGCATATTTTTTGGTTCCTTCATTCTTAACAGGAGCAATCGATAATTAAATTTCACTTTTTAACCATTTTTTTTCATGACATCTCTACATTCGAATCACTCTGTATCTTTTCCTATCTAATTTCTTCCAACTTTTTCACCGCTATCCCTTGGGGATATAATCAGGCTTTAAAATGAATCCCGAACGGGTGATCCAGGACCGGATTTAGGGGGTAAAAACTCATTTTTTCTGTTTTTTTCCGTCAAAATTCATCTTTAAATGGCATTATTATATATTATCTATCTTTTTTAACAGCTCTTTTTTGGTTTATTTTCTTCCCTTATCATCTGAGAACAATCTACACTAAGTACAATTGCATATTTTTTCGTTAAAGTTATAAATAAAGAGCTTTGTTTGTATCGGTGCAGGAAAAATTTTAAAAAGTACATATTTTAAATGGCTTGCCATTAAAACATTATTGAAGATTCTAATATTGCGCTCAGTGGCACCGAAATATTTGTTATAATATCCAAATATATGCATTTTAATTCCTAAGCATGAGCGGGTATACCTTTGGGCCAATATATTAATTATTATTAAATCATTTTAATTTAATTTTAGGGAAATGAATTGATTCGGATCGTTTTAAAGTAAAGAGAAGGATTCGAAAATACATTTTATACCCTTTGACAAGTGCGTGATTATGTCTACAGGGTGTCCGAAAAGTCTTTGTATGCGCAAATATCTTTGCCATTAACAAGAAGAAAAACTTAAATAAGTCTTATTTCAAGGAAATCGTAAATTTTTTATTCCTTTGTGTGATTGTTTATATCTTTGTATGTATACAGATTGTCCAAAAAGTCTTTGTATGCTCTGTATCTTTGCCATTTGTACGAAGATAAACTTCACTGAGTTTTTAAGAAAATCGAAAATATTTAAATTACTATGTGTCGTGTTGTCTTGTGTTGGTATGTATGTATACAGGGTGTCCGAAAAGTCTTTGTATGGACAAATACCTTTGCTATTTGTACAAATATAAACTTAATTGTCGGATTTAAACCAAATCGTATATATTTGCATTTCTATGTGTACGGACACCGCGTCTGTATACAGGCTGTCCAAAAAGTCTTGGTTGGACCAATACTCCTAGTAATACCAGGATAAATGTAATTAAACCGGATTTCATGCAAATCGCTTATATTTGCTTTTATATGTGTTGTATATTCGTATACAGGGTGTCCGAAAAGTCTTGGTATCGGCAAATAGTTCTACTAGTACCGAGATAAACCTAATTAATTCGATTTTGAAGTAAATCGACTATATTCCTATTTAAACGTGTGGGTGTTAGTGCGAATGTATACAGGGTGTCCAAAAAGTCTTGGTATGGGCAAATACTCCTATTAGTACTTAGATAAACTTTATTAGGTCGGATTTCACGCAAATCGAATATATTTGTATTCATATGTGATTATGTTTGTATGTATGTATACAGGGTGTCCGAAAAGTCTCTGTATGCGCAAATATCTTTGTCATTAACACGAAGAAAAACTTAAATAAGTCTTATTTTGTATTCCTTTGTGTGGTTGTTTATGTTTGTATGTATACAGATTGTCCAAAAAGTCTTTGTATGCTCTGTATCTTTGCCATTAGTACGAAGATAAGCTTAACTGAGTTTTCATCGAAATATTTAAATTACTATGTGTCGTGTTGTGTTGTGTTGGTATATATGTATACAGGGTGTCCGAAAAGTCATTGTATGTACAAATAACTTTACTATCTGTACAAATATAAACTTAATTGGCGGATTTAAAGCAAATCGTATATATTTGCATTTCTATGTGTAGGGAGATATATGTCTGTATACAGGCTGTCCAAAAAGTCTTGGTTGGAGCAAATAGTCCTAGTAATACCAGGATAAATGTAATTAAACCGGATTTCATGCTAATCGATAATATTTGTTTTTATATGTGTTGTATAAACGTATACAGGGTGTCCGAAAAGTCTTGGTATCGGCAAATACTTCTACTAGTACCGAGATAAACCTAATTAATTCGAATTTTAAGTAAATCGACTATATTCCTATTTAAACGTGTGGGTGTTAGTGCGAATGTATACAGGGTGTCCAAAAAATCTTGGAATTGGCAAACACTCCTATTAGTACTTAGATAAAATTTATTAGGTCGGATTTCACGCAGATCGAATATATGTGTTTATGTTTGTATGTATGTATACAGGGTGTCCGAAAAGTCTTTGTATGCGCAAGTATCTTTGTCATTAGCACGAAGATAAACATAATTGAGTCCTATTTCAAGAAAATCGAAAATATTTAAATACTATGTGTCGTGTTGTGTTGTGTTTTTATGTATGTAAACAGGGTGTCCGAAAAGTCTTTGCATGGGCAAAAACCTCTGCCTTTTGTACAAAGATTAACTTAATTGTCGGATTTAAAGCAAATCATGTATTTGCATTTCTATGTGTACGGATTTATACGTTTGTATACAGGGTGTCCGAAAAGTCTTAGTATGGGCAAATACTTCTACTAGTACCAAGATAAACTTAACTAATTCGGATTTTAAGTAAATCGACTATATTCCTATTTAAACGTGTGGGTGTTAGTGTGAATGTATACAGGGTGTCCAAAATATCTTGGAATGGGCAAATACTCCTATTAGTACTTAGATAAACTTAATTAGGTCGGATTTCACGCAAATCGAATATATTTGTATTACTATGTGCTTATGTTTGTATGTATGTATACAGGGTGTCCGAAAAGTATTTTTGTTGGCAAAAATAGTTTCTACGTGTAGGTGTTTGTATGTATGTAGCGATACGGTTACGACGGGCGCTCTATTCTGCATCATCAGTCCGTAGGAGTGTGATATCTTCCTTAATACATGGCCTAGAGACACGAAACTTTCAGGGCATGACAATGATGATATTACCGACCTTATAGAGCCCCCTCGAGGGGCGATTAGGCGCTCTACGCATGCTAGTTATAGAGCGCCTTTCAGGCCGCTCTATATAACGCCCCGTCCGTGAAAAATGTGTGTCGGTTGCCGTCGAATCCGGTATTTTCACATTCTCAATTTTTTTCTCGAAGACGGTTAGAGGGGAAGCGATCAAATTTTCTGGGTTAATTGAGGGATAGTGCATCTAGCTTCGATAAAAAAATCGGTTACACAGGGTGCCGCGTTTCGGAGTTATTAAACGTCAAAGTCGAAATTTCCGCGATTTCGTATGATACACGATACAGGTCGCAAAAGTTAATTAAATCGATTTAAATTTTCGGAGGTTGTAGAGGATCGGGGTCTTCCGAACCCTATTGAAATTGGCGGTATTCGGAAAATAGGAAGTAATTCTTTTGAATTTTTTTATGTCGAAAAATGGCACTTGCAGACCCATATTCAATTCTACATTGCTCGAAAACGAAGCGTCGAACAGAAAAACGGATTTGAACATAAAACTAAAAAATCTCAAATACTTTCTTTTTGCAATACATTTACCTATACCTAAAACGACTGGAAATTGGAAAAATTTGGGAAAAACTGAAAATTACTATTTTTCATGCAAATTTTTGACGGTTGTCAATTTTTTTCGGGGTCAAAATGGATCCAAATCGAAATCCCATGTACCTTATCGGAAAGACCTCGCCGAACTACGTTATAAACATATTTTTTGGTTCCTTCATTCTTAATAGGAAAGGAGCAATCGACGATTAAATTTCGATTTTTGACCATTTTTTTTCATGACATCTCTACATTTGAATCACTCTGTATCTTTTCCTATCTAATTTCTCCCAACTTTTTCAATGCCTTGGGGATATAATCAGGCTTTAAAATGAATCCCGATTGGATGATCCAGGGCCGGATTTAGGAGGTAAAAACTCATTTTACCTGTTTTTTTTTCAACCAAAACTCATCTTTAAAGGGCATTATTATATATTATTTCTCTTATTTAACGATTCTTTTTTGGTTTATTTTCATCCCTTATCATCTGAGAACACTCCTAACTAATTAAAATTCCATAATTTTTCGTTGAAGTTATAAATAAATACCTTTTTTCATCGCTGCAGGTAAAATTTTAAAAAGTACATATTCTAAATGCCTTGCCTTGGAGAAACAAATGAAACGGACTCTCTTTACATCGAAATTAAAATATGACCTGTCAAAATGTCATGAAAATACCAGTTTTTGTAGCGATATTGGAAGCTTCCTGAACCGATTTCGGCTTGAAATATACACGGCAAAGGTAAAACGGACTTTATATTTTTAATTACGGTATATTCCATTGGACGATTTAAACATTAAATACGAATTTTTTTAATTTTCCTGAGACCATGCAAATGCATGTCAAAATCAGGTTTATACGGAAAAATGTATTAAAATATGTGTCTAAATGTCGCAAAAATGCCAGTTTTTCCTGCGAGATTGGAAGGAGTCTGGACTCACTTCGGCTTGAAATTTACCGGGCAAGGGATTTAGGGACCTTATACTTTCGGTAGAAAGACATTTTATTTGATAAATTTGGCTTTAAAAACCAATTTTATCGATTTTCCGATGACGCTACAAGACATCATTGAAGATTCTAATATTGCGCTCAGTGGCATCGACAAATTTGTTATAATATCCAAAAATATGCATTTAATTTCCTAAGCATGAGAGTGTATACCTTTGGGACAATATATTAATTATTATTAAATAATTGTAATTTAATTTTAGGGAAATGAATTGATTCGGATCGTTTTAAAGTAAAGAGAATACATCTTATCGAAAATACATTTTATACCCTTCGGCAAGTGCGTGATTGTATATATGTCTACAGGGTGTCCGAAAAGTCTTTGTATGCGCAAATATCTTTGTCATTAACACGAAGAAAAACTCAAGTAAGTCTTATTTCAAAGAAATCGTAAATTCTTTATTCCTTTGTGTTGTTGTTTATATGTTTGTATGTATACAGATTGTCCAAAAAGTCTTTGTATGCTCTGTATCTTTGCCATTAGTACGAAGATAAACTTAACTGGGGTTTCAAGAAAATCGAAAATGTTTAAATTACTATGTGTCGTGTTGTGTTGTGTTGGTATGTATGTATACAGGGTGTCCGAAAAGTCTTTGTATGGACAAATACCTTTGCTATTTGTACAAATATAAACTTAATTGTCGGATTTAAAGCAAATCGTATATATTTGCATTTCTATGTGTACGGAGATATATGTCTGCATACAGACTGTCCAAAAAGTCTTGGTTGGAGCAAATACTCCTAGTAGTACCAGGATAAATGTAATTAAACTGGATTTCATGCATATTGATTATATTTGTTTTTACATGTGTTATATATGCGTATACAGGGTGTCCGAAAAGTATTGGAATGGGCAAATCCTTCTACTAGTACCGAGATAAAACTAATTAATTCGGATTTGAAGTAAATCGACTATATTCCTATTTAACCGTGTGGGTATTAGTGTGAATGTATACAGGGTGTCCAAAAAGTCTTGGTATGGGCAAATACTCCTATTATAACTTAGATAAACTTTATTAGGTCCGATTTCACGCAAATCGAATATATTTGTATTGTGTGTTTATGTTTGTAAATATGTATGCAGGGTGTCCGAAAAGTCTTGGTATGGGCAAATAGTTCTACTAGTACCGAGATAAACCTAATTAACTCGGATTTTAATTAAATCGACTATATTTCTATTTAAACGTGTGGGTGTTAGTTTGAATGTATACAGGATGTCGAAAAAGCCTTGGTATGGGCAAATACTCCTATTATTACTTAGATAAACTTTATTAGGTCGGATTTCACGCAAATCGAATATATTTGTATTAATATGTGTTTATGTTTGTATATATGTATACAGGGTGTCTGAAGTCTTTTTGTTGGCAAAAATAGTTTCTACGTATAGGTGTTTGTATGTATGTAGCGATACGGTTACGAAGGCGCTCTATTCTGCATCATCAGTCCGAAGGAGTGTGATATCTTCCTTAATACATGGCCAAGAAACACGAAACTTTCAGGGCATGACAATGATGATATTACCGACTATATAGAGCCCCCTCGGGGGCGATTAGGCGCTCTACGCATGCTAGTTATAGAGCGCCTTTCAGTGAGAAAAATGTTCGTCCGTTGTCCAATTCGGTTTTTCGACAATCTCAATTTCTTTTCTCCGAAATGGTTGCAGTTGGAACGTTCAAATTTTCTGGGTTAATAGAGGGATAGTGCATCTAGCTTCGATAAAAAATTCAGTTATACAGGGTGTTCGGTTTCGGTGTTATTAAACGTCAAAGTCGAAATTTCCGCGAATTCGGATGGGACACGATACAGGTCGCAAAACTTAATTAAATCGATTTAAATTTTCGGAGGTTGTGGAGGACCGGGAGCTTCAGAACCCTATTGAAACTGGCGGTATTCGGAAAATGGGAAGTAATTCTTTTGAATTTTTTTATGTCGAAAAATGCCCTTTGTAGACCCCTTTTTGGCGCTAAATAACTTGAAGCCGGAACATCGGACAGAAAAACGTATTTGAACATAAAACTAAAGAATCTCAAATACTTTCTTTTTGCAATATATTTACCTATACCTAAAACGACTGGAAATTGGAAAAATTTGGGAAAAACTGGAAATTACGATTTTTCATGCAAATTTTTGACGGTTGTCAATTTTTTTGGGGGTCAAAATGGATTCAAATCGAAATCCCATGTACCTTATCGGAAAGACCTCGCCGAACTACGTTATAAACGTATTTTTTGGTTCCTTCATTCTTAATAGGAAAGGAGCAATCGATAATTAAATTTAGACTTTTTACGATTTTTTCATGACATCTCTACATTTGAATCACTCTATATATTTTCCTATCTAATTTCTTCCAACTTTTTCAACCCTATCCCGTGGGTATATAATCAGGCTCTAAAATGAATCCCGAATGGGTGATCCAGGACCGGATTTAGGGGGTAAAAACTCATTTTTTCTGTTTTTTCCATCAAAATTCATCTTTAAAAGGCATTATCATATATTATTTCTCTTATTTAACGATTCTTTTTTGGTTTATTTTCATCCCTTATCATCTGAGAACACTTCTAACTAATTAAAATTCCATATTTTTTCGTTAAAGTTATAAATAAATACCTTTTTTCGCATCGCTGCAGGAAAAATTTTATAAAGTACAAAAATTTTAAAAAGTACATATATTAAATGCCGTGCCTTGAAAAAACAATTGATTTACATCGAAATTAAAATATGACCTGTCAAAATCTCGCAAAAATGCCAGTTTTTCTTGGGAGATTGGAAGCAGTCTGGACCAACTTCGGCTTGAAATTTACCGGGCAAGGGAATTAGGGACCTTATACTTTCGGTAGAAAGACACTTCATTTGATAAATTTGACTTTAAATACCATTTTAATCGATTTTCCTATGACGCTACAAAGCATCATTGAAGATTCGAATATGAAGCTCAGTGGCATCGAAAAAATCCAAAAATATGCATTTTATTTTCTAACCATGAGCGTGTATACCTTTGGGGCAATATATTAATTATTAATGAATAATTTTAATTTAATTTTAGGGAAATGACTTGATTCGGATCGTTTTAAAGTAACCAGAACGATTCGAAAATACATTTTATACCTTCCGGCATGTGCATGATTGTATATATGTCTACAGGGTGTCCGAAAAGTCTTTGTATGCGCAAATATCTTTGTCATTAGCACGAAAAAAAACTGAAATGAGTCTTATTTCAAGGAAATCGTAAATTATTCATTCCTTTGTGTGGTTGTTTATATGTTGGTATGTATACAGAATGTCCAAAGTCTTTGTATGCGGAAATATCTTTTCCATTAGTACGAAGATGAAATTAATTGAGCCGGTTTTCAAGAAAATCGAAAATATTTAAATTACTGTGTCGTGTTTGTTGTGTTTGTATGTATGTATAGTACAGGGTGTCCGAAAAGTCTTTGTATGCGCAAATATCTTTGTCATTGGCACGAAGAAAAACTTAAATGAGTCTTATTTCAAGGAAATCGTAAAGTTTTTATTCCTTTGTGTGGTTGTTTATATGTTGATATGTATACAGAATGTCCAAAAAGTCTTTGTATGCGGAAATATCTTTGCCAAATTTAATTTTAGGGAAATGAATTGACTCGGATCGTTTTTAAGGAACCAGAACGATTCGAAAGTACATTTTAGACCTTTCGCCATGTGGGTGATTGTGTATATGCCCACAGGGTGTCCGAAAAGTCTTTATATGCGCAAATATCTTTGTCATTAGCACGAAGATAAACTTAATGGAGTCTCATATCAAGGAAATCATAAAGATTTTATTCCTTTGTGTGGTTGTTTATATGTTTGTATGTATAGTACAGGGTGCCCGAAAAGTCTTTGTATGGACAAATACCTTTGCTATTTGTACAAAGATAAACTTAATTGTCGGATTTAAAGCAAATCGTATATATTTGCATTTCTGTGTACGGAGATATATGTTTGTATACAGGCTGTCCAAAAAGTCCTGGTTGGAGCAAATACTCCTAGTAGTACCAGGATAAATGTAATTAAACCAGATTTCATGCAAAGCGATTATATTTGTTTTTATATGTGTTGTATATATGTATACAGGGTGTCCAAAAAGTCTTGGTATGGGCAAATACTTCTACTAGTACCGAGATAAACCTAATTCGCTCGGATTTTAATTAAATCGACTATATTCCTATTTAAACGTGTGGGTGTTAGTTTGAATTTATACAGGGTGTCCGAAAAGTCTTGGTATGGGACTCCTATTATTACTTAGATAAACTTTATTAAGTCGGATTTCAGGCAAATCGAATATATTTGTATTAATATGTGTTTATGTTTGTATGTATGTATGTTCGCCGGTTGTCGTGGAATCCGCTATTTGCCCATTCTCAATTTTTTTTTCTCGAAAACGGTTAGAGGTGAGGCAATCAAATTTTCTGGGTTAATAGAGGGATAGTGCATCTAGCTTCGATAAAAAATTCAGTTATACAGGGTATGTTGTTTCGGAGTTATTAAACGTCAAAGTCGAAATTTCCGCGAATTCGTATGGGACACGATACAGGTCGCAAAACTTAATTAAATCGATTTAAATTTTCGGAGGTTGTAGAACACCGGGGTGTTCCGAACCCTATTGAAATTGGCGGTATTCGGAAAATGGGAAGTAATTCTTTTGAATTTTTCTATGTCGAAAAATGGCACTTGCAGACCCATATTCAATTCTACATTGCTCGAAAACGAAGCGTCGGACAAAAAAACGTATTTGAACATAAAACTAAAGAATCTCAAATACTTTCTTTTTGCAATACATTTACCTATACCTAAAACGACTGGAAATTGGAAAAATTTGGGAAAAACTGGAAATTCCAATTTTTCATGCAAATGTTTGACGGGTTTCAATTTTTTGGGGGGTCAAAATGGATTCAAATCGAAATCCCATGTACCTTATCGGAAAGACCTCGCCGAACTACGTTATAAACGTATTTTTTGGTTCCTTCATTCTTAATAGGAAAGGAGCAATCGATAATTAAATTTAGATTTTTTACGATTTTTTTTCATGACATCTCTACATTCGAATCACTCTGTATCTTTTCCTATCTAATCAGGCTTTAAAATGAATCCCGAATGGGTGATCCAGGGCCGGATTTAGGGGGTAAAAACTGATTTTTTTCTGTTTTTTTTTTCATCAAAATTCATCTTTAAATGGCATTATTATATATTATTTCTCTTATTTAACGATTCTTTTTTGGTTAATTTTCATCCCTTATCATCTGAGAACACTGATAAAAAAACAGTTCTTTTTGCATCGGGGCAGGAAAAATTTTAAAAACTGCATATTTTAAAAGACTGGCCTTGGAAAAACAGTTGAAGCGGCCTTCTTCACATCGAAATTAAAATATGACCTGTCAAAATGTCGCAAAAATGCCAGTTTTTCTTGGAAGATTGGAAGCAGTCTGGACCAACTTCGGCTTGAAATTTACCGGGCAAGGGAATTAGGGACCTTATACTTTCGGTAGAAAGACATTTCATTTGATAAATTTGGCTTTAAAAACAAATTTTATCGATTTTCCGATGACGCTACAAGGCATCATTGAAGATTCTAATATTGTGCTAGTGGCATCGAAATATTTGTTATAAAGTTATAAATCAAATCAAATCAAATCAATAAAGCTTTATTGTCCAAAGAAAATCTTATTGACAAAGCATGCTTAAAATTATAAAAAAAGTCATTACATGGACACTCTACATAAGTATACACCAATAAGCGCACATTATAAAATTCACTTGTAGGAGCCTAAAACTATCTTTCGCTTTTACAACTAAACCACCAATTAATTTTAAAAAATATGTATAATAATTAATAGTAAATTAAAAGCCACGATAAAAATATTAAAAAGATTCATCAAAAAATTCTGAAATTAATATCCAAAAATGGGCATTTTAATTCCTAAGCATGAGCGTGTATACCTTTGGGCCAATATTAATTATTATTAAATCATTTTCATTTAATTTTAGGGAAATGAATTAATTCGGATCGTTTTAAAGTAAACAGAACGAATCGAACATACATTTTGTACCCTTCGGCAAGTGGGTGATTGTATATATGTCTACAGGGTGTCCTGTCACAAATTAGGACTTAGATGAAGAATATGGTAGCGTGAATTAATTAATCCTAACTGTAACATAAAAAGGGTACTTCGATCTACCTATAGTTATAGCAATGCTGAAGGTAAGGCACTCTGGAAGGTCTTGCTGTCTCGAAGGCGAATATACAAGTTAATAAAGAGTGTTAGTAATGATATAACGCTTACCAAACCATACTTGACCAAATAGTGATGTGTAGACTCGTCAGCAACTCTGGTAGATCTCGTCGGGGACTGGAACATGCGACCTTCGCGATATCAGCGCGATTCACGACCCACGAGTTAACCCGAGGTATCAGTATCACCTTCTAAGAATCTTAGCTCCCCAGATAATATAATGACTATTATGAACTCTTGCCTCTGTCGTTTAGCAAATAAAACAATTGAGTTTTAAAACACTTAAACTCTATTAACAACAATAAATAAGAATTAACTTTACAAAGATAAACTTAAAACTAATGTACAAGAAAATAATTAATTTGGATTAGATTAAAACAGGAGAAGAGAAATAGACATGCGTTTACTTGAATAACTATGAAACAATGAATTTTATTAACGGTCAGGTAGATAAAACTATAGGTCAAAAGAGCAATAAACTTTAAAGAAATCTAGGCTTTTTGATAATCCCATATATTATAAAGATTGAAGATCCCCCCATTAGGGTTGGTCAGACCCACCACAAATTAATGAATTACTTTACCCAGAAAAATATGAACTACACTTTAAAATAGATTATATTAAATTTGGAAGAAAAGATTAAGAGCCCAATTTTTGTAAGAGAAACTGATCACTATTTCGAACACTAACAGCGCGACATGTAGTTAAAACGGACGTTAATTCGGAACTGCCTTTACATATCTCTTTCAGTTCAAAGGTAGACTCTTGGTACTGCCTATTTCTTAGTTCATTCCCCTGGATACTACTAATTTACCCTTCGGCCAATGATAACCCTCG
Organism: Philopedon plagiatum; assembly: GCA_963971165.1. Lineage (NCBI taxonomy): Eukaryota > Metazoa > Arthropoda > Insecta > Coleoptera > Curculionidae > Philopedon > Philopedon plagiatum. Next base: position 61,541,414 of record OZ020191.1, read on the forward strand.
TTAACTTGGAGAAAAGGCTATTAGTACCACCTCATTATTAGTTCATCCCCATATAATCTGCCATTTTTACCCTATGGCCAATGACACCCCTCGTTTTCCCTCTGAATCCTTACGGGGTAGTTCCACAAGTTTCTGACCAATCATTCGAAGCGTCTTTATTGTAAGTTTCAAACCTTTAACGCTAGATGTGGCTTTGAGTCTCTAATTTTGATTAAATTACAAAGATTCTCTAATTATAATGAAATTATAAGGAATTATCTAATTAAGAATATTTTCTGATCTCCTCCGGTAATAATATATATAAAGGTATGAAATAACTACATTACTAGCTTACTTAAACTTTCGAAGTGGGGAAAAAAACCTATCCACTCTTATTCAAATTACTTAGGTATTTGATTTCTTTATAGGTATGTGCATTTCATCATATGTGATATAGGAAAAACCCATTTCGATTACATATGTTTTGAACGGATTTATCACACTTTTCGCTATTCATTTGACATTCTCCATTTTTATATCAATAGAAAACGGATCGGTAATTTGATTTGTACATTTAGTACAACGTCGTGGGTGGGCATACCACACACAGTTATTATTTTTACGGTTCTAGCCATATATCCCTAACTTTTTGTTTATGTCCCTTTTGTAATATAGTTTATGTGACAAGTACTTTGAATTCTGAAAAGCTCTTAATCTTGTTTATATGTGAGTTTTAAAGCCAAATATTTAAATCTGTTATTTGGTATTTTAGATCTTTTGGCATCTCCGGATGTAGCACCAAATGTTCGCGTTTCGTGCGAAATTAAATATTTAGAAGTTTTGGATTTTAGCATATTCTTTGTTTAGCATTTGTAGACTATTTATTTTTCGTACAAATAACCAACTTTAATCTATAATCTTCAGTAATTATATTATATGATCTTATATTTATATTCTAGAGTACTTTTATAGTCCATTTTATCACATTGCCCCCTTGCCAGACCGAGCCGTTTTTCTATAAAATAAAAATAGGAGTAAATATTTGTTTCACTCAATTGCAATATACCCAATCAAGCAATGGTAAGAACAATTACCTTAACAAAAAAAAAGTAATTATATTTTCAACCAAAATTCCACTAAATAAAGTCTTTAGTCCCTAACGCTCGAATTTACCGCACACGCGAATTCGCGCACTCACTCACTGTGTTCGCGTTCTGCTAAATGCAGTCTTTCCCGCTCGAAGTCAACACCAATTCAAGGACTACGTAGTCTACCCGCACGATATGTCTGTGAAGTGTAGTCTTTCTTGGTAGAATCCACATACGCGAACTCGCGTGATCGAACGACACACCACTGATCGCAACAGTCTGTTCAGTGGTTTCGCGACGCCACGGTTTTCGCGAAATGTACCCAACTATGTTGCTTATACAGTGTTTGAGATGGTTTCACTTTACAGTTCGGATCTAAACACGTATTATTGTCAGTTTCAGTTAAAGGCGGGTACATTTTTCTTCGACGACGAGGTGGAATCTACATTTACCTGTTGTAGTTCTTGCTCTGCTTGAAAATCGGTTCCTTCGGCTTGACGTCGATGAACTGATAGAGGTAGGTATGGGCTAAGTTAGCTAGCAGCTATATTCTTCTACGAGGATGGTTCTTTGTAGCCTTCTTTAGAATAAAATGGTTAGTAATTACTCCTGTTAGATAACTTCCTGTACAGGCTAATGTATATAGGAATCTAAATATGGAATACCAAATTTCCCATCTTTGATAAGGATCCCCATACCTCTTCAGCAGCAGACTGGGACAGATTGGTAAATTCGTGCTTTCAGAATAAGTTTGGCATGTAATATGGATCAGTACTATCAATGCCCACTATTCTCCTTGTCACCTGGTTAGTAACGGTTGACATTCGACCTTTGTTCCGTGTTCGACCAAGATGTGTGTGATTGGCGTGCGGAACATTGATCTATTTTGGTAAAGTACGGGCAATTCTTGTTAACACCTAGTACTTTTTCGATATTCGACAACCATGGGTCGACACTTGGCTATGTAGAGTACTTTACTCATACTCTACTCACATCACCTGATGTTACCTTGATCCGATTTCATATAGCATCTGGAGACTATTTGGTTAGTGCGAGGCGGTTTTGGAGTATTTTCTCTCTCAGTTGACCACTTTTCATAATGCAATCCAAAATTACGTCAGCCATTGTTGCTTGACTGCTATTTATAGGTATAATACTTTGCTTAATACCTGAGCCATAAAATCGCACACATTGAACTTGATTAATATGCTGCATGTATTTTCCAAAACCTCCTGCTACGTTACTGTGATGACTGAGCACGCCACAGTGATCAATCAGCTGTTGCCCTTTGACTTGGCATGTGAACACATGTACTGGAACGTACTGTCTCTTCTGGACCAGTTGTACCTGGCGAAATGTGTTCTCCGTGGAATTCCTGGAATCTTGGCATGGCTTCACAGTAAATAGGGACATCTTTGTTAGTTCGGTCGTCTTGTCTGCGCAGTCGTATGCTATAATCTACGGATTTGCCCAACTTATATACATAAAAAAAAACATATATTTCATCATGGCTGCTTGTTTTCTAAAACATTAAAAACAATTAATTATGCTCAACATAAGTTGTAAAATCTATGCCCAAATAGGTCACTAGAATTAAAATTAAAATAAAACAATGACAATTGAACTTTATACAAATAGTTTTAAGGATAAATGTATTTTATATTATTAATTTTCTATTCCCTTCCACAGTGACTCCTTGTACGATATGCAATTGGTTCGCATTTCTGGACACTGCTCTCTCCAATAACTTCCTCAACTTTAGTTGTATCTTGGTCCTCCAATTCGTCTAATATCTGAAAATTGCGTAAAAAGGTCGTCTTCTGGAGTATTTAATTTTACTCTACATTCGCTCGTTATAGAACTATACTTGTGTTTTAAGGTTTTCTTTAAACTATAGTCTGGGGTCTTATGTCCCTGCGATTCACTGTCTTGCTTGTTAGACATACGCTCTCACTCTTCTGAACGCTGTCCTGATCTAATGGTAATCGCGGTATTGCCTGTCTCACTTCTGCATGAACATTCGCCAATTGATCTTACCTGCTTAGTTGATAAGCGTAATTTTAAACAATTTCCATGTACTTTGTCAGTTTTCTTACCGTGTATCTCCTTAACCTCTGCGGTTACACCCTTCAAATTTGTACTCCGGTACGGACCTGTACATTTCTTAGCTAATTTTCGGCTTAGACCTACCTTGTCTGTGGGGTTATAAACGTAAACCTTATTTCCTACCTTCAATTTTTCGTCGATTTGATTTTCCATTTCTTCGCGTAGAGCATAAGGAATGCGATACGGTGTATGATCGCCTGTGTCGATTTTACGCGTCACTAACTTTGTCGCTTTAAGAGGCTTACTTTCTCCCGAAAAAATGTCGCTATAACTTACTAAAAACCGTAACATTTTCTTCTCTACATCCTTCCTTTCTCCATCACCTCCTTCTTTTCCTTCTCCACCTTCATATCTTTACTACCTCCTTCTTCTCCTTACTAGCTCCTTTACCACCTCCTTCTCCTTACTACCTCCTTTACCACCTCCTTCTCCTCCTTTCCCCATCCTGCATATGGGCCAATGCATTTTCATAATGGTCTGAAGTGTTGCAAATCCTAAGTTTGAGTCTAACTTTGTAGGTACTGTCTTACTTATGGTTAATGGGTTAAACTGACAAGTCATACGTATGCAGACTTGCGTATATGAAAGTTAGTAATCGTGATATCTATACGTCTATAGAGTATCACTACTACAAACATGTGAATCTTACTTTTCACGATTTCACGCAGTCGAAACACTCTTGGGGGCCAGCCAAATAGTCTAAGCCTGGTGAAGCAACAAACAACTATTTCAAACCAAGTAGTTAACTCTCAAACTTTTCCGGTCTATTGTAAAACTGAAGAATCTCCTGGGTTCCTTTAAAGATCTTATCACCTTTAAGATTTACACAGGGACTCTTGTCGATTGGTAGACTAGTTGAATTAGTCAGACATACATTACTTACAGAGGATGGTACCATAATTTCTCGGCGACTATTTGGGTTAGTTCTCTCCTTCTTTTAACCCTTCGCTCCCGTGTGCATCATTTGTGCCACAAAAATAACCTCTCCAACTTCCTATCACCTCTGAGTATACGCCACTTTGCGTCATAGTAGTATACGCCGTTAACACTCCCTGTGTTAAGGGCTAATTCAACTACATCGTTGCCTTGGTCGACAACGTGGTAGGGTCGTTCTAGATAGCCATTCTGCAGGATGAAACTATACCCACAGAGATTCATTGTTCCTGAATTAAAATTAATAATTGGCTGAAATTTGTCTAAAAAGTCTATACCGAGTGAACCATCGGTAGAAAAATTGAAATTTTGTCCACAAATAATAAATGTATGATTAAGTATCTTTTCATTCGAAGAATTACCAAGCACTACAGATATGTTTATTTCCCAAGATTTTCTAATTTTTTCCTCGATATATTTGTGATATTAATCTGTAACGGTTCAATTTCTTTAAAGTCCTAAGCTTTTCCACGATACTATTTTTAATACGTGATACCGAGGCACCACTATCCATCAGAAAACTCGCATTTTCGTTGACCTGAAACGTGAGTTCAATGAGCCTTGAATTTTCTTCGTTTATCGCTAAAATAATGCTTGGTTTGGTGCTTGCGAATGAAGAACTTACTTGGGAGGCTTGTCCGAGGCTATGCCTGACTTAAAAAAAAGGCATTGTTGCATGAAGTGCCCCTTTTTGCCACACTTGAAACAAGTCAACCTTCTCGGCGCTCTACAACCAGTACTTATATGGCCTTCTTTACCACAATTATAACACTTTAGTATTCGACTTTCCGTATTTGGAAATTTACATTTCGCACCTTGGTAATTTCTCATTTGTTTTTTCTTAGAATCTCCCAGAGTTTCTGTCATTAACTTCATTTGTTCTTCCATTTTCTTTTGCAGCTCAAGTACTTGTTTCTGCAATTTTTCCATTTCTTTCTTACAACCATTATGGTTATCCATCTTATAAAATACTAATGGAACCTGCTTCCTGATATAGTTTTTCTAATATCCTCTCGGATATCTGAGAAAGTAAGAAGGGAAACTAACTCTCTATTTCACGAGTTACTCACTATTTATACGCCCTTAATCACGTAACTGCACCACACAATTGTAACTCCACGCTACAAAAACACCTCTTCTTTAATGCACTGTATCACACTAGACTTTAATGCATTAAAATTCACTACTCCGCACTCTAAACACTTTATAACACAAGTATCACCCTTGTATCGACACAGTATCAACAAACTTCTAATTAACTCTTCACCTGAGTTAATCTTTCTCTACACGCACTGCAATAATATTATACCACAGCACTACACACTGCACTCGTATCCCTTATTTGCTCATAATATTCATGTTATAAAAATATATAATGTTCTCTTCTTTAAAAAAAATTTCAATAATTTTAAATGGTTAATTTTAAAATAATATAAAAGTATAAACTTTTAAACAATCGGTTAGCTTTTACCTCAAAAATCCGAATATACTCTATAATATTCGTCAATTATTATTTTAACACTTCGATCTAGGTAAAAATCCACGATTCGTAAGTCGTTCTGTTATAGACCTTGACTTTTCATATATAAGGTAAATGACTCCAAACGTTAAAATATTTTCCAATGTCCTTGTTTGTTAATCGCTCTAAAACATAGCTAAAATGGTCTTTTTATGAGTAGGCGATCATTTATAATAAAATTTATAACTGATCCATAATCACCTGTTCCCAAAATCATTTCATTAATTAGTCTCTGCAAATTCGGTACTAGACTTTATCGTATCACAATGTAATTTAAAAAAGAACAAATTTAAATTCTTCCAACCTTAATCCTTGACTTGAATATTTTCCACAATGCCGAAAGTAAACAAATAAAATATATTTGTTTTAAAATTAACTTTCTCTCTGAAATCCCTTAAATACGTTACTGTATAGTAGTCTAGCACGAAATTTACATCAACAACATTTTTGTTTGTGCAGTCTGTTTTTTTTTAAATCAAATGTAGATACAGTATGTCTAAACAATGCAAATTCTAAACAACAATAGATATAACACATGCAACTCACCTTGGAAAAAAAATAATTTTATATGTAAATTAAAATCAATAAAACTGATAAAATCAACCCAATATGAATAAGTTGCTCATATGAATAAAAAAAATTAATCAATATATCGAAATACAAGTAGCGCACCTGAAAACCAAAATTGTTACTCGCAAAAACTGGTTTACTCAACCAAACAAAATTACAATTCCCAAACAATACTCTTCGAACCAAGAAAACTTACATTCCTAGTGACAACAGCTGTACCGGAACTAAGTACTTCAAACTCCTAACTGAAATAAAAAAAAATGATTAGTTTCACTACTCCAACTTCTTCTGGCATGACATCCTCACGCTTCTATTCTGCCCTATGCTGGATAGTAGAACCCTAAACTTCTTTGGAGAAAATATTATTAATATTCCCAAAACACAAATTAAGCATGAGTAAAAAACACAACGTCACTATTAAAATATCCTCCTGAAAGAAATATCGATTATTAATAACAGTTTAATAATATTCAACATTGTTCACGCTAGAACAAAAATGAATCGTTCAAATTGCAATAATTTATAAAAAGAAGAATTTACATCGTAATTTATCAATGTTCACACTTCAATAAAAATGAAAAAAAAAATCTAATACTGTATCACATTTAACTAATACGATGACATGTTATACCTGCACACTCGTATAAACACGTCAAAGGAGTTCAAATCTCCGTCGTTAGTAACTACAAATCAATATATAAATTAACATATGTTGTGTATCTTTGAAATCAAACTTTTAAACACAATTCACTTTTAAGAAAGCACACAAAAAAAACTTATAATCTTATATTCACGTTTAAAGAATATCAATAAAGTACCCGAAAAGACAACAGATGTCATTTAATTTAGTCTACACACATGCAATTTCTTCATATTTTCTCAAGATTTCTTCTTTCGATGATATCTCTGTGCCTTACCAAAATCTAGCTGAAAACCCTAACCCGATTTCTAAGCTATTGCTCACACTTTTAATTTAAAATCCGCAAAAATTTTGAAGAAAGAAAAAAAATTATTATTCCGCTAAAACAACTTTAGTTACTTAACCGAAAAATAAGTATATGTTTCTCAACTCAGCAGATTTACAAATATCTACTATTATATTAAAGAATATATATCAATTTTTCTTTAAAAATTTAAAAAAAAACTTAAAATTCTCTTACTTATTAAGCTGAAGGCTTTGAAATTAAGAAGGTTAAACAATTAAACTACACTACGTTCTTAAAAAAAACATAGCAAAACAAAATAAGATGAAAAAGTTGCTAAAATACCTTTCAAAAATAAGAAATTCTCTTGTTATAGGGCTAATTAAGCTAAATTTATGAATAAATTTAAAAAACACAACTTTTTGGTAATATTTCTTTAAAAAAAATTGAAAATATCTTAGTCTTTTCAACTCTTGACACTGGAGTTGTTTACAAAAAAAACAATAAACAAGAAATAGTAACATAAAATATGAATAAAATGTTTATCTCTATGAAATAATTATTTTACAGTTTAAGCAAAATTTCAATGACAAAAAACAATTATATTAATTAATTATATTAATTGATTTTTCTTATTTCGCCGCTAAATATCATAAAATGTCTCAAAAACCAAAGGAAATAGTGAATTCTTCCGCAGTTTTAGAACTTTTTGAAAAAAAAATTAAGAATTTTATTATGTAGAAACGAAATACACTTATGAGTTCTTTTTAATACTTGAAACAATTTACCTAACTATATATTTAAGAAACCTACAACCGTTTCTAGAAGACATGACCACAAAAATTCTATCTTGAAAGACACAAAACAAAATACTTTCTTCGGATTTCACTTAAATTACTTAATTTAATATCTCCTTATGTTACATACCATTTCTCATTTCAATAAAATACTTCAGTATCAGAAGCTTTGCGATATTTTGTTATTATCAAATTATTTCCATATCTCCTTGTTTTGCACTATTTTATTATAGTAAATTATTACAGTATCACCTGAGCTGCCACCATTTTTATTATTATGTCACAAATTAGGACTTAGATGAAGAATATGGTAGCGTGAATTAATTAATCCTAACTGTAACATAAAAAGGGTACTTCGATCTACCTATAGTTATAGCAATGCTGAAGGTAAGGCACTCTGGAAGGTCTTGCTGTCTCGAAGGCGAATATACAAGTTAATAAAGAGTGTTAGTAATGATATAACGCTTACCAAACCATACTTGACCAAATAGTGATGTGTAGACTCGTCAGCAACTCTGGTAGATCTCGTCGGGGACTGGAACATGCGACCTTCGCGATATCAGCGCGATTCACGACCCACGAGTTAGCCCGAGGTATCAGTATCACCTTCTAAGAATCTTAGCTCCCCAGATAATATAATGACTATTATGAACTCTTGCCTCTGTCGTTTAGCAAATAAAACAATTGAGTTTTAAAACACTTAAACTCTATTAACAACAATAAATAAGAATTAACTTTACAAAGATAAACTTAAAACTAATGTACAAGAAAATAATTAATTTGGATTAGATTAAAACAGGAGAAGAGAAATAGACATGCGTTTACTTGAATAACTATGAAACAATGAATTTTATTAACGGTCAGGTAGATAAAACTATAGGTCAAAAGAGCAATAAACTTTAAAGAAATCTAGGCTTTTTGATAATCCCATATATTATAAAGATTGAAGATCCCCCCATTAGGGTTGGTCAGACCCACCACAAATTAATGAATTACTTTACCCAGAAAAATATGAACTACACTTTAAAATAGATTATATTAAATTTGGAAGAAAAGATTAAGAGCCCAATTTTTGTAAGAGAAACTGATCACTATTTCGAACACTAACAGCGCGACATGTAGTTAAAACGGACGTTAATTCGGAACTGCCTTTACATATCTCTTTCAGTTCAAAGGTAGACTCTTGGTACTGCCTATTTCTTAGTTCATTCCCCTGGATACTACTAATTTACCCTTCGACCAATGATAACCCTCGTTAACTTGGAGAAAACGCTCTTAGTACCACCTCATTATTAGTTCATCCCCTTATAATCTGCCATTTTTACCCTATGGCCAATGACAGCCCTCGTTTTCCCTCTGAATCCTTACGGGGTAGTTCCACAAGTTTCTGACCAATCATTCGAAGCGTCTTTATTGTAAGTTTCAGACCTTTAACGCTAGATGTGGCTATGAGTCTCTAATTTTGATTAAATTACAAAGATTCTCTAATTATAATGAAATTATAAGGAATTATCTAATTAAGAATATTTTGTGATCTCCTCCGGTAATAATATATATAAAGGTATGAAATAACTACATTACTAGCTTACTTAAACTTTCGAAGTGGGGAAAAAAACCTATCCACTCTTATTCAAATTACTTAGGTATTTGATTTCTTTATAGGTATGTGCATTTCATCATATGTGATATAGGAAAAACCCATTTCGATTACATATGTTTTGAACGGATTTATCACACTTTTCGCTATTCATTTGACATTCTCCATTTTTATATCAATAGAAAACGGATCTGTAATTTGATTTGTACATTTAGTACAACGTCGTGGGTGGGCATACCACACACAGTTATTATTTTTACGGTTCTAGCCATATATCCCTAACTTTTTGTTTATGTCCCTTTTGTAATATAGTTTATGTGACAAGTACTTTGAATTCTGAAAAGCTCTTAATCTTGTTTATATGTGAGTTTTAAAGCCAAATATTTAAATCTGTTATTTGGTATTTTAGATCTTTTGGCATCTCCGAATGTAGCACCAAATGTTCGCTTTTCGTGCGAAATTAAATATTTAGAAGTTTTGGATTTTAGCATATTCTTTGTTTAGCATTTGTAGACTATTTATTTTTCGTACAAATAACCAACTTTAATCTATAATCTTCAGTAATTATATTATATGATCTTATATTTATATTCTAGAGTACTTTTATAGTCCATTTTATCACAGTCCGAAAAGTCTTTGTAAGCGCAAATATTTTTGTCATTAGCACGAAGATATTAGATAAACTTAATTGAATCTTATTTAAAGGAAATCGTAAATTTTTTATTCTTTTGTGTGGTTCTTTATATGTTTGTATGTATACAGATTGTCCAAAAAGTCTTTGTATGCTCTGTATCTTTGCCATTTGTACGAAGATAAACTTAACTGAGTTTTCAAGAAAATCGAAAATATTTAAATTACTGTGTCGTGTTATGTTGTGATGTTGGGTGTCCGAAAAGTCTTTGTATGGGCAAATGCCTTTACTATTGGCACAAAGATAAACTTAATTGTCGGATTTAGAGCAAATCGTATATATTTCCATTTCTAGGTGTACGGATTTATATGTTTGTATACAGGCTGTCCGAAAAGTCTTGGTTGGAGCAAATACTCCTATTAGTACTAAGATAAAATTAATTAAACCGGATTTCAAGCAAATCGATTATATTTTTTATTTGTGTTGTATATACTTATACAGGGTGTCCGAAAAGTCTTAGTATGGGCAAATACGTCTACTAGTACCAAGTAAATCGACTATATTCCTATTTGAACGTATGGGTGTTAGTGTGAATGTATACAGGGTGTCAAAAAGGTCTTGGTATGGGCAAATACTCCTATTATTAGGTACTTATGGCCGTTTCCACCAACTTTTGCCTAGAAATAGAATAAGTAGGGACTTCCTAAGTTGTGAAAATTTCCTAACCCAAATTGGTTGCCACCGGTCATATTTAGGAAAACCCTAGTTAGGCAAAAAGAAACTCCGGCAACGCCGCAATTTTTGAAGATTTTTATTAAATAATTTTATTTTGCACCATTTTCTGACGCCAGAGTGCTATTCCAACCTAACTTTTTTTGCAATTGTTCACAGTACACGGAATCCTATGCATTTCTTGTTTCGTTGCTATTTTGTGTTGTGTGGTGATTTTTTCCTTCGTAAGATAAAAATATGGAACCTAAAATAAATAAACGTGCTCCAAATTATACTTTTAAAGAAAAAGAGCTCGTTTTAACAATAATACAAAAATATAAACAAATAGAAAATAAGAAATCGGATGGAATGTCGGGCAAAGAGAAAAAAGAGATTTGGGATAAAATTGCCCAAGAATTTAATAGCTTGTCTCCAAATCTGCATTATCGTCCTGTGGAGTCCCTTAAAAAATTATATGATAAAATGAAGGAAGATTATGTAGTCTTTAGAAATCGCATTGCTACTATAAGTATCTTAATAAAAAAAACTTACCGATCATCTGGATATTCTAAACGCTCCTCAATTTCTTCTAAAAGATTGGCTACGGTGGGTTTTGTCAGCCTGAATCTTTTAAAAAAAGCTAAATTATCCATATCGTCGAAGAAATTTGTTCTATTATGTATTCTTCGTGGAAATCCATTTTGTAATAAATCAAATATTTCCAAATCATCATTAAGTAGATCCATTATGGCCAAAAAGACGATTTAATAACAAATCCCTTTACATATAGTAGAAAGTAGGGTTATTTTTTAAATATTCCTTCTTAGGTAACTGCTTAGGTGCTCACATTTGACTACCTAAAGTTGGGAAGTCCTAAACTGCTTTAGGGAAGGAATAAATGTTGGTGGAAACCAAATTGACCCCCTAACCTAAGATGTTCTTCTTTTAGCGTTAGGAAATTCCTAAACTGGTTGGTGGAAATGGCCATTAGATAAACTTTATTAGGTCGGATTTCACGCAAATCGAATATATTTGTATTAATATGTGTTTATGTTTGTATGTATGTATACAGGGTGTCCGAAACGTATTTTTGTTAGCAAAAATAGTTTCTACGTGTATGTGTTTGTATGTAAGTAGCGATACGTTACGGTTACGAAGGGTGCTCTATTCTGCATCATCAGTCCGAAGGAGTGTGATATCTTCCTTAATACATGGCCTAGAAACACGAAACTTTCAGGGCATGACAATGATGATATTACCGACCTTATAGAGTCCCCTCGGGGGGCGATTAGGCGCTCTACGCATGCTAGTAATTAAATGTTTTGTTGCACCAGAGTCTAAAATAAAACTTAGATTGTTATCCACTAATTTTTCACAGTTCAAAGCAATGAATGCTATTGGATTTTCCTCTGCCTTATTTGCTTGAGCACCTCTTTGTCCTCGGCCTCTACGGTATACTGTGCTGACCTCTATTACCTCTTCTGCCTCTATAATTTCCATCGTATCTACCCTGGGTACATTCAGAAATTTTATGTCCTTGTTTATAACAAGTATATGGACTTGTTTTAAAACTTGCTGCATTGTCATGACTATAATAATCATTTTTGGCCCTGATTCTTAGCTCTTCATCTAAAAGTCTTGACTTTACAAAATACATTGTCACATTTGTATTCATTGTTTCAATCGCTGTTATTACGGCATTGTAATCTTCATTAAGTGATATCAGTAGGTGACAAACTTTGTCTTCTTCTTCAACTTTTGGCCCTACACCTTCCATTTCACGAATTATTGTATCAAACTTAAGGAAATGATCCTCTAACTTCTCATTTTTCTTATATTTTAATGTTAATAACTTTCTTTTTAATGTTAACTGAAAATACACTCTTCCTCTGAAATACGTCTTCTAATGCTTTTAGCATATGTCTCGCAGTTACTGAATCTTTTATAATGTCCAGATATTTGTCGCTTACACATTGTACAATTATTGATTTAGCTTTAGCATCTTTGATTTTAAATTCTATCTTTTCCTTCTCATTGCTATAATCTGATATCTCTTTTTCTAGTACTACTTTTATTTGTCTTTCTTCTAAGAATGCTTTAACTCTAAATTTCCAATTATTAAAATTATCTGATTTTAATTGGGGAATTGCTATTTGAGTGTTCATAATTGGGGCTCCTAGTAAGTCTTGCTTCTAAGTTACAACAATGTCAATATACTAGCTGTTTAATTTTCTTTCTTCTTACCATGTAATTTTACGTGTTGCGCAGTCTGGGCCCATAGCCTGTTACGATTATTGATGCAGTGGACGATTTTAAATTAAAGAACACTCAGAATTCCCGAAGTAACTTTATACTTTATTTTTTAAATTTTTCTTCAATACAAACAAACGTTACTATATCAACATAAACAAACTCTTCTTCTTCTTAATTTACATACACAACAATAATGGCCGATAATGCCAAAGAATGTTCACATGTAAATAGGCAGATCACCATATAATATATAAACATTGACTTTTCTTAACAGAAAAAACTCAAAAATAGCCAGGAAAGTATGAAAGAAGAATTCAAGGATCTTAAACAATAACTCAAGGACAGACAAAACGATATGAAAGAGGAAAGGAGAAAAATCGAGAAATAAATGGTGCAAAGCAAAAAAATATAAAAACATAATATAAAAACACAATTATTAGTTAATTCAAAACTTACCAAAGAGGCAATGACTAAAGTAGATCATTAAATTCAGGGAGTACAAGAACAAGTTGTAAAATAAATGGCTAAAACAGACCAGAAGATTCAGTTAGTACAAGATGTTCAAAGGATGCAGCATCTGCGGCTCAGTTGGAAAAGATGGCAACCATACGTGTAATGAAAATAGATAGTGTCCCGTCAGCAGGTGTAATGAAGCCACCTACATTCGATTACGAGATACGCGCTCCGACCTTCGTAGCGTACGGTCGATGCACGATTTGCTCACTACGAGTATATACGAAGTTTACCGAGTGTATCCGAGCGAGTGTTAGTTTCTGTGCGGGAGTTAGTCAACTGGCTGCTTCCCGTCACAGACTAGGTTATAGTAGTATTTATAGTTGGCGGGGCCTATTTCAGGTCCCATCACAAACCCCACCTTTTTTGTTTTTCCGGCTCCTTTCCTTGTGATTGGAGCATAAATTTTTCTCATATACCCAAGTTGTTAGCAACTTGATTCCATTACTGGATTGTATCTCGTAGGAGATGGCCACCCCTGGGGGTGCCTCAGGCACCCCAAACATGCCCCAGGGCACAGAAAATGTTGGATCAGCCTCTGCAAATACAGAGGCTATAGAAATTGGCGACGATAATGCCAGCACCACTAGTGAAGGCTACACGTCTGCCGGCAAATCGTCTTTTAAATGTAAGACAGTTAGAAAGAACAAAGACCTTCTAAAATTATTAGAAACCTATAAATCTTACTGTCAGTCCTGCAATAGGTTTTTCAAAAGATGTCAGGTAACGGAGCGTAACAAATTGCGTGACGAGGTCACGGAACACCTTCAAGAGAAACATGCCCTAAAGGGCAACCCCGCTCCAACCCCCCCCCCCCCCCCCCCAAAAGCAAGATCGACTGCATCTAAGGACGAATTTAAAAGCGCGTACGAGTTTCTGGTTCCGACGCCCAAGAAAATAGCAGCAGAAGAGAAACAAATGCACGAAGAAGCACAAAGAAGGAAGAAGCAAGAAGAAAAAGAAATGAATGACGAGATGCAGAGGGCCATTGAGCGAAGGGTAGCAGAGCAGGGGCTCAGAATGGCTGAAAAATATAGACAAGAAAGCGAAGCAAGAAAATCAGAAGCAAAACGACAAAAAGATAAGGAAGAAGAAGAAAAAAGAACACGAGCAAAACAACAAAAAGACAAGGAAGAAGAGGAAAAAAGGACAACAGAAGAAAAAAGAATAGCAGACGCGCTGCCACAAGAAATGAGATACCAATTACAGAAGCAAATAGAACTAGATGAAGAAAAGAAAAAGATAGAGGAAGAAAGAAAACAAAGACAATTACAAGAAAGACAAAGACAATTACAAGAAGAGCAAGAAAAAAGAACAGAAGAAATGGACACAGACATAGTGAATCCAGTGACCGATAGTGCCGAGAAGAGGAGGAGAAGCCCTCAGTCAGACGAGGTGAGCGCTAAATACGCTAGGATTTTTCGAACAAGGACATTTATACCACTGAAAAACAGATTCGAAGCTCTTAGTGACAAATCAGACGACACAGACGACGAGGTAAGTTCAAACACAAGTAAAGCGAGAAAACAAATTCAAAACAAAACGATACAATCACTACGCAAAGCACAAAACCAAACACCAACTACACAAAAAACACAAAATCAAAATGCACAATCACAAGCACAAAATCAAAACACACAACCAAGCACATCACAAACACAAACACAATCAACACAAAAAACTAATAAAGTCCCGCCCATTATTATGAACGGGGTGATATTAGACAACAAGACGTACAAAGAGTTTGACGCAGAACTCAGGACTTACATTAAAAAAGGCTTAAAAATGAGATTTACAAAACGTAACACTATAATACAAATAAACGACATTGACGAGTACCACAAATGCAAGACAAAATTACAACAAATAAAAGAGATACAGTGGCACACATACTGTACAACAGAAGAAAAAACCCACGCCTTTGTCGTGAAAGGGCTCGATCATGGACCGGAGCCGGAAGAAATTAAGGAAGAACTCGAAAAACATCGTTTTAAAAATCCACTTATTGAACGATCTTTCTATTTCTACCGAAGTTACAGATTTTACAGGTTAAAAATTGTTCCTTTGATTGAAACAGATGTTTTTCTGGCACAAGACTCACATCATGAGTGGTTCACAATGTTTCATGAATTCTGTCCGAAAACATACCTTAAAATTATATAAAGAACAATTTTTGTCTTGTATTCTGAAGTCAGGATCAGTTGCACCATGGACTCTTTTTTGTGCGCCCTAAAGTTTCTTTCTGCAGTTTTGTTCCCACATACAAACTGTTAGGATTTTTATATACTATAGCTTTAGAGTTGTCCATTTTTAGCCTCCTGAACACACATAGAGCTCAAAATAGATAGAATATGCGATCTCTTTGGTTTGAAAGGAACACCTAGCTTAGGGATTTTCTTCTATTTGAATGTCAAAGGCCAACAATAAATCAAAATTTTGTGTGCCTACATACCTTTTCATACAAAATAAACCCAAACATTTGTTTTTCTAAACTTTTATGCCGTTGTATGCGCATATTGACGCGAGTTTATTTTTTTAAAAAAGTTGTACCAACGGCGAAATGCCCTAGTGCTAAGGTATCCGCTTATGGATCGGATCAGTTGGTAGTGGATTCAGTGCCGGGCCCGAATGGTCTTTTTTTCAATTCTTGTCAAATTCATACTAAATGAGAATCCACGCTGGCGCTTCGAAGCTTCCGAGTTCCTGTGTCAGGGATATTTTTAATGACTTATACGGGCCGAGCGTAGCAAGGTCCGTATCACTACGTCAAATGTGCATGTGCGGACGTAAATTAAATTTTAAATTAAATAGTCCCGCCGGACGTAGAAGCCGAGAAGCGCAACAAGCTTATCGCAAAATGTGTATGCAGGCAGCAGCAGCCAAAGTACCGTTGGTAGGGCTAGCCGCTTGTTATAGTGAGCTGTCGCGCGGGGCCGGGCGTTGGACCGTCGCGGTTTTTTAATAATGTGCCTAGTTTCGCAAAGGAATTAATTACCTACAAATAAACATCGCAAAAAACATAAAATAGATACTATAGTATATTACACATTGCTACTCTAGATGTTTATGACTTTTAGTTTTAGTATTTCTTTTCTATGTGATTTAAAAGTCTCAGAGTGTTAGCCGCTCCCCGTTTTGATACGTCTCCTCAATAGATGTCGCGCCTTGTACTAAAAGTATGATTATTCGTAATGTGTTAGAATAAATAGGCAATACAAGGAATCAAGGAATGTACTGTACCATGAAGCAGTTTCGTCAAACATGTATTTTTAGTGATTTACAATACATCTAAGTTTTTCTACAGTTTATCCGTTTCATTATTTAATCCGATTATGCTACAGGGTACTACAATTGCGTTTTGGCTGTAACTTGACCGAAATATCAAATAATACCCAAACACATATTGATATTACACAATGAAATAGGGACGCTAGCCGAAACACCGTTTTCTTTAATAAATACAATACATATACAATGCGCATAGTAATTAATTAGTTTTTCTTTGTCAAACCCAAATGTTTTTTAAATAGTATATTTCAGGGGCGGTTCGAGTGTATTGCAGCAAACCCAGCAAACCCAAGCAAACCCAACCGGGACCGGCATATTGATATCTTTCGACGATGGCTTGGCTTGATTCTTTCTTGAGGAACGTGCATTATTTTAAAAACAAAGTGTGGTTTTAAAAAATAAATTATTAAGTTGGACATTCAAAATAAATTTAGGTGGGTCATTGACAAATGACCTTATGGACGAGCCGCGTCTGTTAGAATATAAAGTCCAGAACATTATATATATATATATATATATATATATATATATATATATATATATATATATATATATATATATATATATATATATATATTTCATTAAATACAATTCTTATAATAGGTGTATATATAAAAAATACCGTTATATTTAGCTACAATTATTTTAATTTATGATTTCTGCGAAAGAACAATACTTGCAACCATGCAATACCCATGCAACTCCAAGCGTTGTTTATCAGAAAGGAATATATATTCTACTGTACAATCTGTTTAGTATTTGGAAAAAATTACTTCATAACTTAATAACATGTAAAATAGCTTTTGTCCTGAGTGCGACTCTGTTGTCGCATCGTAATTCCGCTCACTGAACATAAGGTACATAAGGCACCCTACCAATTCCCGATATGGCTTCTTTGTTGACTCGACAGGATTTTTGCAAATGTTAATACTTAATTTTAGTTCAATGGGAATAGCTGAAATTTTACATTCTTCCATTTTAAATCGTTTTAACAAATTTCTTATGTATCTTTCTTGGCTTACCCTTAAAATTCCTTTATCTCTGTTATAACTTACTTCTAAGCCCAGAAATTTTTTTAATTCACCTTTGTCTACCATTTTAAAATTTCTCATTAACTTTAATTTTATTCTGTTTATTAAATTTATATCTGGCCCAGAGATAATAATGTCGTCCACGTAGATTAACAAATAAGCCACATTAGAGGATTCATTCATATAATATAAACAATAGTCACAATCAGATCTTTCAAAAGCTATAGCTAATAGATAAGAATTAATTTTATCGTTCCAACACTTACTCGATTGTTTTAACCCATATAACGATTTTTTAAGCTTTAACACCTTACCACTTTCGCACTTAACACCTTCAGGAGGATATATAAAAATCCTTTCACTTATTGTGTCATTTAAAAAGGCTGTTTTTACATCGAGTTGACAAAAACAAAATTTAAATTGATTTCCTATTATTAATAAAAATCTAATTTTAGACATTTTAGCTACAGGCGAATAGATATTTTCATAATCTACATTTCTTTCTTGTAAAAAACCTCTAACCACCAATCTGGCTTTATACCTATCATTTTCTATTTTTTCCAAATTTTTGTAAGAGAAAACCCATTTCGTGTCAAGTATTTTATCATCTTTAGGCATTTCTACCGTTTCCCAAGTTTCATTTTCATAAATTGAATTTAGCTCCCTATCTACGGCATTTAACCATAACTTACAGTCCGATCTATTTTTTATTTCATTAAAGTTTTTAGGAATATCTTCCACAAAAGACATCGAATCAGACGCCATATAAAGCTCAAAATCATCATATTTGACTGGAGTTTTAATACTCCGTTTATTTTCTCCAAGTCTTACTCTTTCCTTATTATTACTTGCATATTTACTTTCACTCTCTTCGTCTGAATTGTTTTCCCTGTCATTATTATCATTCTTACTTTCGCCTTCAATATTTGCTTTTTCCATCTCTCCCGTTTCTATTTCATTATTTACCTGAACTAACCTAGTTTTGAACCAAAAACTATTTTCATTAAACTGAACATCTCTAGAAATGATAATCTTTTGTTTTTCTATACTCCATAGCCTATATCCAGTTGGCGCAGAACCAACCATTACGCATTTTTCAACTTTCGAATCAAATTTATCGCGAAATTGTTTTTGAACGTGACTATATGCAACACAACAAAAAATTTTTAAATTGCTAACATCTGGTTTAGAATTGTACCAAATTTCCGCAGGCGTTATATTTAAATTTGAGGAAATTCCTCTGTTCATAACATAGTTAGCCGTTCTAATAGCCTCATTCCAAAATTCTTTAGGCATATCAGCCTCTTCCAATATTGTTCTACTACGCTCTACCAAACTTCTATTCCTACGCTCGGCCTTTCCACTTTGTTGCGGTGAGTATGGTACCGTATAATCAATAACTATTCCCTTCTCGGGACATAACCTAATAATTTCTTTCGATACATACTCCCCACCATTGTCACATCTTAATTTATGAATTTTATACATAAATTTAGCTTCTACCATTTGTAAATATTCAACAAATTTTCCGTATACGTCAGATTTATTTTTTAAAACAAAAACAACGCAAAAATTTGAGAAATCATCAATGAATGTTAGAAAATACCTACCACCATCTATAGCATCAGGAGTAATAGGTTCACACAGATCTGTGTGTATAATTTCAAGAATTCTTGTACTTCTAGACCGTGTGCCGAAAGGAATACGTGCCATTTTACCTTTAATGCAAGGTTCACAAAAACTAATGTCATGAATTTTTATCTATACCTGTAACCATATCAGTCCTAATAATTTCCTTCAAGCCACTAAATCCTATATCCGCATACCTCTTGTGCCACCTGATATATTCACTATCATAATTATTTTCAACATTGAGGCATTCAGGTGAAGAGAGCCTAAACAAAATTTAATACAAATTACCTCCTTGGCCTATTCCTAGAATTTCATTTTTACTATCTATTAATTTAACTTGACCTTTTTCAAATAAAACTTTGATATTTGACATTTACATTTTTTTGACAGAATGTAGGTTTTTTCTTAAATTTGGTATATAGAAAACGTTTTTAATTGTACACTTTATCCGTTTATTATTAACATTATTATACATACATACTTCAATATTTCCGACCCCCACAGCCAACAAGAAACTTGAATCTTTAGCTACTCCAATATTAATCGGATTTTCTAGCATAAGTAAATTTGAAAAATACTCTTTCTTGTTGACCATGTGATCCGTGCATCCTGAATCTACATAAAATTTTAACACATTACAATCTGTTTGCTTACATGTTTCTTGAACATTTCTATCATTCACAAAACATTCATTTTTATCAGTGTTGCAGTCACTTGAAACATTTTCACTATATAAACTATTATTTTGCAAATGCTGAGTAGCAGTTTGTTCATTTTCAGCATGATTACTGCGATAAAAATTATTAAATCTACCCCTACCTTGATATCCTCTGTTCTGTCCTCTAAAACCTCTGTTACCTCTGACGAAACCCCCTCGGTTACCTCTGAACGAACCACCTTGGTTCCCTTGGAATGAACCTCTGTAGCTGCCTTCTTTAGTACCACTTCCATATC
This sequence comes from Philopedon plagiatum, assembly GCA_963971165.1. Taxonomy (NCBI): domain Eukaryota; kingdom Metazoa; phylum Arthropoda; class Insecta; order Coleoptera; family Curculionidae; genus Philopedon; species Philopedon plagiatum. Next base: position 61,561,939 of record OZ020191.1, read on the forward strand.
CTCTGTCCCTTTTATAGTGACCCACTTTTCCACATTTAAAACAACTGCGTTGTAACATAAAAGCTGTTGGAGTAGCACTTTTGTTGTCTTTCATACTTTTCAAACTTATTTCTCGCTTTTCATTTTCTGCCAGGAATTTACTTTTCACGATTTCATAAGTCACATCTGTTAAATTTTCTATTACAGTTATAACTGTATCGTATGAGCTTGGTAAGCTCAATAGAAAATTACACACTAAGTCCTTGTCTTTCATCTCTACATTTGCTGATTTTAGTTGTCTTATTATGCTTTCAAATTCTCCTATAAACTTGACTGGACAATCATTTTCTTTAAGTTTCATTCCCAACAATTTTCTCTTTAAATAAAGCTGCCCTGGTAATCCGTTCTTTTCATACTTATCTTTCAGTATCCACATTTGGTAAGCAGTCTTACATTCTCTTAAACTCTCTATTTCTGAATCTTCTGTGCACTGTACAAGAAGAGATTTCGCCTTGTTATCCTTTTTCTTAGCTGCATCTTCTTGAACAGATACCTCATTTTGTACATAGGTTAATACGTCATGTTCTGCTAGTATTAGTTCAATCCTAAACTTCCACGTGTGGTAGTTGTTCCCATTTAATGGGAATTTAATACTTAGTTTCTTCTCCATTGTATTTATCCTTTACTTTTCTTTATTATCAGGCAATATGTTAACAGTTGCTTCTTGCTCAGTCTCACTCTAACTTACAATCTGACGTATGTTGCTATCTCCATTTAAATACCTTGACCGGCAAATTTTCTTTGGTATACTCTTCGGACCAAACCACTAAATTATCACTTATTTTATGCTTTACCGCATTTCCCAACTTTTCCCATAAATGGTCGGGTAATTATTCGGATTAATGCAAACAGCGAATTTTTTCATGAAATTTTGCACAGACCCTAATTTTGGGTCGTAGAACACGAATCCGAAGTCAGTTTTTGGCGGTCTCGACTGGTTTTTCAAAAAAAAAAATTTTAACTTTTAGGTTAGGTTTTTCAATGAATTTCTTTAAATTTCGGCACTTTTACTTAAACACATGTATACAAGTCATTACACACTATTTTTCTGAACCATATATAGGCAAATTTATGTAAAAACACATTAAAAAACAGAGAAAATATCAAAAAACTGAAAGAAAATAAACACGCCATCTGTGGTACACATTCTGATGGAAAATTTACAAATCGTTTTTCCCACAAATTTTAACAGTTTCCGGCCATGAATAAATCCGAAAAAGAGATGGCAATATTGGCATTTTATTTTCCCTAGTAACAGTACTTTAGTTTAGTATTTATACATACATATACATCTATATCAATGAAAACTGAGCAAACCTGACCACCTTTTTGCTCGTCCAACCTGAGCAAAAAGGTGGTCCGGTTTGCTCAGTTTTGATTGATATAGATATATATGTATCTATATCAATCAAAACTGAGCAAACCTGACCACCTTTTTGCTCAGGTTTGCTTGGGTTGGGTATACACCTTTTTGTTCAGGTATGGTTGCATGCATCAGCATGCAGGTGTTGGATTACTGATAAATATGATTTTGGTTAGGTCTGATGTAGTGATGGGCCGTGGGTATTTACCCGATGGGTAAATTCATAAATACCCGGTAAATACCGGGTATTTACCCGAAAGATATTTACCCGTGGGAAGATTGGGATTTTTCCTTAAAATATCATAAGGACTTCATAAAAAACATAATAAACAGCTATTGATGAAAAAAATTCCATCATGATGTATAAAATTTTAAAGGTGGCAACACTGGAAGCGACGGAGAATCCCCTATTGGTGCGGCTGGCTGCTACAGGTTTTTTCTTGTTTGCCAGCTTGAGACTATTAGCATTTTTATTCTTTTTGTAAGGTAGTGTGGCGACAGTTTTTTTAGTTTGGATGCAAGTTATTACCGTTGTGCTTTTTGATAAAATAAAATACCAGAAAAAATATATTAAATATGCCGCGTAAGAAGAGTAATGTGTGGAAAATGTGGATAATTAATAAAGACAAATCCAAATCGGTTACCTGCAAATTTTGTCAAAAGCAGTACCAATTTCCAAATATAAATAAAATGACTCAGCATATTAGGAATTGCATTAAGTGCCCAAAGGAATTAAAAAACACCATAGATACTGACGCTGCAAATACAAACCAAAATGTACTCAGAACCAAAACATGAAATACAAGCCCTGCTAGTCCTGTGGGCGCTCTTGCAAGAACTGCCAATACTACTAATTTTAACTTACAATTAGGAGATACGGAAATGGCAAGCTTTTCAAGCGCCAGCACCATTTCCAGTACCAGTCAAGAAGAACACGATACCAGAAATATGCCACTAAAAAAAAACGTTTTATTAAAATCTTTTATGGACACGATGAGCGCTAAAGAAAACGTAAGTAAAAGGCCTCTCATAATATTTTTTTACATAACATTTTTTAATGCGATAAGTCATAGTTTCGATAAAAAACTAAATACCTAGCGATTACCGAGGCGATAACAAAACTGTTTATATTTGTAGATAATAAGAGATTTAAAAAATAATTTAAACAATTTATTTATATTTGTAACTTACAATTTTTTTTTTATTTTTAATTAACGGAGTTTAAATAAATAATATTATTTTACTATCTGTATACTGTATACTGTATAATTTTTATTGTGTATGTTTGTTGTGTTATTTTTAAGAAATGCATTAAAAAAAAACTGAGACAGTCACAAGTCACAATATCGACAGAAGGAAAAAATACTTTAATTATAAAAAAATCTTATCTTCACACTTAAAATTTACGAGAAAAATTTTTATAGTCAAAAATTCTATAAGTACGTATTACATGTGTTTTTTTTTGTATTTCAGGCTGCCATAGACTATACTTTGGCTAAAGCAATTTTTATCAGTGGATTACCCGTATCTTTAGTAGAGCATCCGTTATGGATTGAGTACATGAAAAAACTGAGACCTTCATACCAGCTCCCTAGCCGCAAGTATATATCAACAACCCTTCTAGATTTACAATACACTGAGATGCAAGCTGATATTACATCTCAAATAGTAGATGCAAAAAATATACATCTACAGTGTGACGGTTGGAGCAACATTCGTAATCAAAGCATTATAAATTTTGTTATCTCAAAGCCTGAACCATTATTTGTAGAATTTCTTGCTACCGAGGCAAACAAACACACAGGAGAATATTTATGTCAAAAAATGGCAGAAATTATTGAAAAACACAACCCACAGAAGTTTTTTGCTGTTATTGGCGACAACGCAGCTAATATGAAAAAAGCATTTGCATTATTAAAAGAGAAATACAACCACATTGTACCCCTCGGATGCATTTGCCATACTCTGCAATTGTTGTGTACAGACATATTATCATGTAACTCCTCATCCTCAAACGAATTTTTAAATTGCTGTACTCAGATAATCAAAACTATAAAAAATGTTCATGTTCTAAATGCACTATTCGCAAAGATAAACGAAGAGAAAAATATAAAAATTAGTTTGAAAATGCCAGTTAAAACACGTTGGGGCAGTTACCTAGACACTCTGCAGAGCTTACTTACTTGTAAAAGTACACTACAGACCTTAGCTGTAAATGGACAAGCTGCCGAGTCTTTGTCAAGAGAACTGAAAAGTCGTATTCTAGATGACAACATTTTTTGGGTACGAGTCGAGAAACTCGTACAAATTTTACAACCAATCGTTGCTTTGATAAAAAAGTTTTAAAGTAACGATTGCCTCATACATATGGTGCATCATGCTTTAAAGGAACTGCAAAGTACTCTTATTGAGTTGTTGCCACAATCACCCCTTACAAAAAAAGAAGAAAAAACAATAATACAGAAAATGGAAGAAAGAAAAGAAATGGCACTGAGCCCAATTCACTTGGCTGCTGCGCTGCTAGATCCGATTTCTCAAGGTTGCAACCTAAGTCCCGATGAAAACGTAGATGCCATGGAGTTTATCCATAAAATCTCAGCAGACTTAAATATTGAAGAGTTAGTGTCAAATGACCTAGCTAGTTACTGTGCAAAGGATGGCTTATGGGCTAAGCCGTTCATATGGCTATCTTCTTCTTCAGTGTCGCCTTTGGTATGGTGGAAGGGAATATGTAGAAGTAGTCGCCTTTCAGAGGTAGCGGTGCGTATATTATCAGCTCCAGTTAGCTCTGCTGCCACTGAAAGGTCGTTTAGCACATTCAGTTGGATTCACAATAAAAGACGCAATCGCCTCACAAACTTAAGAGCAGGAAAGATTACATACCTTGCACATAACTGGAAGCTGCAGCAAAAAACTAGAAATAAGAATAAGACTGAAAATGAAGTGATCATAGAGTCGGAAATATCAACTCATTCAACTCAGACACCACAACCAGGTTCTTCTGGACTGAGCAATAATTTAAGCAGAAAATCACTTCATTTAGATGATAGCGTATCACAAATTATAAAGAAATCAAGTAATTCAAACGCTAATAAAAATAAAGTGATTAACACTGATGAAACGGACGAAGAAGAACTGGAAACCAGCGATACTGAGACTGACGATGGCAATGACAGCGACAGTATTCCATACATGGACACAGACGATGATATATCCGAGCCAGAAACAACATAATTTATGCAGATTATTATATTATTATACTGTTTTTTCATTTTAATATTTTTTATATATTTATTCGTTCTACTCCTATCCTATAAGTATTATCTCTGCTAGTCGTAGTCTAGAGAATCGAGATTATGTTTTTACATGTTAGAAAAATTTCACTGTTTTTCTTTTATTTTGTTTAACTCATATTCATATTAGCTTCCTAGTAATGTTAATGTTATGTTTTTATTATTTTTTATTGATGTGTTGTTTTATTTGATTTTAAATACGACTTAAAGGAATTTACTAATTTACATTTCCAATAAAATATATAAAAAACCTTAAATCTATTTATATATCCATTAAGGGTCCGGGTAAATATCTGGGTAAATACCCGGGTATTTACCCGGGTATTTACCCGGGTATTTACCCAAAATATATTTACCGGGTATTTGCCCATCACTAGTCTGATGTAGGTTAAAATTAAAAAATGTTGTTGACTAAGTTGGACAGAATAGTAACTTTAGTTTGTTATGGTTAGCTTTTTTATTATTCCTAATTTACAACTTTTTATAAGTAAACCTGGCAACGCCGGACACTTGACAGCTGGGAAAATAATGGCTGCTAGTAGGGCGTTAAATGGAATTTTCCATATGAAAAAGCAATTTTCTTACCTATTTTTGCCTAAATGTGGTGTTTTGTGTGACGAAAAATAATAAAAATTATAAGTTTACAGATATGTTGAAGTGAAAGTGTCGAAACTTAAAGGAATCTATATAAAAACCTAACCTAAAAGTCCAAATTTTTTTTTTGGAAAAACCATTCGAGACCGCCAAAAACTGACTTCGGATTCGTGTTCTACGACCCAAAATTAGGGTCTTTGCAAAATTTCATGAAAAAATTCGCTGTTTGCATTAATCCGAATAATTACCAAAACTCGGAAGACTTCCTACACTTCTTAATTTATTTATTTCATTGTTTTTCCAAAACAAAAACTACTTCACAATAACAGAGTCTACTACGTTCTTAACCAATCATTACTACCAACCCTACCATAAAAATAATCAAACTATCCAACATTAAATATAAAAATACTACTGGTGTCGCCATCTACTGTTTAGTACTAATACTTTCATCTAAAAGGATTTCTAACAGATTACAGTATTTTAATCTCGATTTTAGTGTGATTAAAAGGACAGAAATCTAACAATAATGTTATTATTACCTTTGTTGTAAAATCTCTTTAAAATACACTTTTCAAAATACAAATATATCAAAAAACACTGACAACACAGTACAGCCATTTTTTAATGCAAGGAACCAATGCTTGACTAACACTAAAAAGTTCCAATAACGCATCAAAAACAAAATTTAGAAGATTCCGCTTTATTTTATCAATACCCGCCCTATTAAAAACTAAAAACTAATGTTTTTGTTACTTTTAAAGAAAATTCGGTTTAAAATAATTCATTTCCCTTATTAGAAAAAGATGTTTACATTAAACTTGACACACTTATGCAATACTAACAAAACCGTAGGTATAGCCATTAATGAAAAACACATTCCACTAACTAATTAAATATAATGCTTAAAAGAATCCACGGTATTTTTTACTATCAGCTCTATTAAAAAACCATAGAAAAATAAAGGCTTTGTTATGAAAAACTGACAACTAATTAAAAGGGAAAAGAAAAGTATTGGCGACTCATGGGCGCACCCAGGATTTTGTCTTGGGGGGGGGACTGACTGGTCTGGGGGGGGGGTCTAAGTGGTACAATTCGGTGTATTTATTCAATTAGTAGTGCACTTTTTTTAATTTTTGTGTGTCTAAGATGTTGGCCGGGGGGGGGGGGGGGGGGTGCAGCCCCCCAGCCCTCCCCCTGGGTGCGCCACTGTAAGGCGACTCAAATTAAGGAAGCCAGCTGCAGTCAGTTGATTTTTAACGGGGAAGAATGGCTCACTTATTGACGACAAAATTGATAAAAGATGCCAAATAATGCGATAATGAAGACAAAGATGAAACGAAAACATGCAACGTTTCCGTTATATTAGTTAGCAAATCGCCTGAAGAGGACGCTACGTTCTTAGTTTGAGTCGCCACTTCATAGTGCCCACATAGATACACATTCCTAGAATATGCTGACAACAGGTGAAAACATATATTCGCATAGGAATATTCTGAGAATGAGCTAAGCAGCAAGTATAATAGATATTCGTTTAAGAATATTCCTATCTTTTGTAAGGCACGCATTTACGTTAAGCGAACATTCTAAGCATATGACAGGAATATTCCACTATGTATTACTTCTGTTGTACTAACATAAATTATATTATATCTTATTTGCGATCAATCGATTGTTTATCGCCGATTCGTCTTTCGCAAGTACCTACATGAAGTTTGCTAAAAGCAAAACGAGTTGTTGTGAACGAACGCACTCAACGTGGTTTCTGTGATCGAAACTGAACGCACCCTGTAGATCATTTTGACAAATGACATGTTTGTTTGGCTTTGTGTAAAAAAAGAACAATACTTGCAACCATGCAATACCCATGCAACTCCAAGCGTTGTTTATCAGAAAGGAATATATATTCTACTGTACAATCTGTTTAGTATTTGGAAAAAATTACTTCATAACTTAATAATATGTAAAATAGCTTTTGTCCTGAGTGCGACTCTGTTGTCGCATGGAAATTCCGCTCACTGAACATAAGGTACATAAGGCACCCTACCAATTCCCGATATGGCTTCTTTGTTGACTCGACAGGATTTTTGCAAATGTTAATACTTAATTTTAGTTCAATGGGAATAGCTGAAATTTTACATTCTTCCATTTTAAATCGTTTTAACAAATTTCTTATGTATCTTTCTTGGCTTACCCTGAGCAAACTGAGCAAACCTGACCACCTTTTTGCTCGTCCAACCTGAGCAAAAAGGTGGTCCGGTTTGCTCAGTTTTGATTGATATAGATATATATGTATCTATATCAATCAAAACTGAGCAAACCTGACCACCTTTTTGCTCAGGTTTGCTTGGGTTGGGTATACACCTTTTTGTTCAGGTATGATTGCATGCATCAGCATGCAGGTGTTGGATTACTGATAAATATGATTTTGGTTAGGTCTGATGTAGGTTAAAATTAAAAAATGTTGTTGACTAAGTTGGACAGAATAGTAACTTTAGTTTGTTATGGTTAGCTTTTTTATTATTCCTAATTTACAACTTTTTATAAGTAAACCTGGCAACGCCGGACACTTGACAGCTGGGAAAATAATGGCTGCTAGTAGGGCGTTAAATGGAATTTTCCATATGAAAAAGCAATTTTCTTACCTATTTTTGCCTAAATGTGGTGTTTTGTGTGACGAAAAATAAAAAAAATTATAAGTTTACAGATATGTTGAAGTGAAAGTGTTGAAACTTAAAGGAATCTATATAAAAACCTAACCTAAAAGTCCAAATTTTTTTTTTGGAAAAACCATTCGAGACCGCCAAAAACTGACTTCGGATTCGTGTTCTACGACCCAAAATTAGGGTCTGTGCAAAATTTCATGAAAAAATTCGCTGTTTGCATTAATCCGAATAATTACCAAAACTCGGAAGACTTCCTACACTTCTTAATTTATTTATTTCATTGTTTTTCCAAAACAAAAACTACTTCACAATAACAGAGTCTACTACGTTCTTAACCAATCATTACTACCAACCCTACCATAAAAATAATCAAACTATCCAACATTAACTATAAAAATACTACTGGTGTCGCCATCTACTGTTTAGTACTAATACTTTCATCTAAAAGGATTTCTAACAGATTACAGTATTTTAATCTCGATTTTAGTGTGATTAAAAGGACAGAAATCTAACAATAATGTTATTATTACCTTTGTTGTAAAATCTCTTTAAAATACACTTTTCAAAATACAAATATATCAAAAAACACTGACAACACAGTACAGCCATTTTTTAATGCAAGGAACCAATGCTTGACTAACACTAAAAAGTTCCAATAACGCATCAAAAACAAAATTTAGAAGATTCCGCTTTATTTTGTCAATACCCGCACTATTAAAAACTAAAAACTAATGTTTTTGTTACTTTTAAAGAAAATTCGCTTTAAAATAATTCATTTCCCTTATTAGAAAAAGATGTTTACATTAAACTTGACACACTTATGCAATACTAACAAAACCGTAGGTATAGCCATTAATGAAAAACACATTCCACTAACTAACTAAATATAATGCTTAAAAGAATCCACGGTATTTTTTACTATCAGCTCTATTAAAAAACCATAGAAAAATAAAGGGTTTGTTATGAAAAACTGACAACTAATTAAAAGGGAAAAGAAAAGTATTGGCGACTCATGGGCGCACCCAGGATTTTGTCTTGGGGGGGGGGGACTGACTGGTCTGGGGGGGGTCTAAGTGGTACAATTCGGTGTATTTATTCAATTAGTAGTGCACTTTTTTTAATTTTTGTGTGTCTAAGATGTTGGCCTGGGGGGGGGGGGGTGCGGCCCCCCAGCCCTCCCCCTGGGTGCGCCACTGTAAGGCGACTCAAATTAAGGAAGCCAGCTGCAGTCAGTTGATTTTTAACGGGGAAGAATGGCTCACTTATTGACGACAAAATTGATAAAAGATGCCAAATAATGCGATAATGAAGACAAAGATGAAACGAAAACATGCAACGTTTCCGTTATATTAGTTAGCAAATCGCCTGAAGAGGACGCTACGTTCTTAGTTTGAGTCACCACTTCATAGTGCCCACATAGATACACATTCCTAGAATATGCTGACAACAGGTGAAAACATATATTCGCATAGGAATATTCTGAGAATGAGCTAAGCAGCAAGTATAATAGATATTCGTTTAAGAATATTCCTATCTTTTGTAAGGCACGCATTTACGTTAAGCGAACATTCTAAGCATACGACAGGAATATTCCACTATGTATTACTTCTGTTGTACTAACATAAATTATATTATATCTTATTTGCGATCAATCGATTGTTTATCGCCGATTCGTCTTTCGCAAGTACCTACATGAAGTTTGCTAAAAGCAAAACGAGTTGTTGTGAACGAACGCACTCAACGTGGTTTCTGTGATCGAAACTGAACGCACCCTGTAGATCATTTTGACAAATGACATGTTTGTTTGGCTTTGTGTAAATCTTTTTCTAAAAATGGCTTTTGTCTGAAACTAGTGAAACATGCCTTTTATTTCCATTTTTCTTTGTGTGGAGGAAACTATTGGGAAACTATCTATCTAATTGTATTTTTTGGAAACTATTGAAAAACTTTTAAGTTAAAAAATGGGCAAGAAAATACTGGAGATCCAGTTTTTTATGGATCATGTCATGGCCCATGGACAATGATGAGGACTTGATAAAAGTTGGGCAATATATTTAGAGGACAAAGTCAACTTTCAGAATGTGGTGAGTTTAAATATTATGAGTATCAAGTAATAATTTTAAGTAAACTGGAAAGACAAAAAAAAGTAAGTCTAAGAATCTAGCATTCAGCAATCTTTTCAGGCTAAAGAACAGTAAAACTGGAGAAGACTCTGTTGATCGTATTACCAGAAAGATTAGAAAATTTATTAACCTTAAGATTAGTCAATTAATCTTAAGTAAGTAAGTACGCTAAATTAATAAAATCTAGTTTAGACAACAAAATTTTTTATGCGCTTTGTTGTATGCCATTAAAATATTGCAACCAACTGGTTGAAAGGCAGGCCCCAAAAGTAACTGTATTTTCATTCAAAAATAACTTTTTATTTTAGAAGCTGTTCGCCTCAGTCAGGGAATGAAAGAGGCGTGCAACGAAATTATTAAATCCATTAAAGTGTGGCTCGCCAAAGCTAAGGAAAGGAATATGAAAACATTAAAGAAACTCAAGTAAGTAACAAAAAGCTGCAGTATTCCATCTTGTTATATGAGTAGTACCTAAGTACTGACTTTTAAAATAGTAAGCTTCACACTTGGAAGCATTTCGTTTATTTAAGTATTTTTTAAACAGTGCTATTTATTTAAAACTTGACAGTCTAGCTTTAATATTAATTAACCCAGCAACTGTAACAATATGTATGGAATGAAACTAAAAAGAATTGCGAAATTGTATTTGCTTACATGGTATGATCAAAAGCTCACATACTAGAACACCAACACCAGGTATAGTTTTGCTTATCTTTATAAAAAAGCAATAAAATCTTACAAACCTTGTTATTTAGAAGTTTTTAAGATCTCAACTCATAAAAATAATGTGTCAGATGTTTGTAATAACTGGGAAATCTGTCCACGCATGTACACAATAATACGAGTTAAAACTGATTTTGTCCTAAATACTTTCAGCAGAACTACATGAAAAGGTACTAAACATGATCCAGTGAAAAAGTCTTCCAATTTGTTACCAAAGTGTGGAAAAATATGCTAGGTGTTCCATTTCAGTAAGAGTTATTTTTAATTTTATTGTGACATTTTTCATTTTCTTGTCAAAGATATAGCTGATAGCTGTTTTAATGATTTCTATTTTTTTTCTAGATCCGCAGATACATAAGAAATGATATGGTTTGTTACTTTGCACTTTTGTGAACGATATTTTAAGTTGAGATTAGAATAAATATATATGTACGTAAAATATAGAACACTAGTGTTCTATTTTTTTTCGTTTGTCTTAGGATTAAAATTTTAATTTGTTTTGTCTTAAGTTCAATAGTATAATTTCTGGCTCAAAATTTAAACCAAAAGTTACACTTTTGAATCTAAAATAAAAAAAATGCAATCACATATGCAGGGTTTGTTCTGAACCAGACCAAATATTTCATAATGACTAATTTCTAAAATGACTTCCAAACCTGAGACAAAAAAAAATTAGATTTTCGAACTTAAGATATCTTAAATCTAGAAGAAGTAATGGAATACTATATATTTGGATAAGAAATGAAAATATCGTCGCAACAATATATTTATTACCTATCCCTGGTGAATAGATATTCCTTGGCTGTGAGCAGTATATCTGGCATCATATTCTTAGAATGTTCGCTGGAGTACACTATGATAAGCTATGAAGCCACACATCATATCCCCAAACATATCCTCAAGATATGCGTACGCACTTTAAAAGACATATTCCTAGCACATCGACTTTGTGGCCAAACCCACATGCTGAGCATATTCCGAGAATATATTCTCTTATCTGTAGAATGTGCTAAGCAAATGCGTATTCATATACTTATGCTAAAAAGCATATGCCTAACATTTGCCGAGTATATATTTTTGCTGTGTGGGTGAGATTTTGCAGCTAACAACGCTAACCCATAAACGATACAATACGAAGGGGTATTTCTATATGACATAATTTATACAGGGTGGTGCAACCAAGATGGGGTGGACGATTGTGAGTAAATGGTGAGGAATTTGGAAAATTTTTTTTTTGGATATTATCGATAGTCAGACACGCTGTTTTAAAATTATAGCCATAGTACAGGGTGGTCCGAAAAACTCGTGGCGAACCAAACTTGTATTTTTTTAAATGGGACACCCGGTATATAATTATTCCAATTGATTCTCCTGTTCGTTACGATCATTTTGATATAGGGTTTATTGGGTCTAAAACTTATAGTAAGGGAATGGGACGCGATTAAAGTTGAAAAAATGCTCACAGTTCGGCCATTTTTTAAAAAAATTTGAAACAGGTATGGAAAAACCAAATATTCCATAAAACGTTACATATCCTTGAATACATTAATCACTTGCAATTTGTTTAAAATTATTCACTGTTATACAGGGTGGTCAAGTTTTGCAAATGCGCCCTGGACTCATTTTTTTTAAATGGAACACCCTGTATATTTTATTTTCATGTTAAAGATAATATTACTAGCTTTCAAAAAATACCTTACATGATGCCTTTCTGACCAACAGTTTTTTAGTAAACTAGCCGTGAAAGCAAAGTTTCTTCATTCTAATGCGATTATACTGAATTTACGTTGTTTATTATTGAAACGAAACAAAAGATTGAGGAACTTGTCAAAGCTACTGCCGCTTAATCCATTATTTACAAGTTAAGTGTAGGTGGCCCAATAATTATGAGGTAAGAAAACTGAGACCCGAAAGTTTTACATGTTTATTAGAGATATTTCAAAAAACAGAAAATATTGTTTTTAGGAAATGTAAAGTTATTAATAAACCATTTATAAACAAAGACAATTAGTTATCAGTATTATTAATAGTGTAAGAAAATTAATTAAGCAAAAACAGAACATCTTTTAAAATTATTGAGGTATGTACTTACTTGTTTATATTAAATTAGGTTTACAAGTAAGTACATACCTAAATAATTTTAAAAGATGTTCTGTTTTTGCTTAATTAATTTTCTTACACTATTAATAATACTGATAACTGATTATCTTTGTTTATAACTGGTTTATTAATTACTTTACATTTCCTAAAAACGATATTTTTTGTTTTTTGAAATATCTCTAATAAACATGTAAAACTTTCGGGTCTCAGTTTTCTTACCTCATAATTATTGGGCCACCTACACTTAACTTGTAAATAAGGGATTATGCGGCAGTAGCTTTGACAAGTTCGTCAATCTTTTGTTTCATTTCAATAATAAACAACGTAAATTCAGTATAATCGTATTAGAATGAAGAAACTTTGCTTTCACGGCTAGTTTACTAAAAAACTGTGAATAACTTTAAACAAATTGCAAGTGATTAATGTATTCAGGGATATGTAACGTTTTATGGAATATTTGGTTTTTCCATACCTGTTTCAAATTTTTTTAAAAAATGGCCGAACTGTGAGCATTTTTTCAACTTTAATCGCGTCCCATTCCCTTACTATAAATTTTAGACCCAATAAACCCTATATCAAAATGATCGTAACGAACAGGAGAATCAACTGGAATAATTATATACCGGGTGTCCCATTTAAAAAAATACAAGTTTGGTTCGCCACGAGTTTTTCGGACCACCCTGTATTATGGCTATAATTTTAAAACATAGCGTGTCTGACTATCGATAATATCCAAAAAAAATTTTTTCGAAATTCCTCACCGTTTACTCACAATCGTTCACCCCATCTTGGTTGCACCACCCTGTATAAAAAAACTAAAAATTAAAAACAAAAATCAAAATCTTTGGCAGGCTTATAGATTCATTTAGCAAATGAGATGAAAACTCGGATTAAAATACCACTCTAAATTTTATCGTTCATGGATTAGCGTATCTGCCATTTCATCTTGCAAAATATCCCTAATAGCGTGGCTATCAGGTCGATCAGGTGATTTAAAGCATGTGTACGGAAGAAGTTGTTTGTTGTCGGTAATTTTTCACATTTTGTTATTATTGACGAAAACCGTTTACCGGTTGTTTATGCGAATAATAATACCACAATCGGAAACCTACCACAGAAATAAGTAACAAATGGGTGATTTAACTCTTTTTATATGGTAGAGTCAAATTTTGAAGCGTCGCTGAAAGAACTTTCACAAAGTTTGCTTTGAACTCGGTTATAAACAATTTATTGTTTGATTTTTACCCTTTTTTAAAAGGCAAAAAGTTGAAGCTTGTAGGAATTATGCTCATCTGATTAATAAATACCGTAATAGGTAAGTGACAATTCTTTGTGTTAACGGTACAACATAGCCTGTTTCGTTTTTGTTACAATTTCAACCGATTTCACGAGTGGTCCATACTCCAATCAAATAGGGATTCAACCTCGGAATGAAAGATGATAAGCTATAAACTTGTATAAATCTTTGTTTTGACATTCTACAAGTTAGCTCAAAAGTCTCATAGAATTCAAGGTCAATAGTCACAAAAGTCGTTTTTTTTTCTAAATATTTTGTTTCCTTTGCGCCAAATGACTTTTGTAATAATTAGAAAATTTGTAGAGCATAAAATTCTCTAGAAATTTGGTTTTAAGCAATATTTTATACAATCAACAGTTCTTGAGATAGAGCGGGAAGAGTGTGGAGCGCTCAGCCGTATGTATGTCCAAACAGCACACCGACATCTTATATACATCCTATGGAAGTCCGAAAATTGTCAAAAACACGTCCAGAGGATGTCCAAATTTGGACATGTTTGGTCCAATATAAGTCGAATTGATGATACAAATGTCACAAATTATGACATCCGCGGGATGTCCAATTTAGGACGTCCAATGAATATCCTCTAGCACAACATCCATAGGATGTCCATTGGAATATACAATTAGATTTCCAAAATACAAGATTTAAAAACCAATTTAACACTCCTTTTGCTTATAAACCTGTTTTCGCATTTTCTACTTTTATACAATATCACTTAAATTTTATTATTAATTGCTAAATTACCTTGTATGTACCTGCATAATCCATTTACTATATTATCCCGTTGATATTACTTACCTTTTTTATACATACTTTCACTTTCACATTTTCTACTTTTATACAATATCACTTAAATTTTATTATTAATTGCTAAATTACCTTGTATGTACCTGCGTAATCCATATTACTTACCTACCTTTTTTGTACATACTTTTCAAACATATTTATTTCCTTCATAATTATTTACATCATTCCAAACTGAAAACTAGTATTTACATGAGGTACGGATTACAACCCCCAACTGGGGAGGTCCAATCCGACAACGCGGCCGGGGCTGGTCTTGGCCCTTGGTTTTTCCATGATGCGTTGATGCAGGGGCGACGACTCTTTCCGCCAGGCTTGCAGAGTCAGGGTTTTAATTTACACAGGGTTAGAAAATCTATTTAATATATACGAGTTTACTATTTAATATATATATATATATATATATATATATATATATATATATATATATATATATATATATATATATATATATAAATATAAAGAAATAAAGAAATATCGACAGGACTATTTATAAAAAAAAAGGTGAAGAAAATATTGGGGAAACTGTCTGTATGGTGGTGCTCGACACGTGTTTCGTGCTTATTAGCACTCATCAGTCGCACATAACCAAGTTATTAGATGGGAAACTTGGAAGTTGAAAAAACACAAAGAGTTCACAGACCAGGGACCTGCTAGCACATTTGCGGTTGTTTTTTGTCGAGCACTACCATACAGACAGTTTCCCCAATATTTTCTTCACCTTTTTTTATAAATAGTCCTGTCGATATTTCTTTATTTCTTTATATTGTTATATCCCTTGGGGTAGAGGTTTCACGCAGGTGCTATTGCAGCCTCCGTGGTGATGTTGGGTTTTGCCCGGAAATCCCTGGGTCTCCTGACAAAAAACAACCGCAAATGTGCTAGCAGGTCCCTGGTCTGTGAACTCTTTGTGTTTTTTCAACTTCCAAGTTTCCCATCTAATAACTTGGTTATGTGCGACTGATGAGTGCTAATAAGCACGAAACACGTGTCGAGCACTACCATACAGACAGTTTCCCCAATATTTTCTTCACCTTTTTATATATATATATATATATATATATATATATATATATATATATATATATATATATATATATATATATATATATATATATACAATTAACATAGAGGATCACTGGAAAAAATAATATCAAAAAACCAGTTTAAAAAAGAGGGGGGGGGGTGCTATATACATATTTACAAATGATTATTACGGATACACCATTCATTCTGTTTTGTTATTTAGAAATATATACATTTACCCATTTACACGTTAATATTATATACAACCATTTATTCTTCATTCATTCGTATTTACATAACCAATCGTTCTTCATTTATTCGTATTTACAACCCTTTCATGCACATACATACAAACTTTACACACGACTAGCTGATCTTGGGGAAACGTCTGAGTGTATATCAAACGAGTCGTCCAATCAGCGTTGCGTCAGGGAAAAGGGGCGTGGTTGTGATAGGACTCGAAATATCACAAAACCACGTAGTTGTTGTAATAGTACGTTTTTATACTATTAAAATTGTAAATAATTATGAAAAATAAGCCCCGTGTAAATAAATACCCTGTATATATAAGCCCCTAAGCTAAATAAAGCTTACTTTCCCCCAAAAAACAAGGTTAATACGCCTTTAAAATAAAACAAAACTTTTCTATTTTATAAAACATAGGTTTAGTACGTTTTAGTGAATACCGCTCACAAAACACTAACTCCCATGCCTGCGAGGCACTCCCCCCGTCATAATAAACCACCGGGTTTAAACGCCTTTGAAATAGATTTGAAAATCCATAAGAATCAATCATTTCATAAAACACCGTGAAAACGCAAATACTATTGGATAATGTTGAACAAAACATATATACCATAGTACCCCCGACCCAGCAGGTCCACTTTTCCCAAAAAAAGGTTTAAACGCCTTGAAAACGGCTTAAATAATCAAATAAAGATTTGCTGTGATCTAAAACCCAAATACGCTTATAATAAGTTAATTTGATTCCTAATCAAAAACTTTTATAAGACAAAAAAGACCCAACCAGTTTATACTATTCCACAAAAATGCCAAAACATCAAAATTTCCAAAATTTTGCATGATACAGGAGATGTTGTCCCTTCGACGGCAGCAGTCCAAATGAGCATTAAAGCGGAGAGTATCAGCGGAAGGAGGTTTTTCGAGGGTGCCTGAACGCTCAGACTCAAACGCCGCTCGAGAATGGATACAATATTTGAAAATAGGCGTTATCTATTTTCGCTTATAAATTACGTTTCAGTATAGCAACTTATCAGTATGGTCAGATTTTTCAATACGATCAGTTGTCAGTATACGTGTATCTTTGTATTATAAAGATATAATTTTTCCTGAAGTATTCATTCGGTGAATTGTCTACGTGTCTACTACTGTTTAAAGAAATTCGACCCAGCTCAAAGAAATTCGTTTCCTAGCCTGGAAAGAAATTCCCAAAAGTATTTTTTAAGATTTTTCCAAAATAAGTCTTTTTTAAGGCTTCCCAATCTTCACATCACATCCAACAAGAAAAAACTTGCAGTTTCAGTCGTCGGACCTCATATTGTCAGACATCAGCTAGATCTTCTAATGAACAGGAGCAACGCTGAACTTCCACGAAACTCGAGAACTTCTTGTTCGCGAACGTGTTATAAGTTATATAACTAACTTACGAATCGTAGGGGATTCTAACTCAGTACTTCACAGTTGCACTTTGTGAACGAAAGGTTCCTATTCACCTCCAGTACTTGGTCCTGAACTTCTGCGGCAACCGATAAAAAGGCTGTCGTGGTCGCTTCATGAGAAGTTGAAGAAATCCGGAAAATTTAAAGTTGCGCCTCGCGTTCTTAAAAAACTTAAATACCCAAGACAGGTATATCTTGGCTAGTTCTGGAATAAAAACTCGTACACCATACAAAACTTGAAAGTGTCCATAATTGTTGGTAGTTTTGGGGAACAGATTGGTCTAAAATACTCTCTCCCAACTTAGACTTTTTACGCAACCTAAACAAATTTTGTGAACTTAAAAGACTTTAACAGAAATTCACCAATACCTAAAAACACTTTAGCGTATTTTAAAAAGACATTGCCCATGTCGTCAAAAGACTTTTATAAAGATTTTGCTTCGAAAAACTTGTTAAATAATTTTTCATAAACTTGAAAAATAATTCCCTAGCGGAAACAAAAAATTTTTTAATTGTTAAACTTTTTTAAACTTAAGCTTTCTTTTGTAAAAAAGCCGTTGCTTTTTAAACACCTATAAGAAAAGATAACTTAAAGAATAAATCAAATTCACTTTTGATTTCATTCAGACCAAAAATATTTTTTTAAAGTTAGAATAAAAACTTTTATTTTATTTTTACATTTAAGCGACTTAGAAAATTTTCATTCTAAGCGACAGAAAAATTCCCGAATTAAGCGACTTAATTCGGGAAAATTTTTCAGTTAAGCGACTTAGAAAATTTTTTAATCTAAGCGACACAGTCAGACCACATCAACAACAACTTCCGAAAGCCACAACCCTGCATCATCTCCCTCTTTTCTTGAAGCGGTTGACGGCTTCCAGAGCAACCGGGTGGAAGGTGGGATCCTCTCAACAACCCCTGCTGTTGCGCCCAACATGGAAAACACAAATCCATTTTTAACTTATCTCTCAACACCTGTTAATCATCTGGAACAAACCTTTGGTATTCCAGAAAATTCGCGCAGTGTAATTTTTGATCAAAATGTACCTGTAGGATTGTTAGTGGACTTAGAACCCCCACTAAAACAGGATGTTAATACCCCGATTAACGAGCAATTTTTGTTTCAGAGCACGCCGCTTAATGAACAACTCGTCGATCAAAGGCCGGCACTAAGACGACATGGCATCCCTGGTGGGGATCTTACGAATAGCAATTTCCCTGAAAAATTATTAAAATCAAACATTCAAAATTACCCCACTCAGGATGTGCATGATCGTGTAACACGACATAACATTCCTGTAGATTCATTAAATCAAGTTCATGATTTTAAAATACATGAAACTTTCATAAAAAATAATGACAACCCTATAATAAAAAATTCGCAAGTACTGGCTCATAGTACAAACCCTTTTAAGAGCGTATTAGACGCCGGCCAAAATATTAAACCAATTCATAGGGAAATTCCAAACTTAAAAGACAACTTTGCTCCTCAGACAGAAGTCCTGAACCTGTTCAAGCTGATGTCTGAAAATGTGAAAAGTCAAAACCAAATATTACTGCAAAACCTTAATCCAACACCACCAATAAAGAAAACCCCGTTAAGAGCTAATTTTGGAGGGCTCTCTCACGAAGACCCTCTCGAATTTCTAAATGATCTAGAAACTTGGTTTTTAGAGAATGAAACAATCGACAGCGAGAAAATATATTTTGCTCGCTCACAATAATTAACCGGAGGAGCCAAATTGTGGTTTGACCCATACAGGCCCTTTGTAAAGAACTATACTGAATTTAGAAATAAATTTACTGAAAGATTCTCATGCGTAGAAGACTTGGCAGATCTTCAGGCTAGGCTCTACGGTGACCATCAAAAGAAAAGTGAATCCACGGAGCAATTCATTTTAATGAAGCACGCGTTATTCGCCCGATTACGACCAAACAGTTCATTAGACGAATTCATTAACATACTATTGGCGCAGCTAATGCCTAATATTAGGTCTAGATATTAGGAATTGACATTCGATCTATCGATAGACTAATAACTCTAACTAGATGCGTTGAAAAGGATTTAGCTGAGGAGGCCAAATTAATTGCGCCCCTAAAACCTACAACAATAACAAATACACCCAAACCAAATGAACGCCCCCCACTTAGACCGAATAATTCGGCTAATTTCCAAAATAACCGACCTAATAATTCGGCCCACGCAAATAACAATAATAGACCAAATAATCCGTCTAATTATAATAATAATAGACCCAATAATCCGAATAACCCAAATAATCGGTTTACTTTTAACTCAAATAATCCAAAAAAATTCTTGGAACTTAAGGCCCTGCCTGTATTGCCAAGGTAAACACCTTGATCGTGACTGTCCAAAAAGGACAAACTTCTCGTCCCGCACGTTTAATAACATAAATCAAGACCACCCAAACAACGAGAAATCTAGTAATAATTCAAAAAACTAGATTCGGGTCGGTCTTCCCCCCAAAATTCCCCAAAGAACCAAAACGCGAATACCGACCCCTTAAATAACAACCGAAAAAATACTACTAATAACCAACAACCGAATCGCCGAAATTCACAAAAAAATGACAACACTCCCAGAAAATTAATTGTCGTTACTCAGGATGAGACACAGCCGGTACTACCCGCGTTCTGTGATGATTCGGAGTACAAAGTCTTGTTCGACTCGGGTGCTGATCTAAACTTGATATCTGAGCGACTTGCCCCAAGAAAATTGACCCCCCTAACCGTCAAAACAGTGCAGTTAGCATGTCAAAATGCTAACGCGCAAGTTTTAGGATCTTGCATTAAGTATTTCAAATTGGGAGAAAAATACTTTACTCAAACATTCTGGGTAATTAAGGATTTGGACGCTGACTTAATTCTTGGAACCCCCTTCATGTTAGCAGAAGACGTAGTCTTGGACTATCCACGTAAATGCGTTTATGTGGGTAAAAAAGAGCGACAAACTCTTTATTGGGTACGCCCACGAAACGATAAAAGTTCGAAAATAATTTTACCCGAATTTAAACCGAACCACTAAAACGCCTTAAAAAATTTAATTGTCGAATTTAAACATCTGTTTCAAACGGGTCTAACACAACCCACAACCAGGACAACAAAACACCGAATAAAAATAAAATCCGACAAAATTATTAACAAAAGGTGCTACCCTATAAGCCCTAAGAAAAATAAACTTCTTTACAAACAAGTTAACGAGATGCTCGAAAAAGGCGTTATAGAGCCTACAACTTCGGCATTTTCGTCGCCACCTGTCCTAGTCGAAAGACAAGGAAAAGAACCAAGATTTTGCGTAGATTTCAGAGACATTAATAACATTACAGAAGAAGAATCAGTGAGTCTACCAAGGATCACTGACGCTTTAAAAGACTTATCTACTGCAAAATATTTCACAGTCCTAGATTTAAAGAAAGGATATTGGCAGATCCCCATGGATCCAAATTCGAAACAATATACAGCTTTTACTACTCCCGATGGTGCAGCATACCATTTTAATGTTATGCCATTTGGGTTACGTAATGCGCCCTCCACTTTTCAGAAACTCATGACCACCGAAGTACTGGTTGGAATTTTGCAAAAATTCGTAATCGTATACTTAGACGATATTGTTTATTCCGACACGGCAGAAGACCATCTACAGCACTTGCGGCAGGTTCTAGAGAGACTTCAACTTCACAACTTAAAAATATCTGGAGATAAATGCCAATTAGTTACCACCGAACTTGAATACTTAGGGCATTACATAAATAACGATGTAGTGGAACCCTTAAGTAAACGCAAGATACAAGTACAAGACTTCACAGCCCCAAAAAGCAAAAAACAAGTCCAATCATTTATTGGATTGTGCAATTGGTTACGTGAATACGTGCCAAATTTGGCCGAGTTGTCAGCTCCGCTCACGGACTTACTTAAAAAGGACCGAAAATTCACATGGACGTCTAAAGAGCAGGAGTCTTTCGACAAAACCAAAGACGCAATCAATACTTGCAAACCATTACACAGACCGGACTTTAACCAATATTTTATATTGCAAACAGACGCTAGCAGCCTAGGCATGTCTGGCGTGCTGTATCAAGAGGAAAATGGAAAAAAACATATCATCGCTCATGCCAGCGCAAAATTTTCATCAACCACCCAAAAATATCATATAAATGAACAGGAGTGTTTAGCTGTGGTATGGGCAGTAAAAATGTTCCGAGGTTATCTAGAAGATAAACCTTTCATTCTCAGAACGGACAGTAAAGCCCTGACCTGGCTAAACCAGTTCAAAGATTCTAAAGCAAAATTAACCCGTTGGTCAATGTTGCTACAAGAATATAATTTTACCATTGAACACGTCTCAGGGAAACAGAATCAGCTTTGCGACTACCTTAGCCGTAACCCTGCAGATAACGTTAAATATTCTGACGTTCCTGACGACACAAGACTACTACCTCCAGAAGAGGCAGCCTTTACCTCAAAAATAAATATCATAAAAAACTGCGGCGACTTGTATGAAAAAATAGTCAAATACCAAACTAACACCCGATATATACGACAGGCAATTCATTCACTACAACTTTTAGAAAACCGACTCCCTGCTACTCCGGCACAGCGAAAACTTCAACGAAATTTCATGGTCAAAAACAATTTGCTGTGGAGACGTGGACAGTCAGGTGACAGAATCGTCGTCCCCAAACATATAGTTGGTCAGGTCATTTACTTTTATCATGATACAACTGACGCCGCGCATCCAGGCATTGATGAGACGCACCGGAAAATAGCAAATCTTTACTACTGGGGTCATCAAAAAGAAAGTATATCTGAATACATAAAAAAATGCATTGTATGTTCTTTCTGTAAGACACAGCAGAAACAACGAAAATCACCTTTAAGGGCCAGAACCCCCAAGTTCCCCTTCCAAATGGTGTCAATTGACATTTTAGGACCGTTGGATCCAGTATCCCCCAAAACAGGCAATAAATACATTATAATTTGTGAGGATATATTCTCCAAATGGGTAGAGGCAAAAGCCATAAGCGACCCTAAAGCCCCAGAAATCACCAAATTCCTCCAAACAGAGATCTTTGCTAGGTACGGCACGCCTGAAACCTTGGTTTCGGACCAAGGCGCCCAATTTACAGGCCGAGTCCTAGACAAGCTCTGTCAAGAAAACGAAATTGACCATGTATATTCATCTGTATATCATCAGCAGGCAAATCCTGTTGAAAGGATCGTACAAGAGTTCAAAAAAATCCTCAAACTCTTAAACTACAACAAAAGAGCAAACATTTGGGAAGAAAATATTCCAAAAGCATTACAAGTTCTCAGAAGCAGAGCGTGCCGCGCCACCGGTGTAACTCCTGCTTCCATAATCCTCGGTTATGAAATCCCGTGTCCAGGTGAGTGGAAGATTAACTGGCCACAAAGCCGTGAAACACTAACACCTGAACAGCGCAAACAAAAAAAATCGTGACATTTACAAACATCAACGCGACTACCAGTTGCACAATTATCACGACGAATCTGAGCCCGTAATATCATTCAAGGTAGGAGATTTGGTCAATGTGCGGGTACAACACGCCCAGACCACTAGCTTCTCACAACCGTGGACAGGACCCCACGAGGTCGTAACCGTCAATGGGGATACTACCTATGACGTGCTAATTGACGGTAAACAATGGAACGTTCACCTGAATAATTTACGAAAATCTCCAACCGGTAATCAAGTAAATTTAGACAGCGATGATGACGCCCTGTCAGAATCCAGCGAATCAGAATATGAAGACCCGGTAAACTTAAGACGAACCCTAACCATAGACAACATATATTTAGACCACCACAACGTATTCGCGACACCGCTGAATCCGTCCAATGTATTGGGCGCCAGTCAGATTTTTAAACGACGGTCCTCTCGAGGCATGCGCACTCGGGACGTCTCGTAAAAGTGGTTGTTGAACTCAATGACGCAACGCGGCGATCAGAACCGGGCCGAAAAAATCTCAGTCATTTGTATGTTATGGTATTTTTGGTTGGGGTGGCGAATATAGCGAACCTCTGAAGCTTGTTATTTCGATACAAAAATAGTCTTTGCAAAGTGTTACGGACATTTCATATGTTTCGCCAATTATGTATCCAACTTTTAAATATAAGGAATTATTTCGTAGTCTATTTCTTACAATTAGTGCATAAATACAAATAGTTTAATTCCAAATTTAAATTATATCAATATGTGAAAGAATAGTAGGTAAAAAATATAATTTATCTTAAATGCACTCCGGTGTTGAAGTGAATACACACACGGAGAAGTAGAAATATTTGTCAGTGACGTATATTGAGTGTGGTCAAGGTGTCAGAAAGGCACTGATGGGGTGTGTGTGTATTAGGGGCATTGTATAAGGGGTAAGATGGTGTAAGAAGGTCATATATAGTGTCAATGCCTTCTTCCCCTATATTGCATAAGGGTGAGTGTGACCAAAAGGCATATTTGCGCTTTCGCCAAAGGGGCACTAAAAATACTAGTGGATTAGGGTAGAGGGGAGTATTTTAAAAGGGATGGCGAAAGAAAAAAGTGCTTTCGCCAAAGGATCGCTAAGATATCAGTGGATTAGAAGGGTGTGTCCAAAAGGCATATTTGCGCTTTCGCCAAAGAGGCACTAAAAATACTAGTGGATTGGGGTAGAGGGGAGTATTTTAAAAGGGATGGCGAAAGAAAAAAGCGCTTCCGCCAAAGGATCGCTAAGATATCAGTGGATTAGAAGGGTGAGTGTCCAAAAGGCATATTTGCGCTTTCGTCAAAGGGGCACTAAAAATACTAGTGGATTAGGGTAGAGGGGAGTATTTTAAAACGGATGGCGAAAGAAAAAAGCGCTTTCGCCAAAGGATCGCTAAGATATCAGTGGATTAGAAGGGTGTCTCCAAAAGGCATATTTGCGCTTTCGTCAAAGGGGCACTAAAAATACTAGTGGATTAGGGTAGAGGGGAGTATTTTAAAAGGGATGGCGAAAGAAAAAAGCGCTTTCGCCAAAGGATCGCTAAGATATCGGTGGATTAGATTGACATGGGGCCGTAAGTAGTAGCGCTTTCAGCAAAATATCAAGTGCACACACTGTAAATAGGTGTAAAAATATTTACATCTTACCCTAGAACTTGGTTTGTTCAATAATTATACAGGATGGGATGGCAAACCAATAAAATATACACATGTAATTTTTTTGATTTACTATTTTACTTCTTAAAACAGTTGCATATTTTATTTCTATTGTTTAGAATACTATGTTTATATTTTATTTCAACTTTCAATGTTGCAAATGTAACGTTTAAAAAATTAAGAGGGGGGGGGGGGCATTAAAGAGACGCACGTATATATATAAACTGAGCTATTTTCGAGGAATTATCGACAGTTTTGTATAACAAGAAAACTCAGATTTAAGCCAACAAACTATACACTTTTTGTTAAAATCTCACTAATGGTTACATTTTTATCATTAATAAAAAGAATAATTACAAGTAATATATTTAGCATTTATTACTCGATAAAAGATTCACGTCATGTGAAATAAATTTTGAAGTACGGTCCTGCCTATCACAAGGCAAACGTTCGACAAGGCGCAAGCCCGCAGAAGACCGTCTTTGTTTACGGATTCAGCTTGGTAAATTTGCCACATTCGCAAATGACACTATTTCTCTATTATATATTTTCTCTATGACCCTAACCAGTTCTGAAGATTCCGAGTCAGAATACGACATGGCATCGCAAGAAGTCATGGATCGCCCCGAAGTTGAATCACTTGTCGCTACTACTGAGAACGACGTACCGGTGATTCACCTGAGTGACGACCTGGAACTTACGGACGACCAACAAAATCTACTTGACCAATTCAATCATGCCACCAACTCAACCATAAGATCGGTAGTTTTCCAAAACCGCCATCTTAACTCCCCAATACGAAACTAAAGACTATTGTTACGACACCGGATCGTGAAATTTCAGCTTAACATACTCCCTAAAACCAATATTTCACGCGTCCGTCTCAGTCTAGGTGGGAGCAGCGCCGGTTTAACCATTAGGCGCACTAGGCGGCCGCCTAGGGCCCGCGATCAAAGGGGCCCGGAATAATCGAGAAAAAAGAAAAATTGGCAATCTCTTATCGTAACTCACGCCAAAGGCCTTACAATAGCAATATTGGCAACGCTGCTGTCTGGCGGATGCGCTTTATTTTCAACGTAGGGATTACCTATTTTATTAAAATATTACATGTTTTGACTTTCTTATGCCTAAGTATTTGTAGTTATCAGAAAGTAAGAAAAAGAAATGTATACTTTTCGACTTATTATATCTGTTTAACTAGTTTTGCTGAATAAAAATAATTATGTTGTGTTATATGATTTATTTTATTTTTGATCTAACACATAGGTACACGGTACACGAAAACCCGGCTATTGACAATTACCTTGTCCTCTATTCCAAAAATTTTACGCTTGCGCGACGCTACTTTTATTGCCCTGTCCACATACTTTTCTACGGATCGGCTAATTTGAATTCATTTTCACCAGCCCTGACTACACCGTCTGGGGCTGGGGCCCGGCAGGACCCTAACGCCTAGGGCCCGATAGGGCCCTACCGCCTAGGGCCCGATAGGGCCTAAAACCGGCGATGGGTGGGAGGGTGTTGTAATAGTACGTTTTTATACTATTAAAATTGTAAATAATTATGAAAAATAAGCCCCGTGTAAATAAATACCCTGTATATATAAGCCCCTAAGCTAAATAAAGCTTACTTTCCCCCAAAAAACAAGGTTAATACGCCTTTAAAATAGAACAAAACTTTTCTATTTTATAAAACATAGGTTTAGTACGTTTTAGTGAATACCGCTCACAAAACACTAACTCCCATAGTGGAGTTAAAAGCTGTTCCTATTGTGTCACCCCGTTTGCACTTTATTGCTAAAATGTAAGACCCATTTTATATGTTTCTATATACCTTAAGGAGGCAAAATTGACTTTTCGTCAAAAAATCGTACTGTGCAGGGGGTGGTAGGGGGCGATTTTTCAAAAAAGACCAATTTTTTTTATTGCATTTTTTACATCTATGCCACCTAGTCATCAATCTGCCTGAATCTTATTTCAAAATTTTAACCAGGTATCTTTTTTTCCTAATTTTATAAACATCGCCCGCCGTGCTTTTATATGGAGCGCTTTAATGAATAATCGCTCGCCCTGAAAACTCATAATTGTGATATATTTCAACTCGTTATATCTCTAGAATCCTATGGCTAATCAAAAAAACGCTTTCCATAAACGTTGTAGATCGAACATCAGGGATTACAATGCTTTTTTAAAATTATCAGTCCGATAAGTAGTTTCGTCAAAAAATTGAAAAATCTAAATCCATGTCACCGCCAGCGCGGTCTACCGTGGATATGCGCCGAAGTTTCATATTGCCATGGCCAGGCCAGGCGATAAACGACTCTATGTTCCATCGCGCGCGTAAGTTCGATTTTCGTTTATTATTGCATTTTTACTGGGAGAAATGCAGTAGCTATAAAATTTAAGGCCAGACACAACTGCAGCAAAAAATGCTGGATTGTGTATTCCCGTTTTCTATTTTATTGTATTATTTCTTTTAACTAACTTTTAACTAATAATTGATATTTTTTATAAAAGTTTACATTGCAAAAAATATAGGGTGCGTACAGTGTAGTTAGTGTTTACATAGACTTACTGGACATTGCTAAAAGTCTGAAAGTGTTTGCGGGTGCACTGCATTACATGAGTAACTGTTGTAACAGATTTGTTATTAAGGAGAAATTTTTAGTTTTCAGGTAAGATTATTTTAATAACAGTAGTGCCTATTAATGTTTATATGCAACACTTTTTATAGATCCGTTTAAGCAATGTATTTTGAAAGCAGTACCAGTTCGGACAGTAAACTACAGTCAAAAATCAAATTGAGACCCCTAAGAAAAAAGCTGCTAAAATTCATGACAAAATATTTAATTACCAGTTATGTGACATTTGCCAAAAATCACCAAAATTATTTATATCTCAACCAAAATCTAAACAGAGATTTATTGAATGTACAGAGGTTCGTATGGATATCTGTCAAGGAAATGATGCTATGGTGTTGCATATATTTTCAAATTTTAACGATTTAAAAGAGCGCGAATATTTAAATTGGCATAGAAATTGCTACAAAACGTATACCAGCGCACAAAATATTGCCTTATACCAATCAAAGCATACAAAAATAATTACTAGTTTACTCCCAGCGGATACACCTCAAAAACATCGTTTACGGACTCAGTTTGATGTGCAAAGGTGCGTATTTTGCCAAAAACGTGTACGAAATCAAAAACTATGCCAGGTTATGAGCAAAAACATGGAAGATAAAATTAAATGTATAGCGCGAGACAGTCTAATATTTTTTTCCAGAATTGGCGAAAGCGATTTAATTGCATCTGAAATAAAATATCATGCCTCATGCGTTTCTGCAGAATTACGCAATACCAAGAATAAACCTAAACAGGAAAATAGCGCAAGTGGAAAAAGAAAATAGGACATGGAAAATGAAGCAAAGGCTATTATACAGCAACAGATATTGTGTAATTGGTGGAAACATAGATTTAAGCGACCGACCTAGTTAAAAAAATTACAGAGTATTTTAGCGACGACATTGAATTAGTAAAATCTCCTAGGCAAAACGAACCAGGGATGTTCTTCAAAAGCTTTTCCAAGCAAGAAGCTTTTGAAACAATCGTCCATCAGACTGAAACCGAAGCTTCCAGTTTATCCTGTGGTACGTCAGAACTACAAGTGTTAACAAAAATTTGCCAAAATATAGAAATGGAAATAAATAAACTACCAAAAAATGCGGAATTCAAAAACTTTAAAATTTCTGATTATAAGAAGCATATTCCACACGATTTATATTTTCTTATTAGTCTTCTTGTTTGCAACGAATCAAGCAGTGCCACAAAAGAAACTGAAGTACTTAATATTTGTCAAGACATCATTTTTGCATATTCAAATGGAAGAAAATATACTCCAAAACACATTGGTCTGTGCTGATAAACAACAATCGGGAACAATATAATTTCGAGGTTATTTTCGACTGATCAACAACAATATACCTACTGCGTGTTCCTGGACATCTAAAAAAATACTAGTATACTGTAGGTACTTACAGAAAAATCCTGAACGTATAAAGCCTGTTTTCTGTTATTAAAAAAATTACAATTGTACTATTTTTTGTAAACAGTCTGTGTACAAATAATTGGGCTAATATTAATTTTTTCATTAAAAAATACGTTTTTTTTGCAATAATTTATCTATTAATATTATTATTAAAAAAAATTAAGAAAAACTTTAATTAAATTAAAATAAATTATTCAAAACAACTCAATCAAATCATCATCACTAACCTTTTTTAAGATATCACGATTACGACTTAATTTTATACAAGAAACTAGCCTAATCACACCAAGAGCGAACGAAAAACGAACTTACGTGCGCGATGGAACATAGAGTCGTTTATCGCCTGGCTAGGCCATGGCAATGTGAAACTTCAGCGCATCTCCACGGTCGACCGCGCTTGCAGCGACATCGTTTTACATTTTTCATTTTTTTTGACGAAACTACTTATCGGATTAATAATTTTAAAAAAGCATTGTAATCCCTGATGTTCGGTCTACAGCGTTTATGGGAAGCGTTTTTTTGATTAGCTAAAGGATTCTAGAGTTATACCGAGTTAAAGATTATCACAATTATGGGTTTTCAGGGCGAGCGATTATTCATTAAAGCGCTCCCTATAAAAGCACAGCGGGCGATGTTTTTAAAGTTAGAAAAAAAATATATCTGATTAAAATTTTGAAATAAGATTCAGTCAGATTGATGACCAGGCGACATACATAGATGTAAAAAATGCAATAAAAAAAAATTGGCAAATTTTGAAAAATCACCCCCTACCACCCCCTGCACAGTACGATTTTTTGACGAAAAGTCAATTTTGCTACCTTAAGATATAAGGAATGATATAAAATGGGTCTTACATTTTAGCAACAAAGTGCAAACGAAAATCTTTTTTAGAAGGTATTTTCGGACTGGTAAACTATACTACCATGCCTGCGAGGCACTCCCCCCGTCATAATAAACCACCGGGTTTAAACACCTTTGAAATAGATTTGAAAATCCATAAGGATCAATCATTTCATAAAACACCGTGAAAACGCAAATACTATTGGATAATGTTGAACAAAACATATATACCATAGTACCCCCGACCCAGCAGGTCCACTTTTCCCAAAAAAAGGTTTAAACGCCTTGAAAACGGCTTAACGGCTACCAACGTTGCCAAAATGTGATCCACCAATAAATGGGTTTTCTGTACCGAAATCCGAAAAACCAAAAAATCGAAAACCGAGTAGTTCAAATGACCCACCACCCAGTAGTCCAAGTCATTCAAAAGTGACAGATGACATCGATATCGTAACATCAAAAGAAGACGGAAATAGTAATGCAGAAAATCTTGAAAACAAAAACGAAAATGAAGAAAATTGGACTACAATTACGAGGAAAAAGAAATTGTCAAAAATTCCTAGACCACCTCCCGTAAGAGGCGTTAAAGAACACACTGATATTCCTGTGGCTAACAAAATATCGTGGCTATTCATTACTGGATTTGATCCAAAGATTTCTTCTGGTCCAATAAAACAGTACATCAAAGATAATATGAAGGTAGAAGCTGAATGTGAAAAACTGAAAACCCTGAAGGACAACTATAAAAGCTCTTTCAAAGTCGGTATTCCTAGTGAACATAAGGGCGTATTAATGAATCCTTCTGAATGGCCAAACGGTATATCAGTTAACCATTTTTTAAACTTTACGAACCGGAGCTTAACAAAAAAGGAAAATTTTTTAAGAATTCTCCATACAAATATTCAATCAATGAAGACAAAGACTGATGCTTTGGAAGTCTTCCTAATAGATAAAAATATACATGTTGTCTGTCTGACTGAACACTGGATGAAAGAAAATGAAATTAGTCAAATTAAAATACAGAATTTCTTACTCAGGTCATCTTTTTGTAGGAGTTCCTTCAGATGTGGCGGCTCTGCAGTTTTTGTTAATATTGATTTAGCATTTAAGGAATTGAATAAAATAAATGTTTTATCTTTAGAAAGGGTTATTGAATTATCTGGCGTTTTTCTATATGATCTTGATATTTATGTTGTGACTGTTTATAGGTCCCCGAGTGGTGATTTTGACAGTTTTTTAGCTAAAATGGAACAAACCATATTAACTATGGGTATCCAGAAAAATATTGTTTTGCTCGGTGATTTCAATGTTCACTTTGGAACCAAAGAAAGGGACCAGGTGGCTTTATGTGACCTATTGACCTCATTTGGATTTAAACAGATGATTTTTTCATACACTAGAAATGACAGCTGCATAGATATTTTTATAAATTTTCAAACTAATGCTTCCGATACTAGTGTGGTGGATGCCAATCTTTCGGATCATTTGGCTCAACAAATTGACATTCCTGTCATTAAACCCAGCAATAACACAGTCAAAAGGACCTGTAGGCCCTTGACTCAGGTTGGTAAAAACATGTTTTTTAGTATATTAGAAAGTGCATCTTGGAATTTCATATCTGACCTGCACATAGACATAAATACTGTTGCTAATATTTTCAACAACTTAATAAAAGAAGCTTATGAGAAATCTTTTCCTGAAATTACAGTAGCTACTGATCAAATAAAAGTAAATCAAAACTGGTTTAATAAAGAATTATCTGACATGCGTGATCACTTAAATTTTCTTTCTGAAATTGCAAAGAAATACCCTACTGCTGCAAATATTCACTTAAAAAAAGAGTTCAATAAAACATACAAAAAAACTATATCCCAGACAAAACGTAATTATTATGACACATTAATTCATAAATCAAAAAATAAGTCAAAATGTACTTGGGATATTATAAATAGCCAGAGAAATTCCAAGAAAAAAAATCAACCCACAACCTGTCGTTTTACATCAGATAACTTTAATGAATTTTTTGTTAATGTAGTTCCGAACCTTCTTGTAAATATCCATACTAACATTACTTATACACCAATCAATTTAACTAATTCTCCAAATACATCTTTTGACATTAAAGAATTTGCTTACACTGAAATAAGAGATATCTTCAATAAAATAAAAAATAAAAATAGTAAAGATATCTTTGGTCTTTCTGTGAGAACTCTGAAATCAGTACGTGAACTGTTAATCATACCTATAACTAAAATGGTAAATCGATGCCTTCACGAATGCACTTTTCCAGATATCTGGAAGACAGCTCTAGTCATTCCGGTCTTTAAAAAAGGGGATGAAAATGACATGTCTAACTTTCGTCCTATTTCCCTCTTACCTGTTATATCCAAGATTCTGGAGAAGTGCGTTGCTGAGAGGATTACACATTATTTAGAGCAAAATAACCTCTTTACTGATAGACAATTTGGATTCAGATCTGGATTGAGTACTGCTTCTGGCATAATGGACTTAGTTTCCTATATCTCAGATGCATTTAATGACAGGAAGTATGTAAGTACTACTTTCTGTGACCTTAGTAAGGCTTTTGATTGTGTTTCGCACGACTTGCTGATACATAAACTGACTGCTTACAAATTTAGTCACAACACTATTAAATTAATACAGTCTTATTTAGATAACCGCTCTCAGATAGTGAGTGTGGGAGGTGTGTTATCTGCTGCAAGGCCTATAAATAATGGAGTGCCCCAGGGCTCTATACTAGGGCCATTGCTATTCCTAATCTATATAAACGATCTCCCACTCTACAATCAAATGGGCCGATATGTCTTGTTTGCGGATGACACATCGATTTCTGTCAGTGGGGATACATTTGAGGAAGTTGTCGGCGGGGCGTGCGAGGCACAGTCGGGGGCGGAGCTTTGGTTCCAGCATAATGGTCTCATACTTAATCAGGAGAAAACTAATAACATCATTTTCTCATTACGTAAAACTGATGAAGCACCATTTCCAACTGTTTCGGAGACCAAATTTCTGGGAGTCTATCTTGACTCTGGGCTGAGTTGGGGTCCCCACACTGACTCGGTGGCTGACAGGTTGTGTAGTGGTATATTTGCACTGCGGAACCTTGCTTCGAAGGTGTCTACTGGCATCCTTAAGACAGCATATTTTGCACTATGTCACTCTGTCCTTTCATATGCAGCCATTGTTTGGGGGCATTCTGCGGGGAGGGGCCGAGTGTTTGCTCTGCAACGTAAGGCTGTGCGTGTGATTGCTGGGATTGGTTATAGGGATGACTGTAAAGATAGTTTTATTAAGCTACACATTCTGACTTTTCCATGCATTTTCATTTTGCAGAATCTTTTGTACATGCATCAGAATAAAAACAGTTATCCCACCAATGGGCAGTTGCATGGCATCGCCACGCGGGGCAGCGGGGAGCACTCGTTGCCTCACCGCAGATTGTATAGATGTCAGAACGGACCGGACTTTCTCGCTGTTAAGTTTTACAATAAATTATCAAGAGAGGTCAGAGGCCTTAATATTAAACAATTTAAATCAAAAATAACTGGCTTTTTGATGGACAAGGCTTATTATAATTATAATGAGTACTTAGGGGAACGCCGGGTAATTTAAGTATTAGTTATTTAAATTTTGATTGTCTTCATGTAATTTTAGTCATTTGTTTGCTTAGTTATATATTTGACTGTAGTTCGTCTAATTATATGTATAGCGTATTGTATCATATTTTCATATATGTTATGAGTATATTGTCTTATAATAATTGACGTATGTAAGCATATAATGTATGTATTAGCATGAAGAAATAAATAAAAAAAATAATCAAATAAAGATTTGCTGTGATCTAAAACCCAAATACGCTTATAATAAGTTAATTTGATTCCTAATCAAAAACTTTTATAAGACAAAAAAGACCCAACCAGTTTATACTATTCCACAAAAATGCCAAAACATCAAAATTTCCAAAATTTTGCATGATACAGGAGATGTTGTCCCTTCGACGGCAGCAGTCCAAATGAGCATTAAAGCGGAGAGTATATCTCAGCGGAAGGAGGTTTTTCGAGGATGCCTGAACGCTCAGACCCAAACGCCGCTCGAGAATGGATACAATATTTGAAAATAGGCGTTATCTATTTTCGCTTATAAATTACGTTTCAGTATAGCAACTTATCAGTATGGTCAGATTTTTCAATACGATCAGTTGTCAGTATACGTGTATCTTTGTATTATAAAGATATAATTTTTCCTGAAGTATTCATTCGGTGAATTGTCTACGTGTCTACTACTGTTTAAAGAAATTCGACTCAGCTCAAATAAATTCGTTTCCTAGCCTGGAAAGAAATTCCCAAAAGTCTTTTTTAAGATTTTTCCAAAATAAGTCTTTTTTAAGGCTTCCCAATCTTCACATCACATCCAACAAGAAAAAACTTGCAGTTTCAGTCGTCGGACCTCATATTGTCAGACATCAGCTAGATCTTCTAATGAACAGGAGCAACACTGAACTTCCACGAAACTCGAGAACTTCTTGTTCGCGAACGTGTTATAAGTTATATAACTAACTTACGAATCGTAGGGGATTCTAACTCAGTACTTCACAGTTGCACTTTGTGAACGAAAGGTTCCTATTCACCTCCAGTACTTGGTCCTGAACTTCTGCGGCAACCGATAAAAAGGCTGTCGTGGTCGCTTCATGAGAAGTTGAAGAAATCCGGAAAATTTAAAGTTGCGCCTCGCGTTCTTAAAAAACTTAAATACCCAAGACAGGTATATCTTGGCTAGTTCTGGAATAAAAACTCGTACACCATACAAAACTTGAAAGTGTCCATAATTGTTGGTACTTTTGGGGAACAGATTGGTCTAAAATACTCTCTCCCAACTTAGACTTTTTACGCAAAACAAATCTTGTGAACTTAAAAGACTTTAAAAGAAATTCACCAATACCTAAAAACACTTTAGCGTATTTTAAAAAGGCATTGCCCATTTCGTCAAAAGACTTTTATAAAGATTTTGCTTCGAAAAACTTGTTAAATAATTTTTCATAAACTTGAAAAATAATTCCCTAGCGGAAACAAAAAATTTTTTAATTGTTAAACTTTTTTAAACTTAAGCTTTCTTTTGTAAAAAAACCGTTGCTTTTTAAACATATAAGAAAGGCTAACTTAAAGAATAAATCAAATTCACTTTTGATTTCATTCAGACCAAAAATAATTTTTTAAAGTTAGAATAAAAACTTTTATTTTATTTTTACATTTAAGCGACTTAGAAAATTTTCATTCTAAGCGACAGAAAAATTCCCGAATTAAGCGACTTAGAAAATTTTCATTCTAAGCGACAGAAAATTTTTCAGTTAAGCGACTTAGAAAATTTTTTAGTCTAAGCGACTTAGAAAATTTACGTTTTAGTTTTTAATACTAGAGATTCTTTAAGTTAGTCATAAGTGATTATTACTTTAATAAAGAGCCACTCTAGTAATAATTTACTTTAGAATAATTGCGCCTGGCTAGCATTTATTTTTAAGACCCTCTTAACCGTGAAACTCCCCTAATTAAATTTTCATTTTTTAAAATTCTCTTAGGAGAAAAAACAACAACAAAAAATGTCCCATCAGAGTCTACACAGTCAGACCACATCAACAACAACTTCCGAAAGCCACAACCCTGCATCATCTCCCTCTTTTCTTGAGGCGGTTGACGGCTTCCAGAGCAACCGGGTGGAAGGTGGGATCCTCTCAACAACCCCTGCTGTTGCTCCGAACATGGAAAACACAAATCCATTTTTAACTTATCTCTCAACACCTGTTAATCATCTGGAACAAACCTTTGGTATTCCAGAAAATTCCGCAGTGTAATTTTTAATCAAAATGTACCTGTAGGATTGTTAGTGGACTGAGAACCCCCACTAAAACAGGATGTTAATACCCCGATTAACGAGCAATTTTTGTTTCAGAGCACGCCGCTTAATGAACAACTCGTCGATCAAAGGCCGGCACTAAGACGACATAGTTAGGATTTTGGGAGCTTAGTACGGATTAGCACCGAGGTATGAGAACGTCGAAAAAGGAGATTTTTCGAAAAATGCGTGGATGTTTAAGGGATAGGGATGAAATTTTCAGTATAAATCGGTAATCTACTGTAAATAGGTTTATGTACTGCAGCGTCTTCCTGTCTGGTCCTAGTCAGGTTTGTTGTCAGTCTTGTAGTGTAACAATATATATATATATATATATATATATATATATATATATATATATATATATATATATATATATATATATATATATATATATATATATATATATATATATATATATATATATATATATATATATACAGGGTGGTGCAACCAAGATGGGGTGGACGATTGTGAGTAAACGGTGAGTAATTTCGAAAAAATTTTTTTTTGGATATTATAGATAGTCAAACCCGCTATGTTTTAAAATTATAGCCATAATACAGGGTGGTCCGAAAAACTCGTGGCGAACCAAACTTGTGTTTTTTTAAATGGGACAACCTGTATATAATTGTTCCAATTGATTCTCCTGTTCGTTACGATCATTTTGATATAGGGTTTATTGGGTCTAAATCTTATAGTAAGGGAATGGGACGCGGTTAAAGTTGAAAAATTGCTCACAGTTCGGCCATTTTAAAAAAAAAATTGAAACAGGTACGGAAAAACCTAATATTCCATAAAACGTTACATATCCTTGAATACATTAATCGCTTGCAATTTGTTTAAAATTATTCACTGTTATACAGGGTGGTCAAGTTCTGCAAATACGCCCTGGACTCATTTTTTTTAAATGGAACACCCTGTATATTTTATTTTCATCTTAAAGATAACATTGCTAGCTTTCAAAAAATACCATACATGATGCCTTTCTGACCAACAGTTTTTTAGTAAACTAGCCGTGAAACCAAGGTTTCTTCATTCTAATACGATTATACTGAATTTATGTTGTTTATTATTAAATATCTAATTATAGGAGGCCATGACACTATCATAAATGAAACAGGATTGACGAACTTGTCAAAGCTATTGCCGCACAATCCATTATTTGCAAGTTAAGTGTAGGTGGCCCAATAATTATGAGGTAAGAAGACTGAGACCCGAAACTTTTACATGTTTATTAGAGATATTTTAAAAAACAGAAAATATTGTTTTTAGGAAATGAAAAGTAATTAATAAACCAGTTATAAACAAATTTTTTGAGAAACGAGTTGCCAGTATTGCTTGAAGATTTACGTTTAATGGTAAGGGGATCCTTATGGTTTGAACATGATGGAGCGCCCCCGCATGACCATAGGAATGTAAGATATTTTGTCGATAAATTGGAAGACAGATCGTTGGATTGGGCGAGGTGGACCAGGTAAGTGGTCAGCCAGACCACCCGACTTAACACCACTAGATTTTTTCTATGGGGGCATGCTAAAGAAGAAGTCTATAAAGAGGTTCCAACCACAGTGAAAGATATGAAGACGAGAATAAGAAACAGTTTTCGCAACGTTTCAGAACAGACTTTGAGAAAAGTGAAACTTTCATTTATGGATAGACTCGAAATGTGCCTTCAGCAAAATGGTGGTTTAGTTGAACACCTTATATGAGTTTTGTTAATTGTTTATATTAAATTAGGTTTACAAGTAAGTACATATCGAAGTAATTTTTAAAGATGTTCTGTTTTTGCTTAATTAATTTTTTTAAACTATTAATAACACTGATAACTGATTATCTTTGTTTATAACTGGTTTATTAATTACTTTACATTTCCTAAAAGCAATATTTTCTGTTTTTTGAAATATCTCTAATAAACAAGTAAAAGTTTCGGGTCTCAGTCTTCTTACCTCATAATTATTGGGCCACCTATACTTAACTTGTAAATAATGGATTGTGCGGCAGTAGCTTTGACAAGTTCGTCAATCCTGTTTCATTTATGATAGTGTCATGGCCTCCTAATATTAGATATTTAATATTAAACAACGTAAATTCAGTCTAATCGTATTAGAATGAAGAAACCTTGGTTTCACAGCTAGTTTACTAAAAAACTGTTGGTCAGAAAGGCATCATGTATGGTATTTTTTGAAAGCTAGCAATGTTATCTTTAAGATGAAAATAAAATATACAGGGTGTTCCATTTAAAAAAAATGAGTCCAGGGCGTATTTGCAAAACTTGACCACCCTGTATAACAGTGAATAATTTTAAACAAATTGCAAGCGATTAATGTATTCAAGGAT
The DNA here is from genome assembly GCA_963971165.1 of Philopedon plagiatum. Taxonomy (NCBI): domain Eukaryota; kingdom Metazoa; phylum Arthropoda; class Insecta; order Coleoptera; family Curculionidae; genus Philopedon; species Philopedon plagiatum. The sequence continues at coordinate 61,599,935 of OZ020191.1, forward strand.
ATGTAACGTTTTATGGAATATTTGGTTTTTCCATACCTGTTTCAAATTTTTTTTTAAAAATGGCCGAACTGTGAGCATTTTTTCAACTTTAACCGCGTCCCATTCCCTTACTATAAGCTTTAGACCCAATAAACCCTATATCAAAATGATCGTAACGAACAGGAGAATCAATTGGAACAATTATATACAGGGTGTCCCATTTAAAAAAACACAAGTTTGGTTCGCCACGAGTTGTTCGGACCACCCTGTATTATGGCTATAATTTTAAAACATAGCGGGTTTGACTATCTATAATATCCAAAAAAAAATTTTCCAAATTCCTCACCGTTTACTCACAATCGTCCACCCCATCTTGGTTGCACCACCCTGTATATATATATATATATATATATATATATATATATATATATATATATATATATATATATATATATATATATATATATATATATATATATATATATACAGTGACCGGCAAAAAGTTCCCAACATATGGGAAAAATTTTTATTAGGAGAGTATCGGAAAAACTTTCCCAGGGGATCGGTTCTGCATGTCCGATAACCTAAAAATCGATTTTGACATACGTCACGTGACCACTGGTATAGCGTCAAATTAAAAAAAAAATTGTTAATTTACAAAAAGTGAGGTTAGTTGACGAGATATCAAAATTAAATTCTAGGTCCTTGGGCAAAATTTTAAGATTTTATTTAAAAAAATTGGAAAACTCAATTTTTTTTAAATATTTTTTTATCGATTTACAAATTTCCGGTTTTTTTCGTTTAGATAGCTTGGCTAATGTAAAGCCCATGTATCTGGATGAAAATAAACGAATGTAGTAGTTTTTTCTACAATTGACAGGACAAAATTTAAAAAAACAGGGTTTCGCCGGACGCTAGCTGTTGCAATGATTTGTATCTAGCAGCAGTGTCAAAAGTTTAGAGACATTTCAATGAGATTACATTGAGAAAACCTTAATCGTCTTAAATATATCTGAAGTTCGACTTTTTGTAAAGTTAAGGGGATTAAAATAGATAATAAACAAAAAATTACCTGTTTATTTAATCGAAATTTTATAAACGAAAACCAATGTAAGAAAAACTTAAAAGTAGTCAAATTCTGTACTAACAACACAAAAAATCATTGTTTTTCCTTGGGTGCACAAGATTTAAAACTCAGTATGACCACCATTTCTCTCCATACATACTGTTGTTCTCGAGCGCAACTCTCGATTAACATTTCGGAGCATTTTACGATTTATTTGCAATACACAATTTATAATGACATTCTCTAAATTTTCTATATTCCTAAAGGGTCGATGTTTGTACACAGGGTTCTTTAGGTATCCCCACATAAAAAAATCTAACGGAGTCAGATCTACAATTCTACAATTGACAGGACAAAATCGAAAAAATAGGTGTTCGCCGGACGCTCGCTGTTGCAATGGTTTGAATCTAATGAAATGACTGTATCAAGATTTTATTAAGATTTTTCGCACATAAATTTAACAACCAGGTCTATTTAGTTGTACTTAAAACTACCAAAGCAGGCTCTGAAATTAAAACAACCAAATAATCTAGTAGGTTAAAAACAACAGAAAAATGTCAAACAAATTATAATTTGTTTGATTTCAACCTATGTCATTGGTTTATGTCTCGCATCTTACTAAGTTTGATATTTTACATAAGTTTATTAATATTTTATTCCTTAAAATGGCACCCACACTACTTCTTCAGGAAAAGATAGAAATTATTTTAATTTCTGGAGATAATTACAAAAGCCATAGAGAAACAGCAGCAATTTTTAATGAGAGGCACCCCGATAAATCCCTCCATTATTCCACAGTATCTCGTCTAGTCAATAAATTTAAAGAAACGGGATCGGTAGAAAATCAGTATAAAGTTTCCCATGAAAAACCGGTAACAGGTGACGAAGGTTCTCTGGATGTGTGTTTGTCGATCACAGAAACACCCCAATTAGCAGTTAGTCAAATATCGGAGATCACTAACATTCACGAAAGATCTGTGCGGAGGATATTAAAAAGAAACAAATTTCATCCGTACAAACCTAAATTTGTACAAGTATTAAAAGATAGGGATTATGACGCCCGCTTCGATTTTTGTGCCTGGTTCCAGGGTATGATTGAGGAAGATTTTAATTTCCCAAAGAACGTTCTTTTCTCGGATGAAGCTACATTTACCTCTAACGGAACCGTCAGTTCACAAAACTGTAGATGGTGGGCCACCGAAAACCCAGACTTTGTAATTCAGAGTAAAGACCAATATAGTTTTAAGGTTAATGTGTGGTGCGGAATTTTCAACCTCAGAATAGTGGGACCTTTTTTCTTTAGAGACAATTTAAATTCAGAACGATATTTAGAATTTCTACAAACTGAGATATCTGACTTTTTAGACAATTTGTCATTAGCCGAAAGAAGAAATTTATACTTTCAACAAGACGGAGCTAGCATTCATTCCACAAATGAGGTGAAGAGATGGCTGGATCAAGAATTTGGAAACCAGTGGATAGGACGGTTTTCTGAAAATCCGTGGCCTGCGAGATCACCAGATCTGACTCCGTTAGATTTCTTTATGTGGGGATACCTAAAGAACTCTGTGTACAAACATCGACCCTTTAGGAATATACAAAATTTAGAGAATGTCATTAGAAATTGTGTATTGCAAATAAATCGTAAAATGCTCCGAAATGTTAATCGAGAGTTGCGCTCGAGAACAATAGTATGTATGGAGAGAAATGGTGGTCATACTGAGTTTTAAATTTTGTGCACCCAAGGAAAAACAATGATTTTTTATGTTGTTAGTACAGAATTTGACTACTTTTAAGTTTTTCTTACATTGGTTTTCGTTTATGAAATTTCGATTAAATAAACAGGTAATTTTTTGTTTATTATCTATTTTACTCCCCTTAACTTTACAAAAAGTCGAACTTCAGATATATTTAAGACGATTAAGGTTTTCTCAATGTAATCTCATTGAAATGTCTCTAAAATTTTGACACTGCTGCTAGATACAAATCATTGCAACAGCTAGCGTCCGGCGAAACCCTGTTTTTTTTAATTTTGTCCTGTCAATTGTAGAAAAAACTACTACATTCGTTTATTTTCATCCAGATACATGGGCTTTACATTAGCCAAGCTATCTAAACGAAAAAAACTGGAAATTAGTAAATCGATAAAAAAATATTTAAAAAAAATTGAGTTTTCCAATTTTTTTAAATAAAATCTTAAAATTTTGCACAAGGACCTAGAATTTAATTCTAAGCAATTTTTTCAAATAACTTTTTTTGATATCTCGTCAACTAACCTCACTTTTTGTAAATTAACAATTTTTTTTTTAATTTGACGCTATACCAGTGGTCACGTGACGTATGTCAAAATCGATTTTTAGGTTATCGGACATGCAGAACCGATCCCCCGGAAAAGTTTTTCCAATACTCACCTAATAAAAATTTTTCCCATATGTTGCGAACTTTTTGCCGGTCACTGTATAGATATATATATATATATATATATATATATATATATATATATATATATATATATATATATATATACAGTGACCGGCAAAAAGTTATATATATATATATATATATATATATATATATATATATATATATATATATATATATATATATATATATATATATATATATATATATATATATATATATATATATATATATTAGCTCCTTGTAGCAGGCGTACACCCCGTATAACTTATTATTAAACCCAATATGTAGACTAAGGTAATTAAGGATTGATTATATGTAATTATTATAAGAAAGATATGCACTTTTTGAATTGGGACATTGTTTGAATATGGAAATATAGATATGATTTAGACTTAGAGAAGAGAGTTTGATTTACCAAATAACAGGGGATAGAAAACCCTTAATCACTTCGTTACATGGCGATCCTGCCAGCGAACCAATGTTGAGCATTTGAATATCGACGAAATGGGCAAGACACAGAGCAAAGAAGAAATAATAATAGCACAAGCAGGGAATAGCGGTGGTCAAACTAACAGCCCAAGTACCCATGGTTTCGGCTCTATCCAAGATATCCTAAGTATGAGTATCATTGTATTGTTGGCAATTTTCTTTGGTTGGTGCATATATAGAAGAGTTGCAAAAGCGATGGTACAGAGAATGCGTGCAGAAGTTCGGCAAGAAATCGGGACAAGTCGAGAAACAGTCTAAAGTAAGAAGAGGAACATTTTAGGTTTTTAGGTTACAATAAAAATAGGGGGTCTGAGATTAAAGGAAAATGGTAAATTTAGTGGATAAAAAATGGAATGTCGGTACCTAGTGAATTCATATATTTACTAGATGAAGTCAAAGTATTGAAGAGGAATTTAGTGAAGGACAATACGGAAATACGGCAAAAAGAGAAATATAATTTACGTAAGCTAATTAAATTTAAAAAGTATACATTAGAATTAAGAACTATTAGGGAAACATTTAATGAAAAATCAAACGAGCCTAGGGTAATAAATAAAGTTAGGGAATATATACAGCAGATAGAACAATATTTAAAAGCTAGTCAAGATATTTTACAATCTAGGTTAGGGGATATCAAGGTAGCGGAGATAGAAAGCGAAATTTTGGTTTCCTCTGACTCAGATTCGGAACATTTTGACAAAGTTACAGCAAAAATGGCTCAAAAATTCGATCCCAAAACTGCATCAGGCCTTCTACCAGTTATGGATGGTTCTGAAACCGTAACTTTACAATTAATTAATGGCATTGAGTGGTATGATGCACTTTTGGATGACGCAGGTAAACGATTGTTAACCACATATGTACTAAAAACGCGTTTATCAGGAAATGCAAATATTAGGCTAAAATCGTCCTATGCGTCAAACCAATTATTAGTTACAGATCTTAGGCGCCATTTTATCACAAAAAAAAATCCGCGCCATCTAAATAAAAATACAAATTGTCCTGACCCATTCATATTTAATACGAACGGACTAAATTTTATTTATGTGAAATATAAAAATAAAAATTTAAAAATTTTACTTGATACCGGAGCTTCAATAAGCGTCATTTTTAAAAACGTCATAGACAAAACAGAAAAAGTTAATTGTTTAAAGAAAATAAAAATTAACCGGGTCTCTGGGACAATAATTTCGCAAGGTTCGACAAATTTATGTTTAGATATAAATGGCGCAAAAGTGTGTCACGAGTTTTTGCTGATTGACAGTTTTGAGGACAATGTGAATGGTTTAATGGGAACAGATTTTTTATGCGATACTTGGCAAAGCTAGACTACGAAAACTTTCGGTTATCATTTATAGTACGGGAGGTAGTGTCAAATTTTTATGGGTGATTTCAGCATAATTACTCTCTATTCTGTATGGTAGTTTGTACTTGACAAACAACTAAAATAAGTGTTAGCTGGCGCGACTCTGTGGCGTGCGGGTGTAAGAGGCTGCCAAACTCGTAAAATATTTTTTCTTTTCGAGTCATTTCAGCAAAGCTAAAAAGCTGTAGATTGTTTATTTATAATATTTCCATCATGAAAAAATTTGTTAGCTGCATGGGGCAGGTGGCAAAACTTGTTAGCTGCCCATGTGAAAATGTATGAAAAGTACGGAAAATCAAGTTATTTCAGCAAAGCTGAAAATTGCTTATATAACAGTTTACGATCTGAAAATCGTATAAATGACTGTTAGCTGGCATTAAAATGTGGCAAAACCTGTTAGCTGGGCTTTCAAAGTGTATAGTTAGTCGCGGCAATGAAGCACTAAAACAGCCAAAATCTCGGAATTTTTTGCACTAAGACGGATCGGAATGCGGTTTTTTGAATTCGCTTCCAAAAATTATTTTTAAAAAATGTATTTGTATCTTATACAAACCGGAAATTGCATTGCTGCAGTCAAAAATGCATTCAAAAAATGCATTTTTTGAATTCGCTTTAAGAGAATTAAATAAGTTTCTTAATAAGACTCAGGATTGGCTCAAACCGGGTGCCCGGGGGTTTTCGAGGTCGCTGATCACGACTATGATGTTCAAGTTGACCCACAGCCGACCTGGAGCTCAGGATCGCTAATGAACGTCATCTCCGTGGGACTCTCCCAAAATTCACGCCGGGGGGGGGGGGGGGGTTGGAGAAACTCGGCGCTCGGGGGTTTTTTGGGTTTCTGAATTCAAATATGGCATCGGCGAACACCCCCCGGACACCTGGTGCGCCGGAACCTGGACGTGGACGTCATCCCCGAGAGTTGTCCTGACAAGATCGCAAAAAACAAACCGAAAATCGTTGTGTGGCGTTTCTTGGGGCGCTGAATCCAAATTTCACGTCGAAAACGACTCCCCGAACACCTGGTGCACCGGAACCTGGACGCGGACGTAATCTCCGAGGGTTTTCCAGACACTATCGCTAAAGACAAACCGACAATCGTTATGGGGGTTTTTTTGGGGCGCTGAATCCAAATTTCACGTCGAAAATGACCCCCCGAACACCTGGTGCACCGGAACCTGGACGCGGACGTAATCTCCGAGGGTTTTCCAGACACGATCGCTAAAGACAAACCGAAAATCGTTATGGGGTTTTTTTTGGGGCGCTGAATCCAACTTTCACGTCGAAAATGAGCCCCCGAACACCTGGTGCACCGGAACCTGGACGCGGACGTAATCTCCGAGGGTTTTCCAGACACGATCGCTAAAGACAAACCGAAAATCGTTATGGGGGTTTTTTTGGGGCGCTGAATCCAAATTTCACGTCGAAAATGACCCCCCGAACACCTGGTGCACCGGAACCTGGACGCGGACGTAATCTCCGAGGGTTTTCCAGACACAATCGCTAAAGACAAAATTGTCTTTAGCGATCGTGTCTGGAAAACCCTCGGAGATGACGTCCGCGTCCAGGTTCCGGTGCACCAGGTGTTCGGGGGGTCGTTTTCGACGTGAAGACAATTTTGTCTTTAGCGATGGTGTCTGGAAAACCCTCGGAGATGACGTCCGCGTCCAGGTTTCGGTGCACCAGGTGTTCGGGGGGTCATTTTCGACGTGAAATTTGGATTCAGCGCCCCAAAAAACGCCCACACAACGAGTTTCGGTGTTTTTTGCGATCTTGTCAGGAAAACTCACGGGGATGACGTCCGCGTCCAGGTTCCGGCGCACCAGGTGTCCGGGGGGTGTTCGCCGATGCCATATTTGAATTCAGCAACCCAAAAAACCTCCGGGCGCCGAGTTTCTCTCCTTCCCCGCGTGAATTTTGGGAGAGTCCCACGGAGATGACGTTCATCAGCGATCCTGAGCTCCAGGTCGGCTGTGGGTCAACTTGAACATCATAATCGTGATCAGCGACCTCGAAAACCCCCGGGCACCCGGTTTGAGCCAATTCTGAGTCTTATTAAGAAACTTATTTAATTTTCTTAAAGCGAATTCAAAAAATGCATTTTTTGAATGCATTTTTGACTGCAGCAATGCAATATCCGGTTTGTATAAGATACAAATACATTTTTCACAAATAATTTTTTTAAGCGAATTCAAAAAACTGCATTCCGATCCGTCTTAGTGCAAAAAATTCCGAGATTTTGGCTGTTTTAGTGCTTCATTGCCGCGACTAACTATACACTTTGAAAGCCCAGCTAACAGGTTTTGCCACATTTTAATACCAGCTAACAGTCATTTATACGATTTTGAGATCGTAAACTGATTATATAAACATTTTTTAGCTTTGCTGAAATCACCTGATTTTCCGTACTTTTCATACATTTTCACATGGACAGCTAACAAGTTTCTCCACCTGCCCCATGCAGCTAACACATTTTTTCATGATCGAAATATTATAAATAAACAATCTACAGTTTCTCTGCTTTGCTGAAATGACTCGAAAAACAATTTTTTTTTGCGAGATTCGCAGCATGTCATCATCTTGAGCCACGCTTTTGGACCAGCTGACACATGATTCTTCGATAAGCTATGAAACAACAATCTGTAGTAAAAAAATTAACTTTGCTGAAATGGTCCGATAAAATTTGACACTACCTCCCGTACTATTAATGTAAATAAACGAATATTAACGTCTATTCACTCGAAATATGAGAATTATACTTGCATACCGGCTAGACATGAGGTAATAAAATATTTTCATACCAACACAAAGGACGAATGCGTTGTAATACCGGATGAAATTTGTGAAGGTGTATTTGTTGCGGGAATCTTGGTAAAATCAGTTTCTAATCGTATTCCGGTACGAATTCTTAATACACGCGATCAAGACGTGAACATAAAAAATTTTGCTCCAAAAATTGTGCCATTATACCATTATGATATATGTCAGTATAACCCGGCCCACAAAACTGTAAACAGAATAGATAAATTGTTAGGCACCGTGTGTTTTGTTTACCTAGACGACTTAATTATTTTCGGCAACACTTTAAAACTCATAACAGCAACTTAATAAAAGTACTACAAAGATTACGCGACGTTAATCTGAAACTAAATCCTGAAAAATGTGACTTTTTGAAAAAAGAACTCTTATATCTCGGACACGTCATTTCAGCAGAGGGTGTTTGTCCCGATCCTCAAAAGGTTCAGGCTATACAAAACTACCCTGTACCAAAGGACGATAAGGAAGTCAAGAGGTTTGTAGCCGCAGCAAATTTCTATAGGAAAAGCATAAAACATTTTGCACAAATAGTTGCTCCATTAAATTTTTAACGCGTAAAGGTGTACAATTCCAATGGACACCAGAGTGTCAAAAGGCTTTTGAAACCCTAAAGCAAGCACTTGTGAACCCACCAGTGTTACAATTTCCAAATTTTTCGGAGACTAATACTTTTATAGTGACATCAGACGCTTCCAATAAAGCTTTAGGAGCTACTCTTTCGAACGGAGATGGTTCGCCAGTGTCATATATTTCCAGACAGTTAAATAAGGCAGAGGTGAACTATCCCGTCATTGACAAAGAACTTTTGGGAATTGTTTTTGCAGTAAAAAGTTTCAGGAATTACCTATTTGGGAGAAAATTTATCATTTATACTGATCATAGGCCTCTTGTTTACCTTTTCGGAATGAACAATCCATCTAGCAGACTTACCAAATTTCGATTATTGTTAGAAGAGTATGATTTTGACGTAAGATATGTAAAAGGTAGTAATAATGTAGTAGCAGACGCACTATCTAGAATCGAAACTACATCGGAAGAACTGAAAAAAATGTCAAACAGCGTGTGCAACACAATGTTTGTTATGACCAGGCAACAAGCTAAGAAAGAATTAAATAAGCAAAGTTTTGACAGTTCTGTACACGAACGGCTTGATCACCCAGGAATGGTGGAACTTTTAAAACCGCAGAAAAATTCTTGCGAAGCTTATTGCATTTCAACACTAGAATTTAATAATTTATTAAAAAATAAAAAATATGATTATTGTACAAGCTATATAATTTTTTCAGAAAAAGAAAATGCTTTAAAAATTAAGAATTCTCGATCGACGTGCGCATGCAATGCCTCGTTGAGAGAACTTAAGAATATTTGCATAAAATATAAGGTACCAGAAATATATATTTTAAAAAATATTAATAATGCGCAATTAATAAATATTATAAGTAGGGATCCCTCAGAATTAAAAATGGCTAATATAAAAATTTCAATTATAAAAGATGTACAAAAAATATCGAATATAGAAATGCGGCAAATAATATTAAATGATTTCCACATTCTACCGAGCGGCGGTCATACAGGCATTAACAGAATGTATAATAACATAAAAAAGTACTATTTTTGGCCAAGTTTGTATACAGATGTTCGCGATTTTGTAAAGCGTTGTGATCAGTGTCAAAGGTTCAAACATTCTAGGCCTAATATTGAGCCGATGTCAATAACCACAACTGCTTCGTCAGCTTTTCAAAAATTATTTTTAGACCTAGTAGGACCCTTGCCGGAAGACATATATGGAAATAAATATATATTAACGTTACAGTGCGAATTATCAAAATTTGTCGAAGGATACCCGATCCAAAACAAAGAAGCAAAAACTATTGCAAAATCTCTTGTGGATAACTTTATCTTAAGATATGGAATACCTGAGACAATTGTGTCAGATCAAGGAACAGAGTTAATAGCTACAACTCTGAAGGAAGCTTGCAAAATTTTGCAGATTAAACAACTTGCATCAACAGCTTATCACCACCAAACACTAGGGTCGTTGGAAAATACATACAAAAATCTAGGCGCTTATTTGCGAGTGCAAACGGCAGAACACCCTGACAGTTGGAGTTCATGGGTTCAGTTCTGGTGTTTTGCATTCAACAATACTGTTCACACTAGCACAAATACACTCCATATGAACTTGTGTTTGGTAAGCAATGCAAAATCCCTTCAAATATCGACACAGGTACTGAACCATTGTACAATTTCGATAACTACCCACTAGAACTAAAATATAGACTACAGAAAGCTTGGGAGGATGCCAAAAATAACCTCATTCAGTCAAAAATACAACGGAAAAAAAAGTCACGATTCTAAAGTTAACGCGAAAACGTATAAAAAAGGCGACCAGGTTTTAGTAAAAAACGAAACCGGGATAAACTCGAAGAAATTTTTAACGGTCCATATGTGGTAGTAGAAGATAAGTCGCCAAATATTGTTATTTTAGTAGGGAATAAAATCAAAGAAATTCACAAAAATAGAGCTAAATTGTACAATAGTAATAACCAGAGTTGTCATAAGAGTTTGTAAAAATAGATACGCTAAACCTTTTTTTTTTTGTGGTTTTTTTTGTTCTCCGTAGGAGGTGTAGTGTAACAAAATATATATATATATATATATATATATATATATATATATATATATATATATATATATATATATATATATATATATCTTTTTTATTGTTTCTTTCTTGGGATTAGGTTAAATGAACCTAATCCCAAGAAAGAAACAATAAAAAAGATATATTATAAATGGTTCAAGAAAAGTAACAAAGTATCTATATATATATATATATATATATATATATATATATATATATATATATATATATATATATATATATATATATATATATATATATATATATTAGCTCCTTGTAGCAGGCGTACACCCCGTATAACTTATTATTAAACCCAATATGTAGACTAAGGTAATTAAGGATTGATTATATGTAATTATTATAAGAAAGATAAGCACTTTTTGAATTGGGACATTGTTTGAATATGGAAATATAGATATGATTTAGACTTAGAGAAGAGAGTTTGATTTACCAAATAACAGGGGATAGAAAACCCTTAATCACTTCGTTACAGTCTAGAAGCGTTAGTCTTATGTCTGTAAAAGTCATCCGAGATATTGAGAATGTGCTCGCCAAACATAGTTATGTCAGCGAGCTCACGCAATTCCCGAATGACTGTGGCGCGTCTTGATGCTGTTGCACTTCTTAGCGCAACGTTTTGGAAACGCTGCAGTCTGTCCATTTGTGTGTTTGTGATGCTGCACCAAACTGGTGCAGCATACATCATCACAAGTCTTAGGATTTGTTTGTAGATTACCAATTTGTTACTTTGGGATAATGGGGATTTGGGGGATAGGATTGAATATAGGCTTTGCATCGCGAGGAAGGATTTTTGTAGTACATAGGAAACATGCGATGCAAAACGGAGCCGTTCGTCAAGGATAACGCCAAGATACTTAAGCTTTTTAGCTGGTAGTATCCGGACGTTATTTATTTGGATAGGGACATGGATAACATTTTTCGAGAACTTTCGTGTGAGTACTACGCAACGCACTCACACTTAGCCTCGTTAATCTCCATTTTCCATTTCTCATACCAGGGAAGAAGATGGTTTTTAATGTGTGACTTGGCCACGTCTGCGTAGAACGAACTGGCGTAAACCAGTACGCGTCGTCCGCAAACATGGCCAATTTTGTAGACGGGAATTTAGGAATATCGGAAGTGTAAAGGCTGAAAAGTTTTGGGGAGAGGACGGTTCCCGGAGGGACTCCGGCGTGCATTTTCTTTCTCGATGAGGGTGAATTTTCCACCCTCACTCTGAAAGTTCTCCCGTTAATGTAAGAGTGCATCAACGTCACCAAATAGAGTGGAAAGTTGTGTGTTGTCAGTAGCTTGTATAACAGCCCGTTGAACCATACGGTGTCGAACGCTCTACGGACATCTAGGGAGAGTAACACAGTACTTTGTTGCATGTTGATCTTATCAATTGCGTCTTGTACAACTTTTGCAACTAGTAGAGTAGTACTGTGTCCACTCCTGAATCCGAATTGTTCGTCCGGCACCGCAGTCTCCAGGTTCAGGCTGTTAATGTTTCGAAGAATGATCTTCTCTGTGACTTTTGACAAGCCACTGAGCAACGCTATTGGGCGGTAAGATTCCGCCCTTGTCGGATCTTTGCTCGCTTTTAGGATTGGTATAATTGATGCACTCTTCCATGTAGCTGGGAAATGCTGTAGCACAACCACTACGTTAATGATGTACATTAGTTGTACTACAGCCTTTCTCGGCATGTTTTTTATCAAGGTGTAAGAGATTTCGTCCTCTCCCGGGGCTTTGTTGTTAGGCAACAGCCTGATGACTGTTTTAAGTTCACCAGGCGTTGTCAACAACCTATGGATCATGGGCGGCGGGATGAGATACTTGGTATGTACCATTTTGTTTATTATGTCTGTTATGTCATTTTGTTCGTTAGTCGTGTTAGGTGTACCTTTGCAGATGTCGGCCAAATGCTCTGCGAGCACTTCGGCCTTCTCTGCATTGGTTTGTGGTCTAGTTGAATTTAATGTCGGGATTTTATTGTATTTGTTTTTTAGTCTGCGGGTCAACTTCCACAGTGAGTTATCTAATGTAGACAACCCACCAAGGACGTTGGCCCACGCGCTGTTTTTATGTTCGTTAATTTTTGTCCGTATTGTCGTTTGTAGTAATTTAACACTCGCACCATCCTGTGGTCGCCGGTATTTTTGCCATTTCTTCCTGATCTTGTTTTTGAATTTAATAAGGTCAGCGATTTCGTCAGGGAGGCGGTCCTCCGCTGGCTTTACGCTGACCTTTTTTGCTATTTTATTGCGGGCAAACTGGAGATTTTCAGTCAGCTTGTCAACTTCATTTTCCAAAATTTCGACCGTGTTGATGTTATTATTAATTTCGGTTTTTTCGTTGACAAGCTGCCTGAAAAAAACACAGTTCGCTCCGCTGTATAGCCATGATTTTGGGCCATCTTCCCCGCTAATGTCGGCATTCCAATCCAACACCAGAGGAAGATGGTCCGAAGGTAGTTCATCAAGGACAACAAGATCAGGAAGGTTTAAGATGTTTTTGTTCAGGACGACGTCGATATACGACGACATCATACCATTCACAGGATAGTGCGTAGGTGTTGCGGTGCTAAGTAGTTGTATGTCGTTATTCGTGACGTAATCGCAGATAAACTCGCCATTGCGGTTGTTTCTGCGATTACGCCAAGAAGTATGTCTAGCGTTTAGGTCCCCCAAGATCATTACTTGTCTACTTTGGCTGAAAATGACATCTAGGTCATTTTCAGCCATTCGTAGGTTTGGGCGGGCGTAGCTGCCATTGATTACAACACCATTCCTCAGTTTAATAGAAATGTTCTCAATAGCAGAGCCATTGTCCGGTAGAAGAACATGAGGAATGGTGGTTTTTACAATAACAGCTACAACCCCCCCCTCCCCCCCCCCCCCCCCGCGTATATTGCGATCACGCCTGTACACTTTAAAATTCCTAATACTATGTTTTTTGTTTGCTTCAGCTTTGTCTCCGTAATGATCATGATATCTATTTTTTGACTATTTACAAAATATACAAATTCTCCCAACTTATTGGAGAGACCATTCGCATTCCATAGTGAAATTCGGAGTTTTATATACCATACGTGTGAATTTTTTGAGTAAGGAAATTCAATACGGCGAATGATCTCTCCATTTGGTCGGGGTAAGACTTAAAATATTTAGAAAATCAAACATGAAACGATTAAGTTCATCAATATCTACAAGGTTTTCAAATTCTTTACAAGTCGCTGCAAGCCTGCGAATTTGGTCTGTAGTGTTCCCTGTATCCCCGCGTTGTGGCTGGGCCGCACTCTGGGGGCGTTGTCGGGTTGGCAGCGGTGGAAAAGCTTCCTCTTCTGAATGGAATTCACTTTGTCTTTGCGGGGGTTGTCTTTTTTGCGACCACGCGTTTGTCGCTGGAGGAGGAGCAGCCCTGTATTGTGGTTTGTTTGTCTGTTGCATCCTGTTTGTCTGTTGTTCATGTAATATGTTTGTTTTGTAAATGTATACGATGCAGTTTGTGTCGTTTGCCTTGTGGTTATTTCCACAGTTGGCACACTTACTAGGTTTCCCGCCAGGACACTGCGCAGAAGGGTGGCTGCCAGCGCAGTCCACGCAACGGAAAGCTCTGGAACAGTTGCTTGTCGCTGGCAACACCTTCTGCACTGTATGATTTCTTTGCTCACGCGTCTGCGTTCCCACGTTACGTGTGCGTTATTTAGGTAGCGTATTTTTTGCAGGCTCGTGAGCTTGTGCGTTGATGAGGTCACGATCATGAACAGTTGCCGGAATTGAGTGTTCATTTTATATACTTGTTTCACGTTGGATGTCCAAATTTGGACATGTTTGGTCCAATAGAAGTCCAATTGATGATACAAATGTCACAAATTATGACATCCGCGGGATGTCCAATTTAGGACGTCCAATGAATATCCTCTAGCACAACATCAATAGGATGTACCTTAAGGATGTCCATTGGAATATACAATTAGATTTCCAAAATACAAGATTTAAAAACCAATTTAACACTCCTTTTGCTTATAAACCTGTTTTCGCATTTTCTACTTTTATACAATATCTCTTAAATTTTATTATTAATTGCTAAATTACCTTGTACGAGCCCTGCCTCAGTGAAGTTGGCCCAACCTCCCAAAACATGATATTTGTGAATTTATTTGAGGGCAAATTAAAATTTTATTTCAAATATAATATTTTTGGTTTCTTTAAATGTTTATGGAAAGATAACAAAACCGACGCGGCTATTTTTAAAGCGTTTTTATTTCGAAATTGTTTTCTTTGCAAAATGATTTGTGTATATAGCAAAATACATGAGGGAGACAACTTAAGTTGAATGGTCTGTAACATTCTGGTTCGTCGTTACAATGATAAATATCGTTTAAGACAATAGAGGGCAAGGCAACGTTAATGTAAATAAACAACCTAATTTTACTAATGGGTTTTCTTGTTATTTTGAGGGAACTCATAAAAGCAACTCAAATTAGACAACGGTATCCTCTTGTATTTTAAACTTTACTCACCGAAAAGTATTGGAAAAGCCCCAAAAATAGCAATTAAAAATCTTGTTGACATGACCACTGCTAGGTTTTAGCATTTATTTGGCAGCATCCTTTGATTTTTCGAGTCACAAACACTGTCTACACTTGAATTAATGTTGGAAGTTTATAATCCTCTAAGTTCTATTACCTTAAGTTGGACAGCTACTACAAACTTTAATAAACTTTCATGGGAACTAACAGTTTTATTATTTTGGGTGGCCATATTTTCTAGGGTACTGTCATTCGCCGTACGAGACGTCGCACTCTACAGATGCGCGCACGGAGATCGGCGATCAGACCACATGTTGCCAAGTTTACGGGTCTGATTTCGCGGAAGGGTTCTCCGAGAGGCGTTGGACATTTTATTAGGAATACCGGGGTTTTGAAAGGAAAGATGCGAGATAGACGATTATTTTGTAATCTACCCGTGCTGTTTTGCAAATTTTGGGTTATGTATGTTCTGGTAAGGTAATAATTGTTTAGGTACAAAGGGGAGATGGACTGATGACGTCAGTATGATTGGTAAAAGTTGCACTAATCGGCAAGGGTGCCTAGAAGGTGTCATTTTGTTGCGTGGTCTGCCGGCATCTAGAATTAGGGTTCTCTAGCAACCGTGTTGAATAACGGGTTGACGCGGGAGATTTTTGTAGGGTTAATTTTAGGGTTCTTAAATATAGGATAAATGGTTGAATTGACTACAACAGGTGGTGGTAGGCAAGCAGTCATTGGTAGTATCAGTGAGGTTATCGGTTTTATAAGAATAGGGTTAAATAATTTGTGTGTTTGGTCATATAACGTTAACGTTACGACATCTACTTGACGGAAGCTCTCTTGCAAATTTTCGAGATTTTTCGTCAGATTCCTTGCCGGAGGCTTGGTTCCTTTTTCCGGATCTGCGAAGGTTCTTTTCAAGTGAGACGATTGTAAAGCTAAGACAAAATGATTTTCTAGTAATCCACTTTGGTTGTGGGAGTTAAAGTTCTAGTTTTACCAGTGTTTTCTTATAGTTGGGTGGTTGTGTTGAAATTGGTTCAAGCCAACCTGAAATTTTGTTTCCTGTGAGAAAACACAGCCGTTGTGTTCGGGAGAAATATTCGTCTCAACTGAGAGCCGCCATTTTACACCAAATCGGCGTGATTTTACAGACCGAGAGGTAGTCCACAGGTAGGTTGTCTAAAGCCGCGTACAAACCAAGTCCCAATCCAAACCAACGCCAACTCCAACGAATGTGCCAGTTGGCGTTGGGATTGGAAACGATTGGAAAGCATTTTATGATGTCGTCCACACCGCGTTTGTAGTTTCGAATTGGATACCGTTGGATAGGGTTCGGTCATTTTCCACGGAAGGAGGTATTTTAATATGTCATCTAGTGATGATGAGTGATGAGTCATTATGTAAAAGTGCCGCCTTTTTAATTGTAAATTCATTACTTAACAATAAGAAAAAGGAACGTCGACCAAGGCGCTGGTGGATGACACCATATAAAAACAGAAAAGTTTTATAACACAAGTAAGTTGCTGGAGGAATTTCGGAGTGAACAGGGATCATTTCAGAACCTTCTCTCTATTTTTTTTTCTTTATTTCAGCAACCTTGCACCTTGCGCCTAAATTCAGTAGCAATGCTGTGCCAAATATCTATCTTCTTTTTGGGGAGTTTATAATTTATATTGCTGGGATCCCATAATATTATCCCGGTATAGTTCAATTAGTTTAAGGCTAAATCATCTGTCCATTTCATATCAAAAGGCGAAATAAACAAAATATTTGTCAAAAACAAAACGCACAGACCCGAGGAATACTTGCCAACGACTGAAAACATTCAAATCTCGTCTACACCAAATCAAACATCTCTTTGAAGTACCGCTCAACCACCGAAAGCAAGCCAACGCCAAGGGTCGCCTTGGAAACCGTTGGAATGCGTTGGGATATGTTCGCCAACGCCGTACACACCAATTTACATGCTTCCTAATTTCTAGTCACATGTGCCTTGGTGTGCGTTGGAACTTCGGTCTGTACGCGGCTTAAGTGTATTTGTTCATTAGTTTAGCAATGTAAATATTCCCTCCCTATGGAATTTCATGGAATTTATTGGGTATTTTGTTCTTTTAAGGAATTTTCTGGTACCGGTCATTTTCTTTGTTGTTTGGAAGTCATCATGGCGATATCAATGATTGATCCTAGGAGCCCTCAACCAATCTAAGGAGGTGTGAATTAGAGTGATTGAGTAAGTCCGTTCCATTTATTTATTTTTTTTATATTTCAGGGTGTCAATCCTGGGCTAAATGTATATCCTGGGCTAAATGCTAATCCTGGGTTAAAATTCCGATCTCTACACTGTCCTGCGGTCGTGTGGCGAAGATTTTCCGCGCATTTGAGGGGATTAACTACTGACGACTGTCATGGTTCTCTTTTATACCTTTTTATAGTCATAAAACAAAATTTGGTTCTTTTTTTATCTTGTTATATTCATAAAACAAAAATTGGTTCTCTCTTAGATCTTTGTATAATCATAAAACAAAAATAATAATGATAATAACCAACAAAACCTGAAATTCTGTAAATCGCCTAATGTGAAGGTGATCTATTCACTAACAATACTCGGTAAATCAAATTTTAAATGCCATACGTTAGTAAATAAAATTCTCTCCCCCTACACTACTCTTACGTAAGCTGCGGACGGTGACTTATTGCGCCTGATAACCCTATGTCGTTTTATTTTCGTGTAAATAATTATTTTTGTTGGGTACCTAAGTAATACTTTCACGAGTATGCTATGGTTTACGGTTTTATGATGTGTAGTTTAAGTGCTAGGTATTATCATACCTTCCTCGTGTAATTTTGGTTCAAAAAAAATGACCAAAAGTTAAATATAAGCCTACTGACCATTATTATAAATGGGTAGTATAATAATCACTAATTAAATTAATCTTTAGGTTGTTACCTAAAATATTAATATTTGATATAT
Organism: Philopedon plagiatum; assembly: GCA_963971165.1. Lineage (NCBI taxonomy): Eukaryota > Metazoa > Arthropoda > Insecta > Coleoptera > Curculionidae > Philopedon > Philopedon plagiatum. The sequence continues at coordinate 61,618,228 of OZ020191.1, forward strand.
TTCTTATTTTCCAATCACTAATTAAATTAAGTAATCTTTAGGTGGTTTCCTAAAACCTTTAAATAATTACTTAATATATTTCATATTTTCAAAGAAAAACGCTTCTTAGTACCCGGAGTCCTTTTTGGTGTCAAAAAGAAAAAAAAGAATGGAGTGTAAATTATTGTAGGACGATCAATCTAGGTGGCTTAGCTGAGGGAGCGTCCCTCGCTACTGCATAGTTTCCGTTGGGAACTTACGAGGAAGAGATTATCATTTTCATGGTTTTGGTTGATAGGTAGGTAGGTTGGTACTGGTGGATTAAATAAAATCATGTGGCGCCCTCTATAAATCTTTTTATGAACCTGGCCCTTCTCCACTGTTTAAAGGCTGGCGGCATCCATACAGTACATCAGCATTCGAAAATCTTGCAACCGAGAACTAGCGAGATACATTTCTATATAATTATCCTCGTGGCGTGCTAAGAGAAGTAAGGGTGGTCACAGGTCTGTTTATTCGCTTCGATAAGATAAAGGTAGGCTTTGTAAAACTAATGACAACATGTAACTTTGCTAAGAAGCCGATTTTGACGTTTAAATCAACTTTCAATGCATTGGTGTTGTTAACGATTAAAAATGGCTCGTGGTAAATCTGTTTCTGATGAAATAAGAAAAGTGATCATTCACTTGCATTTAAAAGGCCAAAATACTTCCCAAATCGCTGACAGTGTTAACAAATCGAGGTATACAGTCCGAAATATTATTAAATTGTACAAAACAACTGGATCTGTGGCTCAAAAACCCAGAACTGGAAGTCGCTCGCGTTATTCCAATACCAACTTAAGAGCCTTAAAACGGATTATCAAGGAAAATCGGCGTGCTAATTATAACGAATTGAAAATATTATGGAATCAGGCAACCACAAAAAAGTTTTCAAGAGCAACTTGTCACAGAGCTGCCCAAAAACTGGGATTTAAAACGTACAAGGTAAGGTCAAATTATTTTTTTTATTATTCGTGTTTCATTCAATAATTCTATGCAAAAGAGAAGCCCTTACTGACAAAGATTCAGAAGAAAAACAGACTAGCGTGGGCCAAAGAACACAAATTATGGTCTCCGAACCAATGGAACTCCATTATTTGGGGTGATGAAGCCAGATTTGAAGTATGCGTTGGTGATAGTAGGAGTCGTGTCATAAGAACTAAAGAAGAAGTATTTCAGAATGACTGTCTTAAAAAAAAAGTTAAGTTTCCGGCTTCTGTTATGATTTGGGGATCCATGTCAGCAAGTGGAGTGGGAAACTTACACTTTGTGGAAAGTATTATGAATGCTGATAAGTACATTAATGTGCTTCAAAATAATTTAACACCCCAAATTGAACAAATGCGTTTAAACAATATTGAATGTATCTTCCAACAAGATGGTGCCGCTTGCCATACGGCTAAAAAAGTAAAAGCTTGGATGTTAGAAAACAATATTCCAGTTTTAAAATGGACGTCGAGTAGTCCAGATCTATCGCCGATTGAAACCTTGTGGCATATCATGAAGAAAAAGCTCCGATCGAATCCCGCAAGAACCGTTCCAGAATTACGAACCCGTCTCCAAGAAATTTGGAACAGTTTTACATCAGATGACTGCCAAACATTATTTGACACTATGCCAAGACGTATCGAAGCAGTAATCAGTCGAAAAGGCGATGTAACGCAGTGGTGATTTGCTGCTATTTGGTTTCGGTGATTTTTATTAATCGACAGTTTTTTTGGATTTGTAAGATATTTTTTTCTCCGTTACAAAAAAATGTAGTATTTTAGGCTAATATTAAATAAAAATATCGTATATTATCAGAAATACATTTTAGTTTTTAATACGTTTTCGCTAATATGACAAATTTCATAAAAAAACGTAGTTTTGATAGTTGGGCCAACTTCACTGAGACAGGGCTCGTATGTACCTGCATAATCCATTTACTATATTATCCTGTTGATATTACTTACCTTTTTTATACATACTTTCACTTTCACATTTTCTACTTTTATACAATACCACTTAAATTTTATTATTAATTGCTAAATTACCTTGTATGTACCTGCGTAATCCATATTACTTACCTACCTTTTTTGTACATAAGCAGCATTCCTGGGAGACTTATATTCCTTATGGTAATAGTTTATGAGTATGTAACAATGTATTTGAAGTTATTTCAGTTCGGAAAACAACGATAAGATAAATGGAACACGGCGCCCTCTTGTAATAACTGGTTCAATTGTTTAGTTTACCAATTTTCTGAGTGAGGGCGCCATATCGAAGAACAAAACATGTCCAAAATTGTACATCCATAAGCACTAGAATAAATGGATATCCAGTGGACCGTTCAAAAATGTCCATAGACGTACTGGATACATTATGGACAAATTTTGACGCGTACGTCTTGTGCTATCTGGGTAGGACGTTCAAGTACATCCTGGACATGACGTCCATTGAATGATCCGAATGGACATCCAGTGGAAAATTGCCAATGTGAATTATCAAAATAGACACCTAAAACCGTCGCGTCGGTCCAATAGATTTACAAAGATGTACATCCATGTGCCTCCGTTACAAAGCCATGGATATTCTGGATTATCAGTAGAGATCTAAAAACCTCTATGACCAATGGCTTTACAAAAATTAACATCTATGTGACCGTCGTTACAGGACAATGGATATTCTGGATTCCCAATGTACATCTAAAATCATATATCCAATGGCTGTACAGAAATGAACATCCATGTGACCTCCGTTACAGGACAATGGATATTCTGGATTACCAATGGACGTACAAATTTACAAGTCCATTGGAATTACATAAATGTATATCCATATGACCTCCGTTTAGTGATTGCAATCCCGCAGTGTTTTAAATCCCGCAGGGCATTTGCGGGATTGGTTCTAATCCCGCGGGATCCCGCGGGATCCCGCATAGGTTTTTTAATTTAATGAAATTCGATAAATTAATGTTTATTTAATTAATTATTGAACCAAATTTAATTTTTTATTATAAAAATCAACAAATAACCGTATTTCAGTTAAAAAAATTGTATAATTTAAAGTCTAGCATCTCTTAATAACTATACTACTATGACTATAAATCAGTCAAATTTCTTATCAATTCAAGTAACAAGTAACTTTGGGCAAATGAACTTCAAATGTTTATACGCGGGATCCCGCATAGTTTTTTTAATTTTATAAAATTTGAACGAAATTAACGTTTATTTAATTAATTATTATTAAACCAACTTTAATGTTTTATTATAAATATCAAAAATTAACAGTATTTCAGTCAAAAAATTTATGTAATTTAAAGTCTGTAATTTATAGTTTCTTAACTATATTACTATGACTATAAATCAGTCAAATATCTTATCAATTAAATTAATAAGTAACTTTGGGCAAATGAACTTTAAATGTTTAATATTTTTCTACCTGAGATAGTAAGTCTTACTAGTTTTTATAGTAAATCACATTAGTTTGATTGTAAGGTATAAGTAAGATACTTATACCACCTAAGCAGTCTCATTAATTTTCATATTATAATACCACGGATATTTGGCAGATAAACGTTTTCGAGTTATTATTTAAGAGTTTGCGGCTTTTTCATGGCTATGCGGATCCGCATAGCTGGTGCGGGATCCCGCAGGCCGTCAAATGATGCGGGATCCCGCGGGATTGCGGGATCCCACTTTGCGGGATTGCAATCCCTACCTCCGTTATAGGACCATGGATATTCTGGATTACCAATGGACGTACAAATTTACATGTCCATTGTCATTACATAAATGGATATCCATATGACCTCCGTTACAGGACCATGGATATTGTGGATTATCAATGGATGTACAAATGTACATGTCCATGGGCATTACATAAATGGATATCCATATGACTTCCGTAAGTGGTCCATCGATGTCCTGACCCTCTAATGGCTTTAAAATGGACGTCCGTTGGATATCGTGTGCTGTTTGGGTGATAGTATTGTAGATATCCGTTTTCTCTAGATATCCGGATAATACGGAATCGGAATCAATTAATATCCATATCCATCATCCGAATACGTATCCATTTCTTGAGCAGCGCGAAAGCGGTTTCGAAACATGTATTCGGAATTATTTCCGATGCGGTATCATATGATTCGAAGTCGAATGTTAGGGAACATAGGGCACCGTCGTTCGTTCTCGTTTGAGTTCGGTTCGGGTGAGGCGGGCTGAGTTTAACCAATGGATTCCATCCCATATGATATCCGTTACCGTTGCCACCCGATAAGTTTGCTAGCTTTTTTTAGGAAATGTCATTAGAAAGAGAAAGCATGAGATCAAATATGCCAAATCGCAGATCGTGTTGTTCGCTTACACTCGATCCCGATTCCGTTTTCTCTTTGCACTTTGCATTAGTAACCACCCGAATGCGTATTTATTTTGATTCCGCATCCGTATTCAAGTTCTCGGCCGGTTACGGATAATACGGATTCGTTTAATATTCGTATCCAACGGATTTTTGAATACGTATCCTTACGCCTTACATCACTAATGTATGATAACGCTAGGCCAACTGTAGAATCCAGTACGTAGTACAATTTATAAAGTTAATTATTTACTAAAAATATTATAATTATTAATAAACCTTAATTATTTACTAATAAATAAATGATATTTATAAATTTTAGTCATAAATAACACATCCGTTTAATTATATATACTTAATTTATGTTAATAATAAGATATTAAAATGAAATAGTTTTAATACATTTTAATTATATTTGAATCTATCATAATTATATTCTAAGTAGGATAGAAATTAAGTATTTTTTCCTTTAAATGTGTAAATTCTTGAATATACACCTATATTACTATTACGTAGGGTCGCAATGCTCTTCGGTTTGTGGTCAGTGGACAAGCATACCTCAACGCCTCATCATATCCACATGATCTTGATGAAGAATGTTAATATGTACCTGAAGTCCTTGAAGCTTTAGAGCCGAACATAACAGACAACGAGGATGATGATAATGAATTTGAAATTCAAGTTGAGCGACAAGAAGAGGAATAAGATGATGAACAAGAAGAATATTTAGCTGCATGCTTGATATTAATAATAAAAATAACAAGAAACAATCTTCCTCACATTTAAACTTGAATTGTAAAATATTTACGATAAAGTGATGTTTAAAAACGTAATTAAAATGTATTTAAACTCTTTCATTTCAATATCTTATTATTAACATAAATTAACTATATATAATTAAACGGATGTTTTATTTATGATTAAAATTTATAAATATCATTTATTTATTAGTAAATAATTAATGTTTGTTAATTATAATATTTTTAGTAAATAATTAACTTTATAAATTGTACTACGTACTGGATTCTACAGTTGACCTAGCGTTATCATACATACGGCTGAACGCTCCTCACTCTTCGCGCTCTATCTCAAGAACGGTTGATTGTCTAAAATATTGCTTAATACCAAATTTGTAGATAATTTTATGCTCTACAAGTTTTCCAATAATTACAAAAGTCATTTAGAAACAATCTCCCTCACATTTAAACTTGAATTGTAAAATATTTACGATAAAGTGATGTTTAAAAACGTAATTAAAATGTATTTAAACTCTTTCATTTCAATATCTTATTATTAACATAAATTAACTATATATAATTAAACGGATGTTTTATTTATGATTAAAATTTATAAATATCATTTATTTATTAGTAAATAATTAAGGTTTGTTAATTTTATTTTTAGTAAATAATTGACTTTACAAATTGTACTACGTACTGGATTCTACAGTTGACCTAGCGTTATCATACATACAGCTGAGCGCTCCTCACTCTTTGCGCTCTATCTCAAGAACGGTTGATTGTATAAAATATTGCTTAATACCAAATTTGTAGAGAATTTTATGCTCTACAAGTTTTCCAATAATTACAAAAGTCATTTAGCGCAAAGGAAACAAGATATTTACAAAAAACCGATTTTGTGACTTTTGACCTTGAATATATTGACTCGCGTACACGAGATTCTATGAGACTTTTGAACTAACTTATAAAATGTTAAAACAAAGATTTATACAAGTTTATAGCTTATTATCTTTCATTCCGAGGTTTACCCCTTTTTTCACCTTATATGACTGTACTACCATATTTTCCCATATTAAGTCAAGAAATTGCCACCTATTAAATTAAAATACACATTTTAGGTAAAATGCGTCTGTGGATTTAAAAACACTTTGGATTATTTTCGGTTTTCACTGTAACTGATAAAAAAATGAGATGCCACAATAATATTTAAGTTTGGCAATGCCCCGGTTGGATCATGTTTTTTCTCTATAATATTAGAGCCTGGCGTATTACAGCCTATGACGTCAGGCTCTTCAGAAGCGTCGGATAAGGGCATTTTTAAAATAAAAAAATTGTGCGATTTGAGGTAAAAAAGTATTGGGTATGTATGTAGACTACCCCAGGCGCCACCCATTCAAATACATGCAGTGCATTTTATAACACCCTGTATACAATAAAAAAGTCTTACCATTTTCATTAAATAAACTGGTACCAAATTCAATTTGTTGGTGAGTTTTAATTACATCAAATGGAACTGTAATCGTGGCTGCAACCTAAAATAATATTTACCCATGTGGTTAATAAAATCATAAAATATGTACATTTTTTATATACAGACCAACTTGGTAAAGACTTTTAATCAAGTAGTAGAGTTAATTGACGTTTAGAATCACTTTTGGCAATGACATTAACATGCTGTCAACAGTGCTGTCACATTAGAAGTGTCCGATTAGTTTAATTCTTGATTAAATTGTCTGCCCAACTATATGTTAGTGTTTATAATGTTTTTTTTTAAATAACGCCAAAATGTGAGAGTTACAGGTGAATAATTTTAACATTATATTTTAAAACCTAAAACTGCAAAATTTCATAACATTTTATTATGACTTTACATTTTTAAAGAGAAGAGTCTAGTGTCAGTAATAACTATGAGAAAAGGAAAATGTTTGTGGCATAGATAAAAAAGAGAGTGTGTTCAGCTCTTGTATCAAGGACAGACCGAATTTTTGCGGTTTGCTCTAGATCTCCACCATTTTTGTGGAATCACTAGCGTTCGCACAACACGATCCCACCGGGAATTGTGCTAATCCGTCTAAAAGTCAAAACATCGACATAAATAAAAGAGTTTAGTGTCCGTAACAAATAAGGAGAGAAAAGGAAAATGTTGGTAGTTGTCACGTTATTTTCACAAAAATAAAATATATTATATAGTACTATATAATACATAATATTCTTGAACGTTCCAGTGAAGGCAGCTGTTCATCGGCGAGCACTAGGTTATGAGATAGTAGTGTGGTTCACTTTTCTAAAAAGGCGCCACCCAGTCTGTATAATTTGCTTTATGTGAAGAAGGATCCCGAGACTGGGAGATGAACTCTTAGAAAAGAAGATGTTAAAAATAAAAAGCAGATTACCATTGACTAAATTTAATAAGTATTTTAAGTACTTATTATAGTGAAAAAAAGAACAAATTCATTAACAACAAATTAACGTTTCTGATTGCAGCAAATAAATTCTTAAATTACCCCCACCCCAACTTAATTACGCATTCGAATGGTTGATTGATCAATCAAATTGACACGCACAAAAAAAATATAACACTAACATCAAATCAGAAAAGTTTTACATAAGAGAAGAATTTATGAAATTAATGTCATTTTAAATTAGGTATTAATATGCATAAAAAGTATAAAAATAATTATTTAACGCATGGCAAATCATATTTCAGTGATGTTATTCATACAAATACATGGAATATACTGGCCTTTGCTATCAGCATATTTCTTTGGCAGGAAAAAATCCATAAATGGTTGTCCGGAATTTCACAGGATCTAACCATGAAAAACGTATTATTCAGGCAGGAAACATAAGTAGGCAGGAGGAAAAACGTACTTGAATATTGTACACCAGTGTGTACCCCAACAATAAAAACTCTAGAATAACAATAAAAAAGCAATAAGTAATGGCATATTATACGTTGTTGAAGGTATCTTACCTCAAAATATATTTGAGAGTTTTCGAATCAAAATAGGCATTTTCTGACGAAAATACAGGAACTTGAAGGTAGATAAAGGCATATTCTAATGAATGAACTGAAATAAGGAACGAATTTTCAAAAGATGATCATGAAAAAATTGGATTATAATTAACATACCTGGATGAAGAATGAAGGCATGGAGGAATACGACTAATATACAATCTTCATCATTCAGCATCAGCACAGTGTCCAAAAAAACTGTTAATTAGGTAATAGAAACTCTTAAGACATGAAAGAACCATTCTATAATAGAAAACTTAAGATACAAAAGACCAAACTGGGTCAGGAAATGGTTCTCGTGTGTAAAACACCACACTCTACACACTGACTTGCAGGAAGTGTCCTTCTTAGCAACAGGAAAAAAGTCTTTCTGAACATTCCGCTCAGACCACTCTGAAATAGTACCTTGATGTTGATTTATTCCACGTTAAAAAAGGATAGCATTCAAAAACTACATTGTATATGCATATTTACCTAAGCGACCAAATTTCTGCCAAAGAAGAGATACGCAAACTCCATTATATTGATTTTTCACGATATTTTGACGTCATATAAATCATTTCAAAACTACGATGGTACTAGCTTATATTGATATATATTTCTGGCGAAGGCGCTAGATAACCAGCAGTCACAACTTAAAATTAAATATTTTAAATTAATATTCTAATTTATAATTAAATTTACATAACGTTGTGGCGAAACGCTACATAGCATAGCGGACAATAAAAACAGTGTGTTCTGCACTTACACTAGAGTACGAGACATCCAAGAAATAGTGGAACCCGGCGCCGCACAGTGTAATACTTTTCTATTCTAGCGGGACAAAATTATATAACTCAGTAACAGACTATATTTTCTCCACGACCAGAAAGTATGAATCAAATTAATGAATATCAAATTCTATATCTGATTCATTCGATTTTTCACTCATTATTTCATTTAAATTGAAGCTTTTCTGATAAAAAGTATGACGCCGCCACTATTTGCATCTGTCACTGACAATTTTGAAATCCACGGCAATCTATGTCGTTTGGTTCGATTACAGAATATTCATACCGTACCTTGTTATGGAATGAAAATACATGCGAAACACATAAGAAGTAAGTGTTTCAGAATAAATATTCTAACTCAAGAGTAAGAATGTATATGTTCTATTATTAAAAATGATTTCGGAATTTCTACATTCTTTAATAGTTGTGGAGAAATTAATTTTTGACATTAAAAATAAGATGTAATTTTACAATTATATACATCTAGGTACTATCAGAACTACCAGAATCATCAGAATCAGTAATTTCCCCACTAGAAGGATCACTTTCATTTCCGTGTCTGTGCTACGGATTCTGTTTGCATATTTGGGGGTTGTAGCAATTTCATGACAGCAGGATTAATAGCTGTTGTGGTATGATTTTTTTGTGGCTGTAGTGATGTTACTACTGGGTCGGAAGTAATTAAAAGATTAGGAAGTATGTCGGTGTTGGTTTTGATTCTTGACACTTTTCTTGAATGTTCAAGTCGAAATTTTCGAAACTCCTTGGGGCGGCACTCCTGTGTTTCTTCGGACACCTGCCTAATTGGAAGTAAAAAATGTTGAATTACTTTCGGTCCATGTAACAATATCTTATGAACCAGTGGCGGTCCCAGGGGGGGCGGTGGGGGCGATCGCCCCCCCCCCCCCCTTACCCTCTTAACCCAAGACACTATTTTTAACGAATGAAGAAATAATTAATAAATGATCGATGTGGGTAAAACAAAAAATTTAAAACCGTTGGTGCAGGCAGTACACGTCTCTAGAATTGACTGTGGCCTAGATAAAATTGCATGCATGTCTTTGTCTGCATACGGTGGCATGAGTCACCACACAGGTCGGCATCTTTGTGAACTTTTGGCGCTGCTGCTGGTCGTGTGCAAGGCCAGCTCTGTCCGCACACTAGCAAGGGACTTCCCCTACAGTTCAGAGTGATTTTGATTTATTGTTAATTTTTATAATAGTTTGAGTTCCGAATCCTCCACTGAGAGATTATTATTGGCGATTTTATAAATAAAGTAAGTATTATTGGGTCCAGAGTAATTTATAACTACACTTAAACCTCTCAACGAGGAACCTCTGTACAATGCGGATGCCGTGTTTACAAAATAAAGCCGCTAGATCTTTTTCCGGAATTATTATTACATCTCAATATCAAACAGAGCCAGGAACCTCTTATTATTGAGCGGTTATAGTGTAACACTAAATAATGAAATGCACTCATTAGCTTTCCCTTTGTCTCTTAAAAAGTATTGATATTTAACAGCATATATTTGTATTTGTAAACCATTTAGTTTGCTTTGCTTATTATTTTATTTTTTTTTTAATTTCAAGCAATGAACTAAAAAATCAAGTAGTAGTAAGTAGGTTAGTAGGTATTTTTTTTTAGATAAAAATATTCATGAAGCGGCAAAGTTCCATTATTAGTTTTTTAAAATCAAAAAAATCAAATGCTCAGTCAGTGGAGTCAGAAAATATAACAGGTCCTGATAAAAATGCCTGCAATGAAATTTCCTTGGATGATGAAACTTCGCATGTGTGCACCTTCGTGCAGCAAAAATTCTTATCAGGATTTTCAGAGTAATCAAGACTCCAAAAGTAATCTTTCATGCAGTAAAAAATTTGAAGATAAAAATATTCCCTCGCGCAGCAAGAAAATTAATTATTATCAATATGACCTAGGTAATATTGCGGAAAATGTAACAATTATTTCAATTTCGGATCAAGAAAAATATAATTATTTAAAACATACTTGGACTCCTGATGACCAATAACCATTTCCATTTAGTTGTCACAATAAACAAAAGAAAATAGAAAAACGGTATTTAAAAAAAAGTCATCTAAATACTTACGAGTGGATAGCATTTTCCCACTGTCAACAGGGATTATACTGTAAATATTGTGTCCTATTTTGTTCGGCAAATGAAAAATTATATTTAAATAAATTGGTTTGTAATCCAGAAATCAATTTCGCCAAGTTAACAGGAAAAGATGGGACTTTTGAATATCACAATGGCCTAAATTACCATAAAAAAGCAGTTATATCAGCACAAATATTTTTAAAAGTATTACACGATCCGAGCTTGGATATCCGAAATGAATTAAGCACTGCGCGATTAGAAAAAATTAAGGAAAACCGAGAAAGGATAAAACCGATAATCAAAATAATACTTTTTTGTGGAAAACAGAATATACCAATGCGAGGTCACCGTGACCATGGTCAACTAGTGACATTTAATGAAACAGAAGGAGAACCAGATTCTGTCATAAATGAAGGTAACTTCCGTGAACTCCTGAGGTTTCGAGTAGATGCAGGAGATAAAGTTTTAGAGAATCATCTACGAAATACTGGTTCAAATGCTACTTATATTAGTGAGCGTATTCAAAATGAATTAATCCAATGCTGTAGTGACGAAATATTAGAGACAATCATTCAAAGAATAGTTGCTGCAAAGTACTATAGCATAATTTTTGACGAAACAACTGATATTTCAACTGTATCGCAGTTGTCAGTAAGTATTAGGTAAGATATTTTTTATAAAATATATTAACATTAAAAGATATTAACTATTTTATTCCTTGTTTTTTTTTCCTCCGTTTTCGCCTGTTCGTCACTGTATTAAAATATCTGTTTCTGGTTTTTTAGATACGTATATGACAATGCTGTATATGTAGACTTTGTTGGATTTGTGGACTGCCTGGATTCCATCTATGGAGAGGCTGCAGAAAATGTGGAACCAGTAATGTCTGGCAAAGCAATCGGAGCAGCAGTTTTAAAAATTATTAAGTCTTTAAAACTAAACCCACACAATTGCGTTCGAATATGAACAGATGGATGCATGGTAATGGTATCAAAGCAAGTAGGTGCACTGGAACCAATCAAAAAATAATCCCTTGTTGGAGAAAGGTGCATGTGCTTTAACCATGCTTTGAATTTAAGTATATCGAAGTCCTCCCAGGTCAAATCTGTCAGAAATTTGGTCGCGATAATTCGAGAAATTGGCATTTTCTTTTCAGGGTCTGCAAACCGACATCACGTTTTAGAAAAATTTTTAAAAAAAGAAATAAAAACTCTTTGCGAAACACGATGGGTTGAAAAGCACGATTCGCTGATTCAATTTAAATCTGAATTTTAAAAAATATATGGAGCTTTGGACGCAATTTCAAACTGGGAAGATACTCCATCTAGTCCCAAAGCAGACGCTTTTAAAAAAGCTATTGGTAATGTTGATTTTATTGTAACTCTTTGTTGCCTCGTTGGTGTTTTGTCTATTACAAAACCTTTAAGTATTTTTTTTCAAAAGACCTGTGGAGATAAAAATGAAGCAACAAAGATTTTCAACTTAACATTAAATAGCTTGCAAGCAAAGCGGGAGTCCTCGGAAGATTCCTTTAAAAATATGTTGGAGGACATTAATGACTCTCTCGATGAGTTTAACCTCGATTTAGTTATTCCCAGAACAAATAAACGACAAACTAATCGAGAAAATCATGCTATTGAGAATCCTGAAGAATACTTTCGGATTTCGATTTATAATCAAATTCTGGATCAAATGATTATGGATTTAAAATCAAGATTTAATGAGGAAACTGTAAGCGTGTATGACCTCAATGTCTTCATACCATCCTTCGTTGTTAAGTGTCATAACGAAACCATCAAAGAAAAGGTAACCAACGTTGTTTCTAAATACCACATCCTATTTTTGCAAGAAAAACAATATTTGTTGGATGCAGTGCTGGGAGAAGTGGCTATTTGGAAACAATATTGGTTGCAAGAAAACCAAAATTCTCTTGTGCCGGATAATGTTATTGAAGCGTATGCAAAGTGCAACAATATTTTTCCTTTTATAAAATTATTTTTGTCTATTCTGGGTTCTCTACCAGTAAGTAACGCCTCATCTGAAAGGAGTTTTTCCTGTCTTAGGAGATTAAAGACATATCTCAGAAATACAATGACAGAAAAACGACTGACAGGTTTGGCATTACTTCACATACATAGAGGTATGAACATTAATATCGATAATATTATTAACCGATTTGCCGGATCAACAAGAAGAATAGATTTTATTTTATAAGTAGTTTTTTGTATCTTTACTTTTGTTGTTTTTTTTTAATAGAAATTTTGAATATACATAGGTAATTCTTTTTTTGTAACACAGTAACCCGACGATTGGGCCAACCCAACGCCTACTAAACCGCCCCCCCCCCCTTCGAAAAAAGCTGCGACCGCCACTGTATGAACTGTAACGCGCATTATATATCAGTTGTAAAGCGAGATGTATAAATTTACAGTCTTGTCACAAGAGTTTTTAAATGCAGCTGTGTTTATCGCACAGTGCAAAGTGCGTAATCATATATAAAATCGCTCAATCAACAACTGGCCAGCTCCCTTAAGCTAAGTAGCACTTTTTTTCATTTTTTATGCCTTCGTAGGATGGTTACAGTTTTAGTCCCTTCTCTATGGCTGATTTTCTAAGAATCTGGTATTTACGGCAGCTCAAGTTGGCTGCAGCTATTAAGGCCAACGCTTCTTCAGGTAATTATTGAGATATGTGTTTGCCCGCCTCTTGAAAGGCTTTTTTGATCTTGGTAGCTCTTTTAGGACTTGAAACCAATTGCTTCATCATAACAGCAGCATCTCTTTTACCAGACTGTCTTAATTTAGTATTTGTAGAACGACACTAACTTAATGAGCAACTTGTGAGCAGTGGTTTCACTTTTCTCGTTTTTGATTTTAACCCACACATACACATAGACAGACAAACAGACAGACACACAGACAGACAGACACAGAGACAGACAGACAGACAGACAGACACACAGACAGACACACAGACAGACACGCACAGACAGACACACAGACATGCAGACAGACAGACACACAGGCAGACACACAGACAGACACACAGACAGGCATACAGACAGACACACAGACAGACAGACAGACAGACAGACAGACAGACATACAGACAGACATACAGACATACATACAGACAGACAGACAGGCAGACAGGCAGACATGCAGACAGACGCGCAGATAGACACGCAGACAGACACGCAGACATACAGACACACAGACAGACACACATACAGACACACAGGCAGACACACAGCCACACCGACAGGCACACAGGCAGACACACAGACAGGCACACAGACATACATAGACAGACACACAGACGGACACGCAGACAGACACACAGACAGACAGACACACAGACAGACACACAGACAGACAGACACACAGACAGAGACACAGACAGAGACACAGACAGACACACAGGCAGACACACAGACAGACGCACCGACAGGCACACAGACAGACGCACAGACAGACGCACAGACAGACGCACAGACAGACGCACAGACAGGCACACAGACAGACACACAGGCAGACACACAGACAGGTACACAGATACACAGACAGACAGACACACACAGACACAGACAGTCACACTTCAAATTACATGTTCCGGAATTCACACTGGAAGGTCTATAGAATCGTAGACACCTTAAATTCTCGCAAGAAAAACTGGCATTTTTGCGACATTTAGACACTTCATATTGTAATACATTTCTCCGTATAAAACTGATTTTGAAATGCATTTGCAGGGCCTCAGCAAAATCAATAAAATTGGTATTAGTAGTGTCAAAGAAAATAATAGCTACGCACTAGAAGTCTCATGCAAGACTATTCGGTAGACCGCGAGAGGCGCTGGCCAAATATGCAGACCGGCAGATTTACAGCAAAATTTGATTTCGGCGCTCGAACGCGTGACGATTTAAAGGACAGCGTTGTCGGATTCTTTAATTTTACGTTCGTATACGAAATACAACAGGTTCCATTATACATAGCGCGTTAATAAACTACACTAATATAAAAGGGTAGGTATATCTGTTGATTTGTTAGGTTTAGGTAACTAAAAATTAATGGTTTAATTTATTCCACGAAAATGATGACAATTTCATTTAGTTGTGTTTTTACAGAGTGTTTTTACTTTCTCCTTTTTAAGTGTCGCCGAAATTAATAATAAAAATTAAACAATTTTTCTTATTATGAATAGAGAAAAGAAAATTTAAATTACAAATATATTACATAGTATGTTTATTTATATTCTACTTGTAAACATAAAATTTTGCATACATTTTTTACGGTATACCAGAATAATATAATCTAAGTAATATTGCTTGTTTTATGAAACCACGCTGTTACGTATACATTGAGCTATTTCTATTATTGTCTGCCCAATATATCTGCAACCGGCAAAAGAATTTCAAGCATGCAAGGGAAGGCTTAAACAACGTTGCCCATTTGTTTGCAGACCAATTTTGAAAAACTTTTTCATTTTCCGCTAAGATTTAAACTTTTCTTACCACATCTGGTTTACAAACAAATTGGTAACGTTTTTAAGCCTTTCATTGCATTCTTTAAATTCTTTTTCCGGTTGCAGATTTCTTGGGCAGAATATATAAACTTATTAATAAAAAATTGTACTTCCTAAACACATTTAAGATTTTAGAAAAAGGATCGATAAGCTATTGTTTATACAACTTTTAGAGCATTACAGGGATCATTAACGGTACAACATTTCTTTAAATTAAATTTTGATTTTTATTACTAACGATCTTTAACTCTTATGTCAGTAAAATTCATGAACTGCTTTTAGTGGATACATCGTTTCTAAAATTAAACTTGAAATTGATATTATACAAGTCTCCATACTTTTTTGTGTGTAATAATTTTGGAAATATAAGGAAGACAAGATTCTCAAAAAATTAGTTTCAGTTTTTATCCTGTTTGTTTATTACACTAATTGAATTTTTTCAATCATAATAATAACGACTAACGTCGACTGACAACTTAATTTAAATATTTTAATTTTACGGGCTTATAGTAAATAGTACACACATTAAATTTTGGAGTTCATCAGTTTTCGAGATATGCTGAAGACAGATTGACACAAGTGCTGAGCTTTTTTTTTCGTTTTGACGAACACCGAAAATATAAAATGTAAATGGTAGGCATGCTGCGCTATTCACCAAAAAGAAAAAAAGGTTGTGCTTTAATAACACAGGACCACAAATGGGAACCGAAAAAAGTCCTTTGGCGAGATTGATATCCTATATGTATTTTGGTGCGCTGATTACGAATCCGAGGTCCGTATAACCCCAGCACATCACGTTCAAGGTCACGTGAAGGTCAAATGCATATATTACGGAAAAACAGAAAATCTGACCACGGATTCGGAAAGAGCGGGAAATTTTACGTCCAAATATGTAGTTTTTATTTTTCCAACATGACCCTCCAAGGTCATCTGGGAGTGAAATGACTCACCGATAGACCAAATTCTTATTTCCCATATAGGTACATCATCACAACTACAGACTTTTACGTACAACTTAGTCAGGTATCTTTAGGTTTTTTGACGCGCTGATTACGACTCCGAGGTCCATATAATCCCAGCACGTCACTTTCAAGGTGATGATGTATATGGGAAATAAGAATTTGGTCTATCGGTGAGTCATTTCACCCCCAGATGACCTTGGAGGGTCATGTTGGAAAAACTAAAAACTACATATTTGGACGTAAAATTTTCCGCTCTTTCCGAATCCGTGGTCAGATTTTCTGTTTTTCCGTAATATATGCATTTGGCCTTCACGTGACCTTGAACGTGATGTGCTGGGGTTATATGGACCTCGGATTCGTAATCAGCGCACCAAAATACATATAGGATATCAATCTCGCCAAAGGACTTTTTTCGGTTCCCATTTGTGGTCCTGTGTAATGAAACTGGCATTGATCTTAACAAGAAGTCCTAAACCCAGAAATTTCGGTCACAGATAGCATGAGTAAAAAATTTGGAAATAGGAAAACGTTAATTAATGCTGTTTCGTATTAATAAAACTAGCCGCATTAAAATAGTAGGTTTGACACTGATAAATTTCAGATAAAGTATTCCGTGTGCCAAAAATGAAAAAAAAAAAAAAATAAGTGTGTTAAATGAAAAATATTTTAAACCAAAATTTTTGACACAATGGAATTGAACCGCATTAAAGTAAAAACAGAAGTGAAATAGATTGTAATTATTTGAAAAGTTTTGTTGGAGCCTAAACTATTTCAGTTTTAGCTGTTTATAAAACTTTGTATTAAACTTTTTAGTTTTATGCTCTTTGTGTAAAAATTTACTTTTATATAATATTATATAATATATTTTTAGAGGCACATCTTGCTAGATTTAAGGCTCCCGATCTACTCGTATTGTACTGTCGTGGTTAAAAAAAATGCAAGTATTTCTTAATAGTTTTTCTTAGAGAACTGGAACATGGACTGTGAAGTAGATGTACCATTTTGTTGTTCACTGGTGTACATTAAATCTGTTGAGATCAAAACTTGTTTTGGTTCATGCACCATTTCTTATCATGAGTGACATTTTATGGACAAGCAATGGTATTATAAAACATTTTATTGTGCAGTTTTTTTGTACCTACATTGCATGACCCTTCAAGGAGCACTAAGTAATAATAAAAAATTATGATTTGAAAAAAAGAAAAATATATAAATTATACGCTAGTCTCTAAAACGAGGGAGTCCGTTTTCAAAAAAAAAATAATTTGTTACAAGCAGTATCGTTACAGGTATACCAAAGAGTAGTTATCAGCTAACATTCCTACTATTTCAGTTTTTTTTTAACATCTTGCTGCTATTTTGCTATGAGATAGGTACAAATGACTTTCCTAAATAAACACGGAAAAAAGACGCATAATTTAGTAAAGAAATTAAAATTTTATTTTGTACCTAATGCAAAAATTCGGTACCCCTATCGAATTTTCGCGTGGCGCGGTTTTAAGGATAAAGAACAGGCCAATGTTTTTATTTTTTTTTGACGAATTATATGTATTTCTTATAAGCCGATTTGGGAAAGTCAAGGTTGGGTCAAGGTGAAAGGAAAAGTCAAAGTCAACGGGAAAGTTTGTGGTCAGTTTCAGCATATAACTGAGCAGCAATAATGTTAAAAAACAAAACAAAATGGGGATGTTACCTGATGACAACTCTTAAGCTATGAAAAGTAAGAAATCGCTTCGCAACTGCAAGCCGGGTCTATACTCGGTGATGACGTATGGACTTTATAGAATTTTCTGGACTTAGTCAGTAGTTCTGTTCACACGACTGGTTGATTCGTATAAGACAAGGATGGTTTATTTAATCTTAAACAAAAAATTAAAAAAATAATAGTATTCTTGAAAACGCACAAATTTGTTGAAAATTGTTGACTATTTGTTTTGTAAATTTTTAATCTTTTGAGTAAATTTCTTGTTAGTATCTCTGGACCACTTGCAGAATTTGAATATGTTTGTTAAAACCAAATGTTCTATTAAAAACGCTCGATGTTCATAGCAGCGATCTTCTTTATTCCCCAACCAACCCACATTTTCTGCTAAGAGGTTATTTTTTAGTTTTGACCCAACAGATTGCTCATGTTTGATAATCTCAAAATAATTTTTAAACGACAAAAATGTTTTATGGACCAAAGATGCAACTTCGTCGGTAGGCATAACTAAAGACATTTTATCGTGTCCACCATAATTTTTTTGTAACAAAAATAATTGTTTAGCATTAAATAAGTTATTATCTAGTGCAGAATCATGAAACAAATCAGAACATACTAAGCAGTGAAACCTATCATTTAGTTTTTTGACCAGATATCCTGTATAATAATTTGTGGCACATTCTTCTAATGAGCCTATTTCGATATTATTCGCAGAAGATTCTGGGCTTTGGAATAATTTTAAAGGAAGATTGTGTTCTTTATCGTCTAAAACAATGTGAGTTTTGTGGATATTTTCATTCTTTTCTGAACTATTCAATGGAAGTAAGATTGAACTATCTCAGTCCTCCTGGCAGTTTGAATATTTTGATGGTTTTAAAAGTCCGGTTATGGTCGGAATTCTAAAAGACAAGCGAAATGATTTTGCAGAAGGATTTAAATTCCAGCCTCCACGCTGTCTAATTACAGAAAACATATTTTCCAAAAAATCTTGATTGAACCTTTTTGTTAATAAAAATTTATTTTTCTCATTTTTCTCTTCCTCGAACAGTCCAAATATACCATTAATTGTTTGAACAATTCCATCAAAACATGGAGGTCTAGTCTCTGTTAAGTTCACATCTCACAATTTCACAGAACGGGAATCCTTTTGGTTTCAACATGATGGATCTCCGCCACATTATCATAGGGATGTAAGAAATTATTTAAATAACCGGAAAAGAAATCAATGGATTGGACGTGGTGGACAAACTGCGGGGCTACCAAGATCACCAGACCTGACACCAATAGATTTTTTCTGTGGGGGCATGTTAAAGAAGAAGCATATAAAGAAGTTCCAATGACAGTAGAAAATATGAAGGCAAGAATAAGGTTGAGTTTTAGTACTTAGAAACATTTCCGAATGTACAGGGTCTTCCAACGAGGACTGAACAGGGGCTCATTTTTGAGCTTCCTTGTATTTAAAGAAAAATCTAAAATAGCCAATCGATGTACTTTTTCCTGCAGAATTCAAAAATGAAACCAAAAATTTATTTGAACCAGAAACAAAAGAGTTACGCTATGGATAAGGTGTTTTTTTAATGGAACATAGTGTCATATTTCCCCAGATATTCATCATTTTTTCCAAATTTCTATACATTTTTCATATTATTTATTTAACATTTCGGAAACCACTCTACGTGCTGCGATTGCATATCGCTGGCCTCGCCTTTATTTTATGAACCCTGACCAGTTTGAACTGTTAGTATAAACTGTTCTTGAGGGGTTCATATAAAAAGCGTACCAGCGAGATGCAAAGGAGGGCGTCGTGTCCCGACGGGGAGGCGTCACTGTGGTGCCGCACGAATAGTACGCATAGTACGAATAGCGCCAGCCCTTTAGGCTGACAAAGTACTCGGCTAGAAGCTGCCCCCTACGCTACCCAACTTAGTTACGTAAGTGTATTATTGTGCTTGTACCTGATATCAATATAAGTGTTTTGGTAAACCGCAGCCTATTTTATCAACCCTGACGACCCCTAGCGCGACATTTGGTGGAGGCGCCTGGTTCTTTCTCGTTGGTAAGTTCTTCCTAACTTGCCAAGGGCCTTTTGTGTTTTATAATTTTTTACTATCTCTTTCAGGTCATTTTAGTGTTTTTCAGTGCATTTTTAAAGTGTTTTTTGCAGGGCGTTATAGTGCATTTTTTTGTCAAATTATTTTTTACAGTGATTTTTTTTTAAAGGGCATTTTTACAGTGTTTTTTTTTCAGGGTATTTTTTTTACATTGGTTTTTAAAGGGTATTTATTTTACAGTGGTTTTAAGGGGAATTTTTACAGTGCTTTTTACGTCTATATAATTTCCCCACCCATTCTTATCCCTCATACGTTTGACATAATTTTATCTTGTGCCCGTTAACGCTGGCGAGATTAAAATTATCCAAACAGAACCTATAGGAAAACCCACCTCGTGCCCGTTAACGCTGGCGAGGCTAGGTTTACTATAAATCCCACCTCAAAGCGTCTACTGTAGTCCTGTCTTGTGCCCGTTAACGCTGGCGAGACTAGATTACATGGACTGCTAAATATAGAAGTAGTTCCACCTCGTGCCCGTTAGCGCTGGCGAGGCCAGAATTATTATATATTGGGGTTAATCACTAAACTGCCCTCAACCCTTTTATTCCTGTTATCCCTTTTATTTAATTTTTATGGCCCGTAGGAAGCTTAACAAGATTCAAAGAGAACGAAAAAGGCAAGAGAAGTTGAGGGTTGTTAATAACGGCACATCGTTAGGTTTACCAAATACACTACCCGTAAAAAATTTTATTTCAAACGAGCAACAATTAAGGGCCCTGAGATTAAAAAGGAAATTTTTAAATTTATTTGGCGACAATGAAATATAATATTTTGTTTTGACATTGAGGTCGTCGCTCATGAACTTAAAGTGTATTTTGAAATTCAATACACAAGGTTCACGGGCTTGTTATGTTATCAATTAAGCATGTAATATTATTAACAAAATGTTATACAAATAGTATCGTTATTTTTATAAACATATTTTCATATCTAAGCGCCATTCAAATATAAAGGTTTCCAATTTTTTAAATATTTTTTTATTATTATCTTGTAGGTATATTTTTACTGCCCTTTTATCGCCATTTTTATAAGGTACCATAGAGATATTTATATTTTATTATCATTTTTAGGTTTGATACTTAATATAATAACAGTACATATGTATATTTCGCCTCTGATGTTTAATGAGCAGCCGCCATTGCCGGTAACCAGGACCACGGGCAGCAAATACAAAACTTTATACCTGTTTTTAGGAGCATGTTCATTTTTTACTTTTTATTTTCTGACTAATCTCTTTTTTATTTTATAGGACGACCTTCCAAAAAATAAAATAATGGATTTTTTTTTCAAAAAGTTTTAAAAGCTGTGGAAAAAATGGAACTAGTACCCTTTTGGGAAATCAAAGAAAGGGATACTTAGTATTTTATACATGGTCTTTATTCCTACAATCTGGGCTAAATGTAAGGTACTTTTTCTTTTAAAAAGGGACTTGAGAATTAAGAACAAGAATAATCTATTTAATTTCAAAAATATATAAGGGAGCTCAACTGGATAAAAGAATTTTGGGAATTGATGTATGGTAAGATGGTAAGAAAGAACAAGCTATTCTTGACTGAATTTTATTTTTTCAATTTTTTTATGAATTCAATTTTAAAAATTATAATTATAAAGTTTTCAAATTTGTTTTTATAGTTGGGTACAAACAAATGGTTAGTATTTAAATGTGTGTTTTGTGTTAGTATGAAAGAGGGTATACCCAAAATGTATTGGTTTGAGTGTTTTATGCTTGGGAAATTTTAAGAATATTTTACATATTTGTACTATATGCTTATTTATGAATTACGGTAGTAAATTTTAGATTGTCAGTGCAATCATTTAGAATACCATTTATTTTATTTTATTAAATGTTTTGCGTTTTTAATAAACAAACAAATCATCACGTATAATATTATCAAGTTCATGTATAAATAAATCACGAAGGTAAAGGTAGACAGTTCATTATTTTATTTAATCAGCAGAAAAGTAAACAATTGTTATATAATGCCATTCACCCAGTTATTGTTGTTAAAGTTAAATTGTAATATACGGCGTCTAATGAAAATAAGTTAAACAAAAACAAGGGTGTATTTTATGACTGAGACATTGAAAAATAAATCAGGGTCAGAATTTTTTTATAAATCCAACTTCTTTTATACTTTTAAGTCGAATATTATTATTATTAATTAAATTTAAATATAGCGTACAATAATGATTACCATATGCATTTTGTAATCGGGTGTTTATTTGTTTATATGACTGAAAGTCATATGTTTTCCAAATAGGGGGACATGGAGGATGACTTTGAACACGGAGTTGAATGTCCGCCTATTTGATGGTGATATGTGTTATGTATATGATTATTTATTTTATTTATGACTAAAAGTCATAATATGTTTTCCGAGTAGGGGAACATGGAAGAGGACCTTCATATAGAGTTGAATGTTCGCCTACTCGATGGTGGTATGTATACCGTTATTTAAATGACTAAGAGTCATTATGTGAGTATAGGGAGACATGGAAGATGACCTTCATATAGGGTTGAATGTCTGCCTATGCGAAATATTAAGAGTTATATGCAAGTAGCATTTGAAGTTTATGTGACTTATGTGAAATATTAAGAGTTATATGCAAATTGTATTTGAAGTTTATGTGACTTTATTGATGAACAAATAGGATGGTAAATATGGTAAATATTTGATGATGTGATTACGCTATATTTGGGTTTTAAATTGTTATGTAAATGTGTATAATTTTGTTTTTCCCTGATGAATTAGAGACCGATGTCTCTCTGTCTCCAAAAGAGTAATACTTAGACACCAATAAAAGTTCTATGTAAAAACCGGGTGAATGTTCTTAGCCTGTCTACTTTTACTTAAACATCATAGTATCATGTAGGTTTTCATTATTTTTCATTATTTATAAACTGTTTTTTTCCTTTTAACTGCCGGTAGTCTTTTTTTTCCATGTACCATTGGGAGACCACACGACCTGGATCGAGAGCCACAAAACACACCAAAAACCCAAAGGCCAGTCGCCGCTCGCATCCACAGAGCCAGCGTCATGCATCAGCCACGCACGGTCCACCATGGCTCGCCAGCCTGGTCTTCCCTCACAAACACCGAACTTCTGCACAACGAGCCGTGACGACACTGGTTGATCACAACTACCCTTAGGATTAGCCCTGCAAAGTTCCCGTCAATCACGGCTTAGTAACGGCACTCAACGGCACCCAAAGTCCGGGTGGCCGAACTCTTTGGAGGAGGGAGACCCCTGCTGCACTGGGAGTCGGCAACAAAACTAGCCGATCCCACCCCCAGGACACAGGAACCGTGACCGCTGCGTCTGAGCAAGAAGCAGATGACAAGGAGCCTCAACGCCTAGGATGTGTCGGGTTTTGTCGGTGTGTAGGCTATTCGATCAGTAACGTGTTGGAACTCCCTAATAATAGAACTTTGTAAAGAAAGTGTGTAAATGTGAACCAGACTACCAGGACAGTAACCATTTTTATTCTTCATTTTTAAGCTAGTTTTACCATTCCTCATTTCACCCAAATAAATACGGAGTGTACCGAGCCTGCGAGCTCCAATTGTTTGTGTTTGTAATAATATTTTTATGTTTGTTTATTGTATATTTTATTTATCTCCGTTTTGTATATTTGTATTTTGTAAATATGTGATATTTTGTATATATGTATTGTGTAAATTTTTAAAGCTAGGGGCTAGCTTTTACAGGCGCGGGGGAAATGTCATATTTCCCCAGATATTCATCATTTTTTCCAAATTTCTATACATTTTTCATATTATTTATTTAACATTTCGGAAACCACTCTACGTGCTGCGATTGCATATCGCTGGCCTCGCCTTTATTTTATGAACCCTGACCAGTTTGAACTGTTAGTATAAACTGTTCTTGAGGGGTTCATATAAAAAGCGTACCAGCGAGATGCAAAGGAGGGCGTCGTGTCCCGACGGGGAGGCGTCACTGTGGTGCCGCACGAATAGTACGCATAGTACGAATAGCGCCAGCCCTTTAGGCTGACAAAGTACTCGGCTAGAAGCTGCCCCCTACGCTACCCAACTTAGTTACGTAAGTGTATTATTGTGCTTGTACCTGATATCAATATAAGTGTTTTGGTAAACCGCAGCCTATTTTATCAACCCTGACGACCCCTAGCGCGACAATAGCTTTTTTTATACGATTTTCGGAACGAGTGATTTTTTTTATGTCCGTTCTGATTAAAATATTTAATGTTGTGACAGCTATTTTTATTAAATTTTAATGTTTTATCCTGTATAATTTAACTTCAACCTGTTTGAAACATACACTAGGTAATAAAGGTAAAATCACCTTGAAATCCTTCAAAGTCAAAAAATTTGACAAATTTACTATAATATTGCCGAAATGAAATATTCATTAGATGAGAGATTGCATTTTCTTGGCATTTGTAGAACAAGATAACAATCTGCAATCTCTCATCTAATGAATATTTCATTTCGGCAATATTATAGTAAATTTGTCAAATTTTTTGACTTTGAAGGATTTCAAGGTGATTATACCTTTATTACCTAGTGTATGTTTCAAACAGGTTGAAGTTAAATTATACTGGATAAAACATTAAAATTTAATAAAAATAGCTGTCACAATATTAAATATTTTAATCAGAACGGACATAAAAAAATCACTCGTTCCGAAAATGGTATAAAAAAAGCTATGTTCCATTTAAAAAACACCTTATCCATAGCGTAACTCTTTTGTTTCTGGTTCAAATAAATTTTTGGTTTCATTTTTGAATTCTGCAGGAAAAAGTACATCGATTGGCTATTTTAGATTTTTCTTTAAATACAAGGAAGCTCAAAAATCAGCCCCTGTTCAGTCCTCGTTGGAAGACCCTGTACCTTGCAAAAAGTTAAACTTTCGTTTATGGATCGGCTCGAAATGCGTCTTCAACAAAATGGTAATTTGTTAGAACACCTTCTTTAAAGATTATTTTTTATTTGTTTATTACGTTTTGGTTAGTACCTAGTATCTGTTAAAATATTATTTTTTAAGTTTTTTTTTGTGGTAACCGCTAATAATACCACTGTTGACTGGTTTTGTTCATTGGTTAGCGGCTTTAAATAATGTAAAGCTTTGTAAATGCAACATTTCATGTTTGTTCAAATATTTTCAATAACTTTAAAATGCTTCAGGCCTTGGGTTTTTTCCTTATTCTGGATATCGAGCCACTTTACTAACGTAAAATTATTAGTAGTTAAACACCAATCAATAACTGATGGTATTTTTTAAAAGCTGGCTAAGTTGCCTTTAACATGGGAATATAATATACAGGGTGTCCCATTTTAAAAAGTTGAATCAGAAGTCGATATGCAAAACTCAAACACCCTGTATAATGGTACATAATTTTAAACCAATCGTTGGTCAATATTTATCTCTTTGATATAGTACATTTTCTGGCACATTTAATTTTTCAGTATCCGATTCAGGTTTTTAGACCCAACAAACATTATATTAAATTCTTAGTACACACCAGCCGTATCGATTGAGACATTCAAATACAGGGTGTCTCATTTAAAGAACATATATTTGGTTCGCCACCGACTTTTGCGACAACCCTGTATAACGAAAGTATTTTTAAAACATAGCCTATATAGCGATCCATCATATACCAATTTATTTTTCCAAAATTCCTTGCCGTTTAGGTGCAATCGTCCACCCCATCTTGGTTGCACACCCTGTATTGCGCAGGTCTGCCTGGCACCAGAGGTCGACTACCGGTTGCCGATGTATGCCCCGCCCGGATCGTAAAATTGTGTGACAATTTGACATTTTTAATGTATGTTGCATGTACGAATACTCCAGAGAAAAAAATCTTCAAAATTACAGCATGCTGCCGTGCCGTGCGGCACGCCGAACTGTCCATAAGCGAGTCAAACTCGCACTTACCGTTTTTTTTTATTTCACATGAATTAAATTCTTTTTGTCATATACCGTATATGTAAGTATTTAATTTTCGGCATCGACGCCTCTGGTAACAGATCAAAAGTGGCCAAGTTTAGTAATAAAATAATACCTCTTGTAGTGGAGTTACGAAAATAAGCCAGTTTATAAAATTGATCTGACTGATAGAAAAGTGGTATGCACAATAATGGATATTTACCCATATTTGTCTATATACTACAGAAAATATGCATATAATATACTCGTATGAAACACTACAGAAAATATATATTTCGTATACTCTTATAAAAGATGGCGAATGGAAATACCATACTGTGACCATACCTAATTATCTATTTACCTATTTACCTATTTATCTCAAAAAATTTTCAGTTATTTTATGAAGGGAATATATCATAATTTAGTACGATTTTATATCAGGACCTTTTTAGTTTTGGGAGTATATTTAGTTATACCGCTTACGTACGTCACAATTTTTGATTCTGTTTTTAGTTTCAATATGGCCGTTATATGGGGTTTTAAACAAAAATTACAGGGTATGGGTGCAATATGTACGAATGTATAGAACGAGATCCAGTTCACACCTGTCAGTTTAAAGAGCAATTGACCCATTGTGAAGCAACATCATGCACGTAAGCCATTGAAGTTGTCACTCCTTTCATGTAATTGACTATGTCAGTAAGGACGTTTTTACGTTTTTGTTATACTAAATGTGTTACCAATCCTAGTAACTCACCTTATACAAGACAGTAGTTGTCACTGATATGTTGTGCCCCACCCGCCACCCGGGTGGATCTTATCTTGTGATCTATGACGTCATATCTCGACCACCTTTGCGCATGTGCAAATTTCAAGTACGTCATCGAAGTCTACGTCACTGGATCTTACGTCAGCAAACCCAACCTGCGCGCGCAGCTGTCAAATGTCACCTGTCAACTGTCACCTGTCACTTGTCAAATGTCAAAATTAAAATTTGACATACGTCACGTGTTCAAAATGACGTCATAAGACATGTGTAAAAGCATGTCAGCTGTCACCTGTCATTTAAGATCTGTCAACTGTCACCTGTCACTTACGAAACGTCAAAATTAAAATTGAACATACGTCACGTATTCAGAATGACGTCATAAGACATGCGTAAAAGTATGGCACCTGTCACTTATGAAACGCCAAAATTAAAATTTAACGTAGGTCACGTGTTCAAAATGGCGTCAGAAGACATGCGTAAAAGTATGGCGGCTGTCACCTGTCATTTAAGATATGTCAACTGTCACCAGTCACGTGTTAAACGTCAAAAAAAAAATTCAACATATGTCACGTGTTCAGGGCGGTGTCCGAAAGCGTTGAAAAAAAGAATGGCGTCGATCGGCCCTTTGGTTCCGGAGATACAGTTTTTTGCTATTAGCGCTCTAATGGCTCAGGTTGGAGAGTTGAAATTTGGATGTAGGATAGTAGATGATGAGATCATTCGATCTATCAAATTATTTTTCAAAATCTCGACTTGGAGGAAAAAATTAGATTTCAAAATTTTTACATCACCCTGTATAGTAAATTTTCGATGAAAGATATAATTTAGGAATATTATTTAAGTTAATAACAACTAAACAACCCACGCTAAAATCACCAATGTTTAAACTGGGCTGTTTAAACACCCCTGTTTATACAGCCCTGTTAAACAATCCTGTTTCTGAAAAAAACAGCTAAAAACCAACCCTGTTTCTAGAAAAACAGCTAAAAAAACAACTATGAATCACTTAACGACTAAACAACTCTGTTCAAAACCACCCTGTTCCGAACCACCCTAATATTAATCTGTTCTGCAAAATATATAGCTCTTTAATAATCTAATACCCTCATATATTTAAATTTTTGTATCTTCTCCTACACCGTTTTGATTATCTAATACTATTATCCCATTAACTCTTATCATTTTTTTAATCAGCTAATTAATTCATAGTAATTTCTTATCTACTAATCACCTTTCCCGCTAAAAAATATCCTTAATATTCTACCCCAACTCATCTAACACGATGGTGGACTGAACGGTGGCCGAAAAGTGCCACGCCTTAAAATGGTACCAAAAATGCAAATCGAACCTTAAATTTTCTTATGGAGATTTACGTGTAAAAATGATACTTTTCTAGGCAGTACAGACATTGCCTTTGAAATTATTTGTCAAAAATCTTGACTGATAGTAAAAATAATATTTTTAAATTTTTCGCATCACTATGTATACGAAATTTTCGATGAAATATATAATTTAGGAATATTATTTAAGTTAATAACAACCAACGTTAAAATCGCCAATGTTTAAACTGAGCTGTTTAAACACCCCTGTTTAAACAGCTCTGTTTAAACAGCCCTGTTTAAACTACCCTGTTTAAACAGCTCTGGTTAAACAACGCTGTTTAAACAGCTCTGTTTAAACAACCCTGTTTAAACTACCCTGTTTAAATACACTTCTGTTTAAACTAGGTAAGGTCAATTTAGACGTGTTTTTCGAGGTACGAATATGTAAGAAAACTAGCAATTAGAAAAATTGTTGATTTAACCACAAGACATAGATATTGCGCAAATTTATATGCAAAATTAGTGAATAATAGTAAACAAGTTAGGACTAGGAATACAAGTAAACGAGAAATACGGTTCAGAGTTTCGGATAAAGATGGGGTAGGGTAGAATTAGTACGAGGAAAAGATGTTGCGACGGACGTAAAAACTTTTCGAAATTCTCGACGAAGATCATCGATGCAGGTCTTTGGGGCTAAAATACGACTTTCAGATAAGTGCTCTAACGGTAGGAAGGGAAGGATTCCGAATGTGTTGGAGAGAGAGAGAGAGAGAGACTCGTTGAAATCGTAGGAAAAGAAGCCAAAAACTATGAAAGATATACTTTGTAAGTACGAAAATACCCATGGATGTATACTAGGGCTAGTCAAAACGGAGAAAGAGATAGAAAAAAAGAGAGACAAAATATAAACAGACCCGGGTCGGGAAAAACAGCGAAAAACAAACCCAGTTCGGGAAAAAACAGCTAAAACAGGCCCTGTTCCGAAAAAACAGCGAAAAAAAAACAGACCCTGTTTCTAGAAAAACAGCTAAAAACAGATCCCCCCTGTTTCAGGGAGCCACTTAAACGTCTAACTGCCCAACATATAAACAACATACAGACTATTTTCTTCAAAAATATATGGGTACTAATGATGCTACGAAGAATCAGACATTTATCTGCGAAAAAATAAGCATCCAGTACATTCCCCCTTTCGGACTGAATTCCACATAAAAATTTCGTTCAAAGATCTTTAATAATTGCATACGTAGATATAGACGATTTTCTTTTGACAGAAAGCCGTCAATAGGACTTATACAACAGTACACAACAAGTTTGATACTCATATCAAACCCTAAACCCTCAAGATTCAGTATAACACTCGACGTCTGAAAGAACAGCGAAAAACAGCTAAAAACATACCAGGTTTAGGAAAACAACTAAGAAATAACCTCCTGGTTCTGGAAACAACTAGGAAACAGCTAAAAACAACGAAGAAACAGATCCTGGTTCAGGAAACTACTTAAACGCCTAACTGCTTAACTACTTAACTGCTAAAACAGATCCGGGTTCTGAAAATAACTAAAAAACAGACTTCTGTTCCCGAAAACAACTCCTGAACAGCTATGGGAAATAACTAGGAACCATCGAAAAACAACTACTACGAAACAAGCCCCCTGTTTCAGGGAACCAGTTAAACGTCTAACTGCCCAACCACTTAACCACCCAACCACTTAACATCTAAAAACATACCCTGTTTCGGAAACCAACTCCTGAACAGCTATGGAACAACTAAGAAATAGGGCTTGTTTCTGGAAACAGTAATTCGTAGTCGTACTTGCTAATAGAGAAACAATCTACAGACACTCAAACTCAGACTTTATCAATCAAGATCCGAAAATTACTCGAGAATATATATCAAAAATATTGGAGAGATTCCGCTGATATGGATCTAACACAGGGTCTTAAGCACGATATAGAAACTGATGCATGGAGACTGGGAGATTCACGGGTTGATTGTTTTTGGAAAAATGGCGATATTCAAGTAGGCAATATTGAATACCGAGGAACTCAAAGACTCTACGATCTTCTGTTTTGAAAAAACCGATTTATCAGAAAAAGGAAGATGAGGAACAATACAAAGATATTCTTTTACGAACAAACCTTTACCCGAAGGATAGCGGCTAGTTAAAAGGAAATAGATCTGACAAATATCAAAATATTGTTAAACCATTACTCTCAGTGTCGGCAGAAGTTTCGAAACTTAGAACGAAATCGGCAAAAACACCTCCAAGTACAACAAGAATCCCAACAAGGTCGAAGCCGACACCATCAAAATTGGGTCAAGCATTAATGGAATACAACGAAAAACCCAAAGAATATGACTACTATGATGACGTAAATGAGCTGGTTGATAGGTTAAAAAAGCTAGACGCTTCCAATCAGGTTGGCAACAATAATAACATGAACGAGAGTTGGAGCATTTTGCATGAATTGGAACAACTTGGAGTAATTGAATTCTATAAATAAGAATGTATATTTGATTCGTAAATCTTATTACATACTGTAAGCTACGAGAACGAAGAAGGGAGCGATGTAGATGAAATTTGTAATCTAAATAGAAGAGCGTATAAGAAATGGTTAGTATACCGCTAACCGGCAGACAATTAACATGGCAGAAATATTAAAAATTATTCTTGCCAACATTGAAGAAGTATTTAGTAGAAACCTGTATTGTGGGTCCTGTTTACCTTCAACTTTAATGGTTTGGGAACTTGCTAAAAAATATAATGTACATGTAGAGCCAAAATGCGGAAAGCTTTTCTATGGGGAACTAGGAGGCATCACTCATTTTTGGAACGTCTTTGAAGGAGAAATTTACGATCCCACCCGCAAAGTTATAAAACATATAATGCCATCCGTGGACCTTACGAAGTATGTGTACAAAGAAGAGCCTAGCATAGACACAGATATGGAGACAGCAGTCATGTTGGATATTTTTAATCAGTTCCAGAGAACAAGCACAACACGTCAATACTTTTCCAACGCTCCCGATAAACTTAAAACTCTTAGAAAAATTATCCATAGAAATGTAGCTAGATGTATGAAATAAAAAGTTTGCATTATTTGTATTTATGTGTGATTTTATTAACCTGCTTGTGGAGAACCAGATCACCAATAAGAAAAGCTGCTAGAAACAGGGTTTATTTATTGGTTATCTGAAAGATGGCAGTAGCGTTCTATGGGGGCTCGGATAGTGTCCGATTGTCTAAACGAGGAGATTTAGTGATGGGGTTTACCAAAACTGGCATCGAGGCGGTACTTACACAAATTCAGACATGCTAAACACCTATTTGGTTCCGAAATCTTAATGCATACATTAATCTACGAGGATGTCGATCATATACGTAAACGCATGCAGGGGGGCATGGGAATGGCACAGGCGAAATTTGTAACTTAAGTAGAGCCCATTCTCAACAACGTCGTGTTGCGTTTGTGTTATGGTTGTGTGACGTTTGTCTTATTGTTGTGTAGGTGTTTTGCGCTGTGTTGGTGTTGTGTAGGCGTAGTGTAGACGTTGTGTCGGCGTTGTGTGGGTGTAGTGTGGTCGTTGTGTACAAATAAAGGCATTAACATCTGTTAGCATCCCCCATTAGTACTGCATACGTCATAGCGATAAAGATGGCAAGTCGTAAAATTAAATTAAAACTGGCAGCAAAGACTGGTGAAAACGTGTTTGGTTTTCGCGCAGATGGATCAAAGTGGCTTATTGGAAACACACCGGTTGAATTTGACGATAACATTTTATTGATTGAGAATGAAAATATCCTCTATCAGATGGTCTGTTAAAGTTATTAACCGAAAAGAAGCCGGAAGAATATACGGAGAACGAGTTAGCGGATTACAAGGAACTACTCTTACTAACCAGTGCCCATCGGCGGGGATTCTATCGAAACGCCCACACCAGCTCAGGCGGGAGTTGGAAATATAAACACATTGTATCAAAACTATTTCCACCTCAGAGAAGTTGTACATCCAATTTAAAGAATTTACCAACAGTCTCTAAAATGCCAAAAGAGAAGGTTCTACTTGGAGAACTTGGAAATAAAGAAGAATATCCATGGAAGGAAGAAATATTAAAGTACGAGGATGTGAATGAGTTAGTTGATAAGTTAAAATATTTAGAAGCAGAAAAGACTGAAAACAATAATAACCTTGGAAAAATAATATCTATTCTGAAAGAACTTGAAAAACTTGGTGTAATAGAATTTTAATAAAATAGTTTGTGTTTTAGTTGTTAGAAATATGCATCACTTACTCTAAAATAATCAGTCCAAGATACACCTTTCAACAAGACGGACTTATTAGTTTAGCCTTTTTGCAAGATGGAGCTGTTAATAATATTAACCTTAGCGCTTGTAAGTACTGTACACGCAGAATCAACATCAGGCGAAGAAGGAATACCTTCTACAGATGAAGTTAAATATGCCGAATATGAGTTAAAATCAGAAGAAGAACCGTTCACTCAAGCAGAGGCATGGAAATATTTAGTGCAATATGGGTACCTTAACAACACGAATACCAGCAACTCTTTGATGGCAATATCTCAAGGTTTGAAACAATTCCAAGAAAGCTATGAGTTACCCGCAGATGGAACTTTAAACGAAAAAACTATAAACCTGATGCGCAAACCCCGATGTGGCGTGAAAGATGTAGCGCAGTTTCAAACACACCCTACAAAGTGGTCTAGCACAGATTTAACATGGAATATTTATCCTCCAACATATGCTACATCTCGTTATCCATATCAGAGGGCAGCAAACGAGGCCTTTGGGATCTGGGAAGCAGCATCCAACCTTCGCTTTACCCGGACAGAACAGAAGGATGCAAACATTACTATCGCCTTTGAGTACGCAAACCACTCAATGACAAACGAAAATAGCTCCTGTCCATACAAGTTCGCCGATCGAGTATTAGGACATGCTTATTTCCCCGACGGCGGCAGTAATGTAGAAATTCATATAAATGATCGCCTTCCATGGAGTTTTATGACAACATTTTTTATAAGACACACTACAATTTATTGGGGGTAATGGTACATGAAATTGGCCATGCTCTAGGCTTAGAGCACTCAATGGATCCGAATGCGATTATGTTCCCAGGGTACCAAGAACGCAATAACCTATCTACGGATGATATATATGGCATACTCTATGGACCAATCACACGCCCTATACCATCGCTACCGAATCCCATACCTGCAAAGACACCTTTGGTGTCGTCTACAGAAAAACCTTCACCACCACGTACGAAACCAACGGAAAAACCTGTTCCACCACGTACGAAACCAACAGAAAAACCATTGCCGCCGCGTACGAAACCAACGGAAAAACCGGTACCACCACCAAGTATGAAACCAACAGAAAAAAAGCCTGTGCCGCCACTGGAACCAACGGAAAAAACCCCGAGTTTGCAAACAACAACGCAGAAAATCGCGATACGACCAGAGTTATGTGATTTAAATTTGAAAATACTTAACACATTTTTAGTGCTAAAGAATAAGTTGTACATATTTTATGAAAAATATGTGTGGATGCTGAATTTAAATAACAAAGAAATTCATACCAAGCCTTTCCTGATAAATGATTACTTGTCATTCTTGCCAAAAGATTTAGAAAACATTACAGCTATTTATGAAAGACCCAATGGCGAAATTGTTACCATTGTGGGTGATACAATTTACTTTTTTGAATATGGAACCTTTAAATTAATACGCTCGGAAAATATTAATATGCTTGCTAGAAGAGGTGATAAAACGATAATTTCTGCAGCAGTTAACACTAATAAGGGACGAACCTACTTGTTTATCAATAACTTTGTGGTATGGGGCATGGATGAATGTAGCTTTAGACCGAAAGAAACACACCTAATATCAGAACTTTTTCCGGGCGTTCCTGCTCGAGTAGATGGCGTATTTCGATACACAAATGGTCGTTTATACTTCCTTCAAAACGGCATGTATTTCGAATATAATGAATTTACCAACAGCCTCGTTAGTTCAGGAAAGATGAATCTTAATTTCTTTGGTATTAAATGTCCTAATATAGGGCTTTTAGAACAACTCAAAGATTTACTAAGTAATATTATAACAAATAATGTAAAAGTATAGAGCGAAATAAATAGTTCTTTATACCTCATGACTTTTTTCTACCAGTATAAACAACAACTCCAAACCGTCAAGCGAGAAGCATGGCTGAAATAGTAAAAAGTATTCGCGTCAACAACGAAGAAGGAGTTAGTCGAAACCAGTATTAGGGGTTCTGTTTACCTTCAACTAACGATTTGAGACTTGTCATTTGTTAAATGTGAAAATTAATATTTCGTTTGGAAAAAACCCGAAGTCAATCGATCAACTCGTTCCTGAGTTATCGCTTATTAAGTACATTGCCTTAATGCCTGAAAAGAATTGGATAAAATAGGTCACGTGCTAAAGATGACGTCTTAAGATATAAGTAAAAGTATATCAGCTGTCACTTGTCACTTGTCACGTGTACACCGTGTATATTTGTAGAAATTTAAACCACCCTCCGAAGATAGGGTGACTAAAAGGGCTCTAATATGATAAACGGCGTGTTGGGTATCAAATAAAAGAGAAAAATTTAAATAAATTAATGGTACTATTAGAGTTTCTTAATTCAGAGATGGAAAGGCATTAGCAATTATAGAAATTTGATGTTTTTCCTTTTTTCTTAATTTTTGCTACTAGAAGATGTATCTGCTGTCTCCACTAAAGCATGGTCGATGTCTTCGTGCTTTACCATACCTCTTAATCTGTTCTTGCCATAATATCGCTGCCTTTCCCTCTTTTTCTTTTCTTCATATTCTTGCCGCTCGAGTTTTTTCTTTTCTCATAAGCATTTTTTTCATTATTTTTAGCTTTCTCACTAATGAAGCAACGTCTAGTTGACATTTTGAGTTAGTTTCGCCATTCATTTCTGAAATAGAACAGAAATTGTCACTAGGGTCCCAATCTGTCTTTAGTATCCCCGTTGCAAAATTGGGTCACTAATGACTGGAACCCTAATGACAATTTTGCGTTTTATCGCCGAAATTTAGTGGGGTTATCTATGATTGCCGCACAATCATCATGCAATTGGATAACTAGATATATTTTTATTGTAACCAAATATTTAATCCCGTGCCTTTTGTATAATTATTCATGATCGAGTTCTCGAGTATCAGGCTTTAACAGGTCAAGTACGTGATCTGTTGTAATCAGTTACTATTCAACCCTCTCAGCACGATGAAGTTTGTTGTGGTTGACGTTCAGGGATTCAGCGTTCCAGAATTTCAAGCTAAAGAATTGGCTATTTACGATGGAAAGCAAATACGGAACTATCTTTTCAAACCCGTTAAGCCGTTTTATGAGCTGTCCTATGATTGCCAGAAGCAAGTGATGTTTCTATATGGGAACCGACATGGTTTATACTACAATTCCGGCGAAACCGATTACAATGAACTTCACCGCATTATCTACAACGATCTACGGGATGTTGATGTTATCTATGTGAAGGGACATGTAAAGAAGACCTTCTTACTGGAAACTTTTTCCACGATGAAATATCTTAAGCATATACCCGATATTGTTAATTTAGAATTTACTGGGGACAGTGTTGCTGTACCGAAATTAGCTCTAAGTAAAACCACTTGTTCTTATCATGCTTTAGAATATTGTATTTGTAGTGCTGAGAATTCAAAAATCCTGTATGAATATATTTATGATTTTTTACCTAAATAAAGAAGTTAAACTGTATTCCCTGTTTAATTTTATCCTGTATTATTAGGCCCCCTTGAGAAATTTGATCATTTAGTCTCGAGCTTATGACAAAGACAGTCGACTTGTCAGTTAGATTAGACGAGCATTTGAAAAAAATACGCAAGCTGAAAAGAGACATTAAGTTTTACCAAGAATATAAATCTGTGGTTAGATTGTTTTCGAAACTTACCATTTAAACTTACCAATGGCGGCCTCCTCCTCCTCTTCCAGCTGGGATAAGGTGTTTGAATCGTCCTCTAGATGTCCTGATGTTCCAGCGAAAGTTCTTAAGACTAAGCCTAACCGAGTTTACGAGATTGATGACTTTATAACAGTCATTTTTACTACGTCCGAAGAGGAACGCAAACAAGTAATTTTGGATACTATTGGCTATGGTAAACTTTATTTCTCCAGTGATGAATTTGAAGACTTTCTAAGCACTTTTGATTGTTTCAATACCCATTGGGTAGATACATTTATGATAATTGGGCAGTATATGCTAGTGTTTCATCGCAATGGTGAGAAGAGAAGGCTAAAGTTTGAAGATGCCACAAGAGGCAAGTATCTATTTCGATGGACCGAGAAGCTAATACAGCTATTTGCAAAACATGTTTATGAATTGTATAAGCTTAATATTGAATATTATACTGTTACTAAATAAATAGTCTAACGTTAATTTGTTTTTTCTTTGTTCTAACTAAGGAAATAAAACACCAATATACACAAAAATTTATTAAAGTGTAAAAAAAGTGAAAAAAAAACACAAAATGTGACCGAACAGTGGTCTATAAATAGTAAATATAGTAAAATAAACAAACAATATAAAAATAAAAAAAAATAGGGTAAACTTGGGTAAAATATACATATAAACAAACAATGTAAAAATAAAAAAATAGGGTAAACTTGGGTAAAATATACATATAAACAACTAATAGAAAACTAAAAAACTAGGGTAAACTTAGGTAAACTTAGGTAAAATATACATATAAAGTAAATAAATAGGGTAGACTAGGGTGAAATAAATTAATACAATAAATAGGGTATACTCGAGCGAAAGAAATGAATACAATAAATAAGAAAATAAATAAGAAAATAAATAAGAAAATAAATAACATATGCCTAATCTAATATCACAGCCTCTAAAGTCATACATTTAGCTACCAAAGGTGATTCAAGTAAGGTTAGCTGCCCGTGATCAGTCTTCGCTCATGGAATTTCCGATGATTCCTTATACTTTTTAATATCTCTATGACCCCAAGCAAGCGTGTTCTCCAAGTCGCCGGGAATAAGGTAACGCTTATCGTCCGCGTGTGATAGCGCTACCTTATTTTTCAGTTCGACATACATATCGTGTAAATGCGAACGGAAAGTGTTCATCTGACGATGAATCTGAGTTCCTTCTACGTCAACCGCCTCCCTATAATCGTCAAGAGTTAGTTCGGATTGGGTGACGTAGTCAGGAACTCCCTTAGCTTTTTTGGTTAACTTTCCCTCCACATTAACACAATATGCCTTCGCCCCGGTACCGTAGAAATCCCAAATGATTTTTCCTGCATACTCATCTTTCATTTTGCCCAAAATTGACTGGTTTACAGGAACATCATGTGGATTTTCCTGTGAGAAATTAGACGTATCGAATCTATCTAAATTTTGTGTCATATCGCTATAGAAATTCTCGGTTGTAACTTTTAACACAAGGGAATCGGTGTCAGTGTAGAGTAATACCGCGTTGTTGCCGTATTTTGGCTTAATATACCCGTACAGAAAGTCATACATAATAGTCTTGGATATTTCCAAGATGCTGAAACCCACATAAATCGGTTTATTATATGTGACTTTTTGTTTTTTCATCTGGATAGCTACCAGGTTCTCGTTAAAAATAGTGCGATCTTTAAAATGAGGTTTCGAGATTAACGCTTCGGCTCCCAACCTTCTACCAATATTTTCCCAATGAGAAACAAGTTTAACATCTACCCGTTTCTCCACATTTTCCATTGTTTTCCCAAACACGGCGTTGTTCATAAGTTTGAAAAAGTCTTTTTCAAACTTATTTTGCGCTTGATTGCGCATCGCTGTGTTTAGGTCAATGTATTTCTTTAGCCACGGTGATTGGTCAAAAGATATAACGCGATGAATTTTGGTGAGCTTAAGCCCATAATCTAAAGCCTGACGCAAATTTTGGTAATGAATTATATATTTACTTTTAGGTTTAAAATTTAGAATTAATTTTTCAATATATTGGAATTTTGATTCTGGTGGAGCTATTGATTGTGGACAAAAGGGTAGTTCGTTGTGTAAATAATGCAACTGTTCGGGATATTCTAAATCTACCTCTAATATATAGCCAGTTTTAGAATCATTCGCGACATTCATGTAATCTAAACTTTGAATTTCGGTCTCATCCAACCACTTAAAATTCCCCGTTGGTAAATATTGTGACATAGCCGCACCATAGAGGTTGGTAGCGTCCAAATACATGATGTAGGAAGTAAATATGCAAAAATTGAGAATAAATTCTCTAACCACCTGAAAATTCCTTATACAATAAGGATTTCAACAAATAATGGTAAAACAGCTATTCTCCGGGCTATATGCCCCTCCGAGCGCTGAATTACATACCAAAATTTGCCGTATTTTCTTCTAACACAGTTAGATAATAAAATACTTGTTTTGAATGCAAGAAACTACTAGGAAGAAGGAAGCTTTTTCTTTAGTTAGGATGTCGTCACCTGCAGACCGGTTTCGAACTCGTTGGTTCTCATCAGTACAGGATAGACGAACATACCAACCTTCCGAAAAAGTAATCCCTTAAAGCTACAACTGTCGTACTGCATAAGCAGTGAGACACAGGCAGCGCCATCCATTAGCAGTTTCGAGCATTCAGAGTAGAGTTTACCGTAAGGTAAAATTTTCAAACGTATGAATGAAAGTCTACTTGTCAGGGGTACATATAAATATGCAAAAATTGAGAATAAATTCTCTAACCACCTGAAAATTCCTTATACAATAAGGATTTCAACAAATAATGGTAAAACAGCTATTCTCCGGGCTATATGCCCCTCCGAGCGCTGAATTACATACCAAAATTTGCCGTATTTTCTTCTAACACAGTTAGATAATAAAATACTTGTTTTGAATGCAAGAAACTACTAGGAAGAAGGAAGCTTTTTCTTTAGTTAGGATGTCGTCACCTGCAGACCGGTTTCGAACTCGTTGGTTCTCATCAGTACAGGATAGACGAACATACCAACCTTCCGAAAAAGTAATCCCTTAAAGCTACAACTGTCGTACTGCATAAGCAGTGAGACACAGGCAGCGCCATCCATTAGCAGTTTCGAGCATTCAGAGTAGAGTTTACCGTAAGGTAAAATTTTCAAACGTATGAATTTTTGCATATTTATATGTACCCCTGACAAGTAGACTTTCATTCATACGTATGTAGGAAGTAGGTTTGGAAGCGTCATAATGAGGTATAAATTTATTGTTAGCAAAAGCTTTTCTAACACTACACTGACTGACCCCACCGTCAGTAATTCCAAGGAAATTGATGTGGTCTTGAGTGCGGCATCCATCGCAAGAGAGGGCGCCGTGAAGTACTGCGCAGGATCTAGACCGTAAGTGTTAAGGCACACGTCTCTAAAACTTTCAAACACATCTGTTAATAATAAAACGTCGGATTTTAAATAAATATCTGAATATTCGCCTAAAGTTTTGCATTCAAATAAATTCCACACAGCCCCAGCACGCTTGTAATCCTCGTTACTGATATCTTCTTTTTTGAGTTGGTTGTAAAAGTCTTTCTGTGATGGAAGCTTTGTGTCATCCAATTTCGCGAAACTATCCACGTAATTATATGGGAAGACATCCTTCTGTCGAATAAGCTGAAACTTATTTTCTTCCGCGAAATATTTTCTAACTTCTCGACATTGTTCTGGTTTTAAATTTTGACTAAGTTTATCGAGACTGCTGGCCATGAAAC
Organism: Philopedon plagiatum; assembly: GCA_963971165.1. Taxonomy (NCBI): domain Eukaryota; kingdom Metazoa; phylum Arthropoda; class Insecta; order Coleoptera; family Curculionidae; genus Philopedon; species Philopedon plagiatum. The sequence goes on from OZ020191.1 coordinate 61,658,308, forward strand.
GAAAACTGTCGAGGAAGCGTAATTTTAAAAATACCTGATGTTGTTTTCCATCCCTGTTCTCGATGTTATCCACCAAAACATGTTTAGTAAAGGAGATATACTTTTCCTTGTTTTGAGGGATAACATCCAGCTTTTCTTCGTTGGAAGCCAATTCCTTAACAAACAGGTGGGAGTCAAAGTTGGACATGTTATGGAAAAAGATGGGTATAAATTGTGGGATTTTGTAATTAAGGTTGCATACAGAGTGCGCGGGGCCTCGATAGGAGCCGTCTGTATGATTATGTTCGTGCACACGATCGTTTAACGCTACATCAAATGGCTTTTCGCAAATATGACACACCCTAGCTTCTTGATGCTCCCTCTCTTGTTCCGCAGAAATAGGTGTCATGGGTACTACTTCCTTCATAAAGCGATTATAGATTGATTTACAATCAATCTCTAAGCGTTTTACGAATTCTTTGTGAGCATCCGGACCTCTATAACTTTGGTAAATCGAATGAGCATCGTCAAAGTCGCATTTGATGTAGTAACCGAACGAGTACGGAACATGTTTGTGCGTTCTCACAGTGTATGACGTATCGGGATCCTGCGCATTTTCCTCTGTTTCCAGGGGTTCAAGGATCGTTTCGAAATCGGCATAAACAACAAAAGGTACTTTTAATTTTTTTTCAAAGTTTGTAAATTTCAAAATATTCTCGGGAATCTCTTCACCATATTTATTTTTTTTAAAATTTGTCGTTGGGACTTTAGCTAAAATGTGCCCACAATGGTGCTCCTGATGAGTCTTTAATTTTTGTTCTGAATAAAAATACGACAAACAACCATCACATAAATACTTTGTACCACAGCGTGAGGATAATTGACTTGAGATCAGGCGCGATAAACTTCTTACTAAGCAGTAATGACTATTTCCATAGTCATCACTGATTACTAACAAATTTACGTGTCGCTCTCTATTACGAGATTTTGTAAAGTATAAGGGACCCACGACTTCAATAATATTTTTACAATTGTCAAAAACCCTTTCAAGTCCATAGACATTAATAGAAATATTATTGAGTCGCTCAAACTTAATGATGTCGGTAAGTTTAATCGGAAATTCTATACCTGTAAAGTCCAGTTCGTTCTCAAAAGGCAGATAGTTCGCGACTCTCTCTGCATGTTGAGTTCGATCTAAAGGATGTAAGGCAGCTAGGACTGACCACATGAAACATTTTTGATCCGTGTTCTGGATGTTCAGAACAGCTTTCTTTGCTTCAATCTCCTTTGGCAGCGGGATGTAGGAAGATGGTTTTAGAGGCTGGATTTTGTTGATGCCTAATTCTAAGTGGAGGAGTTGTTGGAGCGCCCACCCTGTAACAATAGAAATAGGTATTAGTAAGAAATATTGAAGTTTTAAAAAAAATTTGCAATAGTTTTACACTTACCACTATCCATTTCCATAAATTCTGAATACTTCCGGTCTAGGATAGTGCTGAACTGCTCAAACAGCTCCTCCAAGTCCGTAGCTCCATTCACCAGCTGGTATTTGGTGTTGAAGGACTTCACCTCCTCTGACTCGTTCGACTGCAGGAGGAAGCGGCCGAAAAGCTCCAGACCGACCTTCAGCTGTTCATACTTTGCGCAGATGTCTCCCACCAACTTGACGAATTTTTGTTTTAGCTGTTGTAGATACTGCTTTACGTTGGTGGGATCCTGGCTTGAAGTCAGTCGGTACGTCGCAATTCGGCTCCTGAACGATGTTCTTATCAGCTCTACTCCTTCCTCCTCCTGCATCACGCAGCATTTCTCCCGATGTCCCAGGGTCCTGAGATGACCGCCCCATCGGTTCGCTGGGACATCTATCCGGCATGTTGTGCAATGCTGCGTGGACGATGTTGTGGGTTCTGAAAATCGGAAATAAATACTTAGCACCTAAGTTATATAAAGACAAATTTATTATTTCGATCATCAAAAATTTCAATTTTAACTACTCACCATCTGTCGAAACGAGTCTTGCTCTTTTCGCCATGGATGTCTGCGTGGTCTTCGCTGGTCTTTTGGGGGCCGGGTGCTTCTCCTTCTGGTGACGAAGAAGAGCCCCCTCCGACTTGAAAATCCCACTGCAGACGTCGCAGATCTTGACTGCTAAGCGGCAATCTCCATGACGTTTGAGGTGATCCTTGCTGGTGAATGCACGGCTACAGAATTCGCACACAAACATTTTCTGGAAAATAAAATATTTTGACTGAGGAAAATGTTTCCGAACCCCTCACTAGTATACTACTATTATTATGTGACTCCGAGATGTGAGTGGAAACCGAACATACATCATCTTTCCCTACTCGCCGTTTGATTCATTTTTTTTCTGGCACTAAATTTCCAGTTTTTAGCATAACTTCAAGCAAAACTGCAGTTTATACATACCCGATAGAGAAATTATTTTTTAAAACACTATTACATGCATAAAGACTACTTCGTCAGGTTCTAGTTTCAAAGATTTATTGTTTGGGCGTTACGTCGCTCTACTTCTAAGGTAAATTAATATTTTAAAAATAATAAGTCCCTGCGTTTAAACAAAAAACAAATAGTGAAAAAAGAAATGTTTTGAACACTGTCAGCGACTTTAAAATTTTTTCAAACAATATTACATGTATGAAGACTACGAGTGCTTTGTTAGGTTCCAGTTTAAAAGATTTATTGTTTGGAAGCTATGTCACTCTACTGCTAAGGTAAAATATTTTAAAAAATATTTTAAAAATACTCAAAGTCACTACGTTTAAACAGCAAACAACTAATGAAAAAAGAAATGTTTTGAACACTGTCAGCGACTTTTAATTCTAAAAAGTATGTTTGATCTTAATCTATATAGTTTAAAAAATAAAAAAGGGTTTCAGACAAAAATACTTTTCTATTACTCAATCCCGATTCTAATATTACTGTAAATAATTGAAGATTTCCATGCTGTTACTTAAACGCGAAATTAAAATCATAATTTTGTACACTAAAGTTGTAAGACAGGCACATAGACAGACTATTTTTGATTTTCCCTGACAAGACGGCATTCGATTGTAAGACAGACACGTCGACAGACTATTTTTTATATTCCCTGACAAAACGGCACTAATATTCTTGTAAATATTCGACATTTCATTTTTGTTCATACATGCAGACTACAAAACTTTAAGCTAATATCAATCGGTACTTACCCAAAAATTTCACAGTACACTTCCTTCACACAAAAAAACAAAGAACAAAGAACACTCTGACTGGCTGGCAACGAACTTAATACACACACACGGAGCTTCAGACGTCGACTGTGCTTTGCAAATTGTCACATTCCCCCTTTTATGCTTTCCCTTATCAGCCGAAAACTGACGGGTCCTAACAAGTTAACGACGCAGTTTGCTGCTTAAAATAAAGTTAATAATTTCTAATTGTGTGTTTTATTTATCAGTATCAGGTTCCTAATTTGCAATTCTTTCCGCTATTACCACGTTCGAACCAGCCTTATCACCGGAAATGTTAACCGCAACTTCCTGAGTTACACACGGCACTAATACATATTTTTTGCTGTTATTATTCACTTAAATAATATTAATACATTCTATTTCTTCAAACATTTTAAAATCTTAATTTTTACCGATCGGTTCTACGTACATATTTGCTTCTATCTAAACACACATACCGACTGTTATTTTACAAGTAAATAGCTTTTTCAACTAATTAATATTCTCCTGATAAGGACGGAAGTTGCGAAGGCTGACGGCTTCCGACGTTCTTATCGCTGTATATTCCTTTCTATTGCCACTAAAACACATGTAAATACGTTTTGATTTCCTTGCAAACAATTTCAAACTAAATCATTAATTTTCTTTAATTGTTAATGCCCTTACCTCTCGGAATTAAGAAACCCTAATAGCGCTATTACTTTATTTAAATTTTTCTCTTTTCTTTGATACCCATCATGAATTTTATCATATTCGAGCCCCCTTTTCATCAACCGGGAGTTCTACCGTCGACTGTTTAAACAGAACTGTTTAAACAGGGGTGTTTAAACAACCCTGTTTAAACAGCGGTGTTTTTAACAGGGTAGTTTAAACAGGGCTGTTTGAACAGGGCTGTTTAAACAAGGGTGTTTAAACAACTCAGTTTAAACATTGGCGATTTTAGCGTGGGTTGTTTAGTTGTTAATAACTTAAATAAAACTCCTAAATTATATCTTTCATGGAAAATTAACTATACAGGGTGATGTAAAAATTTTGAGATCTAATTTTTACTAGTTCCAATGACCTGATACATATTTTTCTATTACTAAATCCCCTAATATTCATAACTTATATAATTAATCCAAAATTTGCTATACAGGGTGATGTAAAAATTTGAAATCTAATTTTTTCCTCAAAGTCGAGATTTTTGAAAAATAATTTCACTAATCGAATGATCTCATCATCTACTATCCTACATCCAAATTTCAACTCTCCAACCTGAGCCATTAGAGCGCTAATAGCAAAAAACTGTATCTCCGGAACCAAAGGGCCGATCGACGCCATTCTTTTTTTCAACGCTTTCGAACACCGCCCTGAACACGTGACATATGTTGAATTTTTTTTTGACGTTTAACACGTGACTGGTGACAGTTGACATATCTTAAATGACAGGTGACAGCCGCCATACTTTTACGCATGTCTTCTGACGCCATTTTGAACACGTGACCTACGTTAAATTTTAATTTTGGCGTTTCATAAGTGACAGGTGACAGTTGACATATCTTAAATGACAGGTGACAGCTGCCATACTTTTACGCATGTCTTATGACGTCATTCTGAATACGTGACGTATGTTCAATTTTAATTTTGACGTTTCGTAAGTGACAGGTGACAGTTGACAGATCTTAAATGACAGGTGACAGCTGACATGCTTTTACACATGTCTTATGACGTCATTTTGAACACGTGACGTATGTCAAATTTTAATTTTGACATTTGACAAGTGACAGGTGACAGTTGACAGGTGACATTTGACAGCTGCGCGCGCAGGTTGGGTTTGCTGACGTAAGATCCAGTGACGTAGACTTCGATGACGTACTTGAAATTTGCACATGCGCAAAGGTGGTCGAGATATGACGTCATAGATCACAAGATAAGATCCACCCGGGTGGCGGGTGGGGCACAACATATCAGTGACAACTACTCAAGACGAAAGACACATTTCACTCTTGAACGTGTGTATATTACCTTTAATGAATTAAATATGTTTTGTTTGTTTTGAGGTAATAACCCAAGACCCATCGCCTATCATTATGATACACCCTGTAGACACTTTTCAAGTCTAACTTATCATGTACATGTTATAAACTTTTAATCAGTCACCGCCGGCGCCGCTATACAAAATTCGGTAGGATTAAAAAATACTTAATCTGTAATCTTTTGGATGTCCAACTAATTTTACATCTAGGTACATCCTCCTTTTTTTTGCAAAACTGAAAAAGTTTACCTATGTTTTTCCATAATATCATTATCGCATGCACGCAAAATTTTGATGGTGTACGTACATAAAAATAATTTACAATTATTTTTTGGGTATTCATTTTATTTTTGTATTCATGAAGTACATAATATATCCCTATAGATCAAATATCTTCTCGAGCCCAACATATATTTAAAATGCTCTAAACAACGCATATTACCACTTTTACATCTCTTTACGATTCGAATATCACAAAAGCCCGTCCGAGCGTCAAACAAGCAAGCGAAACGAGGCAACAACGGATAGCATTTCGGCTGCACGCGGCCGCCGATTACGTATGAAATTCCGATGGATTTTCTCTCCGAAAGAGAAAATCCATGGAGGGGTATATGGCGTTTATATGAGCATGATCGTTCTAATGCGTAGCTATTATTTTCTTTGGTAGTGTGCAAATGAGAAGACTAATTCCCCCACCCCTTGACCTTGACCTTGTGATGACCTTGAAAAGTTCGTTGTACTACTGGTTGACATTGAGCGTTCAAGGTGACCTTGAGTGAGTTTTTGCCCTTGACATTGGTATGGTATGACCTTGAGCAAGACTTTGAAAGTATCGAGTTATGTTGACCTTGGGTAATATTTTTGACCTTGATATTGATCTGGTGATGTAATGGTTTTGAATGGTGCTTATATGACATTGAAAGTTTGTATGACTTTGAGATGTTGACCTTGAAGTTTGGTCTTGCTTATAGGCGCTTCCCCCTACCATAGAGAAAATATATAATAGAGAAATAATGTCAATATGCGAATGTGGCAAATTTACCAAGCTGAATCCGTAAACACAGACAGTCTTCTGCGGGCTTGCGCCTTGTCGAACGTTTGCCTTGTGATAGACAGGACCGTACTTCAAAATTTATTTCAAATGACGCGAATCTTTTATCGAGTAATAAATGCTAAATATATTACTTGTAATTATTCTTTTTATTAATGATAAAAATGTAACCATTAGTGAGATTTTAACAAAAATTGTATAGTTTGTTGTCTCAAATCTGAGTTTTCTTGCTATACAAAACTGTCGATAATGGCTATATTATATATATATATATATATATATATATATATATATATATATATATATATATATATATATATATATATATATATATATATATATACAGTGACCGGCAAAAAGTTGGACACATATGGGAAAAATTTTTATTATTGGAATATTGAAAAAACTTTTTATGCCGATTGTCTCTGCATGATGGGTAACCTAAAAATTCATTTTGACATTTGTTACGTGATTACTCGTTTGCCGGCAAAATTGAAAAAAATATATATTGTCATGGAAAACTGGTATTAGGTGACAAGATATTGAAACAAGTTATTAGAAAAAAGTGTTTAAATTTTAATTTTATACTCCTTGGCAAAGTCTGGAGCCAAAATTAAAAAAAAATATATTTTACATTTTTTGAAAAAAAATGTACAATATTAGTTTCATATTCCCATGAATTTAATAAAAATGTGTTAAATGATCGAAAACCAAGGTAATAACCTATTATCTCAACATTTTTGTTATTACTTAAAAGTTTTATTTGATAAAATTTTAAATTTAGCTTTTTTCCATGTACTTGGGTGTGGCCAGGCCCTGTATCTGGCAACCATATTTACCATTTATAGTTACTTCTGGAACAATATGCTTACGAAAGACCGTTTGCTCTAATTTTGAAGAAATTTTAACGTGTCTACCAAAATGGTTGCCAGATACAGGGCCTGGCCACACCCAAGTATATGGAAAAAAGCTAAATTTTAAATTTTATCAAATAAAACTTTTAAGTAATAACAAAGATGTTGAGATAATAGGTTATTACCTTGGTTTTCGATCATTTAACACATTTTTATTAAATTCATGGGAATATGAAACTAATATTGTACATTTTTTTTCAAAAAATGTAAAATATTTTTTTTTTAATTTTGGCTCCAGACTTTGCCAAGGAGTATAAAATTAAAATCTAAACACTTTTTTCTAATAACTTTTTTCAATATCTTGTCACCTAATACCAGTTTTCCATGACAATATATATTTTTTTCAATTTTGCCGGCAAACGAGTAATCATGTAACAAATGTCAAAATGAATTTTTAGGTTACCCATTATGCAGAGACAATCGGCATAAAAAGTTTTTTCAATATTCCAATAATAAAAATTTTTCCCATATGTGTCCAACTTTTTGCCGGTCACTGTATATATATATATATATATATATATATATATATATATATATATATATATATATATTTTTTTTGGGCGTTTCTTGGGAATAGGTTCATCATTTAAACGATAAAATAGTATCAGTCTTTTTAGACTGTGGAAGTGTGTCGTTCTTTTTGCATTAAAGTACGGGGGAGTCCAAGAAAATGGACAACCCCGGGCCGGGTAGACTATGACAGCTGTTTCGTCCTTGTTGGGACTCATTCAGACAGTCGCAACCCAGTCGCACCGAGGCAATCGACACTACTGTATCTTAAATCCGTTTTGCAAAACGCAAGCAGGAAATAACATACCATAACGCCACCTAGCGGGTACTAGCTTTAATGCAAAAAGCAGAACACACTGAAAAAGTAAAAGTAAAAAGCAAAATCCAAGGGCGAACCCGGCATCTCTAGCTTTTTGAGAATCGCGTTTCGCGAATTCGCCCAACTTGTCCACACCAATTTGTGCAGAACAAGAAGGGAGTCGCTAACGTCCTCACTAGATAGACGTGTAAACCCTCAAACTTACACATGGTCTCCTTGCAATTTCTCCCTTGCAATCTATAATTTTTATGCTTCTTGAACCATTTTTAAATATATATTTTTTTGGGGCGTTTCTTGGGAATAGGTTCATCATTTAAACGATAAAATAGTATCAGTCTTTTTAGACTGTGGAAGTGTGTCGTTCTTTTTGCATTCAAGTACGGGGAGTCCAAGAACATGGACAACCCCGGGCCGGGTACTCTTCGTTTTATAGCTTCGGTACTACTGCAGCTATCGCCACCAATTTTGGGACATGAAATCTACTTAGTAGGTTCATCAATTTGAGCCTTCCGGATTTTGTCACCTTTAACCAGGGGCGTACAAACCAGGGGGGTATTTGGGTAAATTTGACCCTACTCCTCTTAGGCTTTAATTTCTTACCATTTTTATATCTGATTATGATTTTCCAATGCCTTTTACATAAAAAAGGTACTCTTAGTAAAAGTCGCTATCTGTCACCGTTTCCTCGGAAAATGGTTAAATCCAATCAATAATAAATTATTGGTCTTAAACCAATTATTACCTTGAAATATGAAAATGAGGTTCAGTACAGATAGTGAGCATTAAAAGTTAGTCAAATCTTCTTTTTTAATGAAAATAAATTAGATTAGAGAGATTTATTGCCTTTTCGAAATTGAGGGTATAAAAAGTAAAAGGGTATACAAAATATTCCAAAAAAAAAATTAAACCTACACAAGCAAAACTAATAATAAATTTGCAATAAATCATTCACGAGCACCAATGAAAAACTTAAAGTTTAGAAATTTCAAAAATACAAAATAAACAAGTAACACAAACAGGTTTAACGAGTGAGTCAAGGAGAAGGCAGAGTAAATTTTTGTCTTGAAGATGAATTTACTAACGCTGTCGTTGACTGACCCTGTACGTACCAAAATAAATTCAAAATAACAATTGCTGAAAATGCCTGCCACCACGTTCAATACATTTATTGCACCTACGTAGCATATTTAAATTGACGTCAGTGAAAACATCAGGCATGGTTTGGATCATTTCAGCCGCAACAGAAATCCTAGCCACCAAATCTTCCTCCGACTGAACTGGAGTTTCATATACAAGGCTTTTCATATGTCCCCAAAGAAAGAAATCCATAGGAGTTAAATCTGGGGACCGGGTTGGCCAGTTGACATCGCTTCCACGTCCAATCCAACGTATTCTAAAACGATCATCGAGGTGCTCATGTACGACATGTGAAAAATGAGCGGGTGCTCCATCATGCTGGAACCACAGATTCCGACGTATGTCGAGGGGCAGCTCATCCAATAACTCAGGTAAGGTGTATCTTAAAAAATTGAGGTACACCGTCCCAGTTAGTCGAGGAGGCAACATGATTGGTCCAATTAGACGTTCTCCAACAATTCCAGCCCACATGTTCACCGAGAATCGATGTTGGTACCCTCTTATTTGAAGAGCATGAGGGTTTTCCTCCGCCCACACATGGCTATTCCGTGAATTAAAAATACCTTCTCTCGTAAAAACAGCCTCATCAGAGAAAAGCACAAATTTCGGAAATTGGGGTTCTTGCGTACACTGTTGAAGAAACCACTCGCAAAACTCTACGCGGGGTGCATAATCATTTGGTCTCAATTCCTGTACTTTTTGGCGATGGTAAGGATGAAGAAGTTGTTCGTTAACAATCTCCCATACACGTACATGACTTACATTCATGGATTCTGCAACAGCTCGGGTACTAACACCAGGATTTTCCTCGAATTGTCGGAGTACCTCTTCCTCAAATTCTGGAGTTCGTACAGTTCTTTGAGCGCCATTATCTGGCCTCGTTATTTTTACGGAGCCAGTTTCCCTTATGCGCTGATTTACCCTCTCGAACAGCGTGTGAGCAGGTACACGCCTCTCAGGAAACCGCTCCTGATACAATCTTGAAGCGGCTCTTCCATTGCAATGAACTTCGCCATAAATTAATAGCATATCGGCATATTCGGCGAAAGTATAATCCATGATTCACTGGCGACACAATATTTTATTGACAGATTTTTGACAACTATCTGTACTGAACCTCATTTTCATATTTCAAGGTAATAATTGGTTTAAGACCAATAATTTATTATTGATTGGATTTAACCATTTTCCGAGGAAACGGTGACAGATAGCGACTTTTACTAAGAGTACCTTTTTTATGTAAAAGGCATTGGAAAATCATAATCAGATATAAAAATGGTAAGAAATTAAAGCCTAAGAGGAGTAGGGTCAAATTTACCCAAATACCCCCCTGGTTTGTACGCCCCTGGTTAAAGGTGACAAAATCCGGAAGGCTCAAATTGATGAACCTACCAAGTAGATTTCATGTCCCAAAATTGGTGGCGATAGCTGCAGTAGTACCGAAGCTATAAAACGAAGAGTAGTTTTTGAAGGTCATCTTCGAAGGGCCCTAGCTCCCTGAAGAAGCGTTTCCGGACCCATGTTCACATGAACTTTTTTCTTATTTTCGTGTGTTTTATCTACCCTAGAAGTTTGTAACATGATCACCGGAACACCCTGTATATATATATACAGGGTGGTCCGTAATGAATGCGCCAAAAAGCAAACCGAGATTAATCTCGTGAAAATAATGATATTGAGCCAAATATGCCTTAATCAAATGTTGCTCATTAATGAGATACAGGGTGTTAAAGTCCAGTTCTCAGAATTGTTATTTCTTTATAGCTCAAGTCGTTTTTGAGATATCGACATGAAAAATGGGAATCGGGGGTTTTCAGGGATGGGGAATACGATGGTATTCCATTTATTGACATAACATGTAGAGGGCGCTAGTTACACCTTATACACTCATTATTTCATGCCATAACTTTCTTATTAGTACCGTTCTTTTATTTTTTATTGAAAAATTTTGAAAGAGTGACGTTTTTTAAGAAAAAAAGGTATACTACATTTACTTCGATTAAATAAGCCGTTTTCGAAATATTTGCATTTATTCGTTCTATTGCATAGTCAAAAAATATTAAACATTAAAACCGAGATAACAGACTTGCCTAACGAATAATGAATTGATCATGCACA